>KE525396.1:467038-485142 GCA_000441895.2 Anopheles sinensis
GAGACAAACAGCTGAGAGAAAAGCATTGGCGAGAATGAGAGTGAGAAAATGCGATGATGTCCTGCATCGTTTACTATGAGAGAAAACACGAAAATGTGACACAGTGTTCGTTAACCCGTTTTTGAAATCAAGCAGTTTTCAACAGATTTTCTCAATACTTAAGAAAGCGAAAGATTTTTACATTGATTTCAAATGATGTAAACTTTCAGCAATTTGCTTATCTCAAACCGACCAGATCAGAATAAAAACATCACGATTTTTGGATGCAGATAAACGATCTTCGCTTGTGCGAATTTTCCGCTCACTTCACGCTTAGAAGGAATTTTCTCATTATTCCCTCTCCTTCGCCATGAAGAGAGCGCGACGTTTTCGCTCCTTGGTTTGTTTTATTATTTGTGGAACGTGCTTTCACCGCCGTATCGGAATTTTCGTCTGGATCCTTGGGGGATGGTTTTTGTATCTACGTGCGTGTGTTTTGCGTTGTGTTATTTTCACATCTCCTGGATGGGTTGAACTTCAAACCAGCTGGTCGACGCATCTCCAAATTGTGGTCCTCCCAGAGCTACCCCCTATTATTTCTCTCACTCCGTAAGCCCGCGCTCGCTCGTGCTTTCTCTTTCTCGACACATTTTCCGGAAGTCCTCGGCAGCTGTTGTCGGTCTGGAGGACGGCGAGAGAATGTTGGGTTTCATGGATATATTTAGTTACCGCTCGACTTACCGATGCTGGTGTGTGGAAATTTTTTTCAAACCAGCCAGTTCGCACGCGGCTGCGTAGCCTAGCGGAAGGTTTTCCCGTCTTCTCCGGTGAATTTCCTTCGCTGCAGAAAGTTGCACCGAACGACTGGCGCGTTTCAGGTGATAGGTGATCTCGAAACCATCCCATGTCAACGGAACCTAGTGCTCGTGATTTTTTTAAAGTTTATTGATTTTTTGTATATTTTATTACAATGTGCAAGGAAAATAGAGGGCTATCCGAATAATAATTTTAAATCAAATTTCTCAACCACTCTTTTGTATTCATTTTTTGAAATCTAGTAAGAGTGTGTTGGCTCACCTGAACCTTAATTTATTTATAATTTGCATGCCTTTTAAGAAGAACTTTTCAAAAGTTTGCCAACTGACCGTGCCGATGTTCAATCGTGGCGCATGTGCCTCTTTCTGTGTGTGTATTAATGTGTTTGTGCATGCTATTGGATGGCCAGTGGGTTTATGTGGACAGGAAAAGGATTTCCTGGATGGGAGCGAGGTTTAGGCAAGAGAAATATTTTGTTCTTCCTGTCCGTTTCACCGATTTTTCTCGCTGGGTTTCCATTGTGCCAATCCCGGGACTCGTGTGAATAGTTTTCTTTTATTCCGCCTTCATCCCTTCGTGTCTCTTTTCGTTAGTTTATCTCTATTTTATTTGATTTTTCTTTTTTTGCCAGACGGGTTTTCACCGGGTTCTTGTTGGATATGCTCCAGATTTCTTTTCTAGTCTCTATTTTCTTCTCTTCACACATTTCACTAGAGATCCTTCCTATCGAATATTTCGGTTCAAATCATCGCGTTTGGTTCCGTTGAAGTGTGCAGGATGATTTATTCTGTTCGGCCAACGTTTGATAAGCCATTGAACTAACGAAGGAAATATAGGATCCCCCTTTTGTGTGGCATACTTCCTGTTCCAATTTCCTTAGCCTGAACTCATCATTGCTTTTTGATTTTCTCCTCCTTTGCCGAACCAGCAAAAGAAAATTAAAGCATTTGTAGGCTTTGCAAATTTCTTGTGCAGTAAACGAAGTATAAAGATGATCATAGAAACGTGGTGTGAAGTATAGTTCCATTTCTGCTGGATATTATCGTAAAAAGATATTTTTTAAAAAGGTCTACGCGCTGAATATATATTTGGAGTCTATAAAAGCTGTTTGGTGGAAGCAAAACAAGATGTTCAATGAATAATTTAAAACTTAAAGTGAAACAAAAGGAAAATATTAATCAGTGAAGTGAATTGCTATAGTTGAAATCGTTGTTGAGTGGTGAATAAATATTCTGCTGATCAATTAAAGTCAAGTGAACAGAAATCATCGCCAAAATCACCTGTTACAAAAATTGCGGTGCTAGAGAATGTGATTGAAATCCCCTTTCGTGGAAGGATCTTCAAGTGAAGCTGTGTAATCCGACCGATGACATACGACTGTGCGGTTGACCACAAACGTGCCAGATCCTCAACGTGCGGGCTAAGTAATGGCGCTTTCAGCAGCATCGTGGTAAAGACATGGTTTACCAACTCTGACCCTCCGAGATTACCGATTCCCATTGGGTCCGATTTGTGGGCGGCTAAATTTTGGAATCCATCCAACATTAAACTTCCTCACCCGTCGTCTCGGGTGGAGCAAAAACCGAACACCCATACCCCGGAGGTACGCAAGGATTTATTTGGAAATTGAAAACTGTACCCAACCCCACGATTAGGTAAGCTCTTATTTATCACACAGGACTGGAAAACGAACTCCGTTTCCTGTAGGTTAGTTTTATCATGCAAACAGGTTCACCCTTTCACCCTTAAACCAGAGCATGTTCTCCCCAGATCGATACAGCGGAGTCCTTGCGAGGGACCAAACCCAAGGGCCGAATTCGTCCGGCCGAGAAAATAACCATATGCCATGTGTTTGTCTGAATTACGTACGCAGAAGGAGCGGGTGTTTTCAGGTGAATTCTGCGGTTCGCTTTTTTCGGTTACCCGACTTTTGGTCAACCCCATGCGGGTTGGGGTATGTTTTGGAGGTTTTATTTTCTTCGGCCTGTCGTGTCCTTCTGCCAGTCCCGAACAAAGGTGTATCGGAATAATGGATAGTAGTTCTTTTTTGCTATCCTTATTTGGTTTTTAATTTATTTTGTCCAACCATCGTATAAATATTTGAGCTCCTTACTAACCCTCTTTCTTTCGTTGGAACGATGAAATATGTTCACATATATTTCGTTTCGCTTTCATAAGTCCGAGCTGCGACAACACCTTTCGTTAGGTGAGTCTATTTAGATTCTATTTTTAATTCACTCAATTCACAAGGGATTGTAATTTGTATGTGAACGAATGGGAGCACATTAAGATAGTTTAGGCTAACGAAGAGGGAGAAAAAAAGATCACTTTCACCTCAACCCAAGCTTTCCAACGGTTGAGGGTGAAATTTAATCCTTTCAAGCCTCTCAAGCCACTCGGCTTTACTGCACTAAAATGTAACCTCTTTCGAAGCAAAATGTGTCGGCTCAACAGTTGCACATTCGAGCGGCCACTAAACAAGTTTACGGCCTACCCTTCGTCTGCGCCTTGACGCACTGTGTGTGTTGAATATTTCAACCCAGCGTAATGCGAGGAGAACGATAATTGCGAAATAGTTTTACAACTCGAGTGGTTCGGGGTGGAATCCGTATGCCTTGTGGGGAAGTTTTTATCGTTGGATCATCAAACAAAAAACCGAACAAAACCCTTCGCCATCTTCACCAGACCAGAGTGGGAGACTGGAAGATGGGTGAATGGGTGTGTGAAAAGCTTTCTTGAGGCGCGATGGAAATGAAAGTCCATTCGGGGCTTGGTTTACCGTATGCGGATGTGAGCTGCAAAAAAGTAAAATGCAATTTAGTTGCAAGTTAATGGTCTTTCGGTTCCAACCCGAGCGGAGCGACAACCGAATGCAACAGATAAAAGGGGAAAACACCGCACCAACTAGTAGTCAGAACGAGCCTCGGGATGTGGAGAAGGATTAAGGACATTAAATTTTTACTATCGGGCAGTAAAAGCGAAGGGCTTGAAGAAAGTCTAGCGTAAGTAGAAACAATGTACTTTGTTTTGGCTCGTAGTTATCATCGGACGGTCTTTTTGTGGTGCTTGGGTTTCATGTAATGTTTAGTCCTAGAAACCACAAATTGTGTACATTTTAGTGCCGTGTTAGACACTCAACTTTTACACTGCGGACGTTAGTCCTACCTACAAGTTCAGTTCATTTTCAGTGAAAAGGGATTTTTTTAGGGTGATCGACTTTGTTTTAACCGTTGTTTGTGTTATTAAAAAACTTTTACGTAAAAATGAATCATTAAAAACACTTCTTATAGTTTTCCTTACACGTTATCGTGCGAAACGTAGTAGGGCAGACAGTAATACTTTATTTCCTCGTTACAGTAGAAGGTAAAGACGTTACAGTAGACCAAGGGTTTTTCTCCTGATACTTGAGTATTATTGCACGGAAATCCCATGGAGAAATGGAAAAACAAACTTAAACAGAACGTAAAGTGGAGGGGTTGCGGGAAATAGATGCATCGGATTGAAATAGTAAGAAATAAAGTACTTAATACTGCAATACTGTTGTGTTCAAAACTTGCATCGACTAAAACTAATCAAACAGAACAAAATCTGAGCCATCCGAGCTTGTTTTCGCTTCATAACGTTTACACTAAAGTACTCCTCGAGAATGCGTGCGTGCGTGCGTGTTGGGTTTTGTGGGTGCGTATGGCCTGAGTCGCGTTCCATCGAGTCCCGTTTTGCGTTCCGGAAGCCTCGACGGTCGTCCGATCGTCACCGATCGTACCACGCTTAGTGGTGGTAGAGGGTGTGCGAGAGGACAGGGGCGTGCGAGAGGACAGCGGGAGCGTGCGAGACGTAGGTGGCCGGGGCATGGTAGGCCAGCGGGGCGTGCGCAACGGCGACGGCCGGGGCATGGTGGTAGGCGACGGTGGCGGCCGGAGCGTGGTAGGCGAGCGGGGCGTGGGCCACAGCGACGGCCGGGGCATGGTGAGCGACGACGGCGTGGGCGACGGGAGCGGCGGCGACGGTCTTCACGACGGCATGTTCGGCGGTCTTGCTAACGACGGCGTTGAATCCGTTCACGGGGTCGGCGGTGTAGTCGACGGTGCGACGGGTGCCATCGGGTTCCACGAGCGAGTACTGATGGGAGGGAGGGAGGGAGAGGCGGAAAGAGCGGAAAATTATAGAAATTTTTCGATTGACATGCAATTTCTACAAGGGAAATCCTTTAACCGTCGCATTGAGCTTTTTTAAAATCAAATGCGCCTCAATGTATGCAATCTAGATGGAATCCTCAAGGATAATAAAATCTCTAGCAATCTTCTCTTGGAAAGTAAAGTGCAAAGAGAAATGCAACGACAAATTCAAGACATGTGGGTGGTTTTTTCCAGGGAATCCAGCTTACCTGTCCCTGCACAACATCTCCGTCGCGGGTTTCGTGCTGCTGCTTGTTGTCGCCGGTCAGCGAGTCCTGGACGTCATAGCTGAAGCTGTACTGTGGGTGAGCATCGTACTCTTCCGTCTGCAAACAGCCGAACAGATCGAAATCAAATTAGTTTAAGTGGGATGGAAAGGCGCGTTTCATAACCCAGCGTTACGTAAACAAGCTAATTAAAACCGATAAACAAAACGGTACAAAACTGATAGAATTGAATGCAGTGGGTGTTACGACGTGAAAGAAAAACGGTAAAAGTAATTCCGAACTATATAAATAGTAACGTTGGCCCTGAAGCAACAGCAAATCGAATTAAATATCTGTGAAAGACAAATATCAACCTGGCAAAATCAGCAAAAGCAAACAACTTCTTTCACCTCCTACGAAACGCTTTGAGAAAACGTTTTCAGGAAAAACACCAACACTGCCCTAGGAGCCGGAAAGCGTGGGGTTATTTTAAAAAGTGGTGCAAATTAATTAAAAACTTTCCCCCCGACCGAACACGCAACCATCCGTTCCGATCCGAAACAAAAGACCAAAGGCTACCGACGGCAATCTGACGGAGGATGGCGTACCCGGCTCCGGATTGTTCCGGATGGAATTTTGCTTACCTTTACGAGGGTTGCCGGGGCGGCGACTCCGATCGCGACCGAGTTGACACCGACGGCGACGGCGGCCAGAACAACGAATACCTGTTGACGGACGGTGCATTTGGGTGGCGATAGAAATGTCACAAACATCAGGATCGGGAATGTTCCATCAGGAGCGTGCGGAGTAAATAAAGAAACCGAGAGGAAACAATAATGAATTAAAGTGTTAAACGAATGAACGATTTAACAATGATCTTTAAGTCGGTCTCGTGTCACAGTGCTGAAGAGAATTTTATTTTTCTCCACGGAAACCCGTGTCGATCCGGGATAAGATAACGACGAACAAGTCCATTTGGCTTTATGGTATTCGGGGTCCTTTTCTTTCGCTTTTCCGTCGAATCACACAGCTGGGAGGACGCAAGGAACGAAGCTTTTATGTTTCCATTAACGGCAATCTTTGTGGTGTGGTTTTACAACGTTAGCAATTTGGACAAATTAAATTTTCACTTGCCGCTACTTGCCACGATATCAAAGAAAGTTCGTTCGAAACAATATTACATTTTCTTTTTCCCGTTTTCCACCCGGACGGTCCAACGCCGAAGCGATTTCGGTGGAAGCCCAGTCCTAGACCGTGCTGGGTCGTCGACGTCGAAATTTCCCGGACCACTGTTTGGCGTAATTTCCCCGAATGCGTTCCATTCCACCGGGGAATGATTTTGCAATTGATACCTTATTGGCTTCTACGGAACGACCGTTTCCGAACATTCTCCACCCACAGTTTGGATCTTTATGTTTCCGGCTCCAAACGTTGGTGATACTTTAAGGTAGAGGCTGCTGCGGGAAAATATAAGAAAAGCTTCCTTTGTTTTGAAAGGTCCCGATGGTAGCGGGTCAATCTAAGCAGGCTAAGCAGAAGATCGTAGACCGAAATCAACAACACCTCCCACAGCTGTTGCTGGGAAATAGGCCCCAGTCATGTCAACTGCCGGTGAGATGGAAAGGAAATTAAACAATCTTTGGAACTTGTTTTTAAATTGCTCCTCCCGAGCGTATTAACTGAAGCCAAACAAGAACAACAGAAACAGTTCGGGATTATGAAAGAGACACGGAAAATCGTTCAATCACTATCGATCTGGTCTTGGTGGTGGGAGATTAAGGACGCGCGTTTTCCGAACTTGTCCCACCAAACTCCAACAAAAGCACGGACGAAGGATTTCAAAACAAGACCGTTTTGTCAAATTGTGAGGGAAAGTCCCCCGATTGGTTAATTGACAAAGTTTGTCGATGGCTTAACATAACACAGTTCGGTTCTAAAGGGTAGGAAATAAAAACTTGAGAGTTTGTTCATAAGTCCAATCTTCTAGGCTTTTGATAAGCTAGCAGGTTCGTAACAGGAGAACTTTTCTGTAAACAATTAAAGGATTATAGCGGAAAATTTATTGATATTTTGTAACATTTTCAGAAGACCCTAAGCCCTTCATGAGCATCATCGAATTCATGAGCAAAACAGAGCGTAAAATGGCAATAAATAATCCACAACCGCTCTCCTGTTGGTTCGTAAGTATTCCCTCTGAACCACTTTAAAGTTTGAAGTGAATCAAAACAAAAGAGAATGCTTGAACAAGAAAAATTGGATAAGTTCAAAAGCACCAAAAACATTCTCATGTCGATCAGAAGAGGTGCAGGCTAGGAACATTTGGATAGAAACAAGTTTACAAGAAAATTTATGATTTATGAAGAAAGAGTTCTATCTCGTTTGGGGAAAAATGTACAAAAATAAAACATCAAACCACCAGAAAAGAAGCGATCGATGAACGAAACCGAGCGAGAGAGGAAAACAGCGAAGACACAAGAATTATAAATCGTGTCCAGAGAAAGTGTGTTCCGGAGGAAATGGACGATTTTTTGGGAAAGTGCACAGCTGCCAGCAACCATCGTTCGCTGCACGGGCGAACGCGAAAAGCGATGTGAAAGTCGGCCAAAAAATTTCCCAAGCGCACTCGCGCAAACGATGAGCAGATTAACGCCACCGAAGCGAAAAGGACGCGCTTCATTCGCTTGTGCTATTTACTCTCCTGGGGGTGAAAAATGAAACGTTAAAAATGAAAACAAGTAAAAAAAGGCAACCAGCATCAATCAAGGGAAGTGCTGCTCTGATGCTGGAAATGCGGGAAAATGTAAACGGAGCTCGGAGCCGAGGGAATGTTTAGGGAATGTATTAATTTACGCGGTTACAAGCCTCCGGTTGGGGCTTTAGGGACAGTTTTGTTTCCTTGCTGTATTTTGGCGCTGGCGAGTATAACGATAACAAACAGCAATTTTTTTGTGGCTCTGTTTACTTATTATATTTTCTTTTATTTAGGTGTAAACCAAACTCCTGTTCAGGGTCAGTTGACGGTCTTCTTCCGTGGCTGACCGAACGAAGTAATAAAACGAAACCAAGTGATAATTAAATTCATGTAACGAATAAATGAATCCCGCACTTCCGTTCCGCGCCGGTGGAGAGGGGGGTTGGTGATGATGAGAATGGTGGAAAATCGTGCAGATTTCACGATTACCTTTGCCCCGATCGATGGCTGGGAAGCGCACTTCCGGCGAGCTCGGGAATGGAAATCGCATCATTAGCATTAATGTCATTGATCCGATTCGCTCGTCTAAATGGTAATCTTGTAGTGACCTCTAGACCTAGGGCAGGGGTGGGGGAGGGGAGGATGTTTCCATCGACCTTGCGACCTGGTTTTGATCCATTATCAATCTCTGAGATCTTGAGGTTAGCGACCAATTTTTCATTAAAGTAACGTTGATGATTGAGTGTAAAATATGAAGGGCAATATCCATTTATTCAATTACAAAAAGTAAAATGGGAAAATAATCCTCTTCTTCTTCAAACGATCATTGACTTTGATCGTGATGGGAAAGTTTACCCTTGTTTGTCAGACAAACTGTGGTCTCAACTCGGTGAATCCGACTCATGCCATCTGCTGAGCATATTTTAACTAAAAAAAGTAGAGTTCTTCATGGGTTTTCACTTCATCATGCCTTCATATAAGAGAAACAGGAAAAATGGTTGAACTGCGGTTATCGTAAGTGCGGAGGACACTTTATACGGACAGGTACGTATGTATGAAAGGACAGCACATCATAACCACGAGCGCAAGTGGAAAGCTTTCACTTGGACTGATTTTTTCCATTATTCTTCGCCATTCGCCAGACGTAGAATGGCAAAAGAACTGCACCATGATGGGACAGAATCCGATCCGTTGGCAAATATGAACGTTGAACATGAATGGCGCTTTCCCAACCGCAACCATGGGCGCATACTGGGCTGTAATAAAAGGATTACCAAACGAGCGTACCGGATTACGAACCTCCGGCGTTGTTCGTGGTTTTTCTTCGCATATTCCTTTGCATGGTACGGGTTTTTATTCTTTTCCGTTCCATTTTTCTCGTCTGAGCTTGAGCTTGAGCACCGGGATTAGGGGAAGCAAGTTCCGACTTGAGCCCGACATGAATGGAATGAGTTTCATCCCGGGGTCCAAAATCGGGAAAGCACACAGCCAGGGATCAATCCACAAATGGATGTGTGCTCTGGAGCTTTTCCTTTTGGACAATTGTGTGTGTGTGTGTGTACGTGCATGGGTTTTCTTCTCTCCCTGACTTCTTTCGATTGCGCCGAAATTTTGTAAGCGAGCAATTTGATTCGCTTGTTCGTGGAGTTGAATGGAAGCAGGAGAAAGGAAAACTCACCTCGCTCGGTCGCAACAAAACTGAAATGAAAATCCCCAAAGCATTCAAAACCAATCGATCGATCGATTTGCAAATCGCTATAGCGTCAAGCATCGTGCCAAAACCACAATCGTGCCGCGGTTGGCATACGACGATTTTCATCGACATGTAAATCACCGCGTCGAACGATGAACACAGGCGGGTTCGGGTTGTGACGAATCACAACCGGAATCGACGGTGAAACAGTGGGAACGAGGGAAAAGGTGGGAAAAATAATGCATGACACAAACGGAAAAGCGGGCCAAAGAACACCTCCACCGGGTGGAGGAAAAGTGTCTGCCGGCGAACGGTTTTCCACGCGAATGCGTGCCTTATTTCTCTGACAGTATATTCGTGCAATCTAATTGAATTTTCTCACGATCGCTCACAGACAAGTGATGGGCCCGCTTTGGGGTGTCATTCAAGACGAAAGAGGTTTTTTAAAAGCGAGACACGAACCACTTGAAACACCAACTCCCTTTCCCTCCAACGTCACGTGACTGAACACTGTCTACCGTTTGATTAAATTAATTCCTCTTGCGTGTTCTCAAATTAATCTTGAGGTTTGAAATCGACCAACACCGAGGCATAATTGAAGAATAATAAATTTATTACCAGCCACTCTCAAGCTGCTGATAGGAAAAACCGCAACTTCGTTATTAGTCGAGACGACGAAAAAGTCCTCCTTAACCTTTGGCAACGGCGCCAAAGTTATGGCAGGTAAGTAAGCTCGAGGCACCGAAATTGTATCGGAAAAGGGAACGATGGGAGCAGGAAATATCTCCGATGAGAACTAACTACGGTTCGGAAGAGCATCATCATCTGGTCCGTCGGACAAAGTCCATTAGAAGGTGTGCGTAACGACCCATTATTGGCAACCCTGGTGGGGGTTTTATGTGACTTTCCCAACCGGCTCTCCCATACCGAAAGGTGAAGTCACATCGACGAAATATCATCGTCATGTCGTTATGCACAATGGCAATCGCAGTTTGGGACATTGTGCTATTTTTGCACCACGTTCCAGTTTTTTATGGCATAGATATTTTTTTCAACTCTAAGCTGCTTTTATCTAAAGCATTAAAAGAAATTCGGGTTTAAGGAAAACGAATAGCGGGTTCAAAGTTTATTCTCACCGAACCATATTAATATTGCTTAACAGCAATGTGTGCTTTTAGATAACTTTTCTGTGTACTGTCTTCTTCTGTTTGCTATGGCGAAGAATGTTACCAAGATTTTGTTCACAAGGAAACTTTTCGCAATTGAACCAAAGGTGCTACCTTGGATGGAAATATTAAGTAAAGAGAGAGAAAAAACTTCTTAACATTGGAGTCACACCATCCAGAATCCATTATCAGCATTCTCGAGCTGGCGGGAGCTTCCAAAAATAAGTCCAGACACCAGGTTTCTCTTTCTGTAGATGGAAGTTTTTCCCCAATCTTCGAGAGAGGAAGCCTTGAAACGATCGGAAGAGCGGTGGGAAACCTGTTTTATCACCGATTTTAGTCGCCGAACGCCGTTACCTTGCCTTCCGCACTTCGAGATGGACGCAAATGAGCTCGCTTGCATGCCGAAAGTGTCCCTCGATGGCGCATTAGCTGACATTAACGACTCACCACCGGAGTAGAGTCGCGCACACTTGGGTTAAAAATAGGTTGGCAAAAAAGCCACCGGGCTTTCAAACTCACACTTTCACACTCTCTTTGCGAGCCATCCATTTCCATACGGTATGTGTTGGGAAATGCTTTTAGCATTAGAACACACTTTCCTATCGATTCTGGTAAGATGGTTTGCCCCACAGGGAAAAAAAGGAGTAAAGCTTTTTGGCTTCGATTTACGGGAAAAACATTTTCCATCCATTTCGTAACAAGCTTAGCCGGACTTAGTGGTATCTTTGACACGCTCCTTTTGGGTTGCTTTGGGAATGGTTTTGATAGAAGAACCATTTTCCGATGATTGGAGGCAACTCGTATTCATCCCTTTTTAAAGACTGTTTTATTTTTGTTAAAACTCCACAAGCTGAACTCATCCATTTAACTGTGATGAAACACTTACTCTGGTTGCATCTTAAACAACCCCCCGGTTTGCGGAAAACACTAATCTTCCGCAGAGCTTTCCCGGAGCGTCGTCTTCGGGGAACTGGGACCCTAATCGGTGCTCAGCTACATCGTTGTTGCAACGCCTGCAGCAATTGGTAGCATTACTCCGGTGGTTTTCTCAATCTTCCTTCACTCCTTCACTTCCATCGTGCAGTTCGATGGGAAATGTATTTGAAAATGAAATTTCTCCATTCCACCGACCAGGCGCCTCCATCGAGGGAAAGCTTGGATGTAGCTACCGTGAGGAAAACGTGGAATTTAATCCAACAACGACCACCACCAAGGGGGGAAAATTGGCCAAGAGCGAAGAACATCGGTTGGGGAATCCATTACGGGATGATTTGTACCGAAGCATCGAGAGGATGTTTCGTTCGGCAACTTTTCTTGTTCACTTGGTTGCCTTTCAACGGACGGTGGGTACACCCGAGCTGCAAAAGGTGTTGTTGTGTAAAATTTATTGCACCGAACGGTTGAAGTGACTTTCGTCCGACGGTGGAAAGTCGCAGAAAGACACACCAACATGCCGGGCTCGTTCATGATGATTGAAATAAATCGAATTCCATTACCATCCCATTTCGGCACCTCGCTTATTTGTTTGTGTGTGTTTTTCATGCTCCAGCCTTTCCATACAATGTTGCCAAGTTGGTTTGTGAAGGACCAAACCTGAACCACACGAAGCCAGCGTTGACGTTAGCGGTCGGTGTGGTGTTGGTTTTCGGTGGTGAACCAAATAAAATTGTGGTTGTTTGTGGCACTTTTGCAAGTATTTTTCGATTCGAGTTGTTTTCGAATCTTCACCGTTCGGTGAACGAAAGGGAGGACACCTTAAGAGTGGTGGGGCTTCCTGTCCGCATGAGTTTCGAACACTTGACTGCCCCAGAATGCCATCAAACGAAATTGCATTTCGCAGATAAATGTCCAACGCTCGTGAAACGAACTCGACAAGTCACGAACCTTCGGGCTGGTACGTTTTCCACCAGCCAGGCGTCAGTGGTTTTCGCCGGAAAGAGCCCCGACGAAGTCGAGGTTTCGACCATTTCGATCGATCACGAAGGAAGAACGACGAAACCCATCCGATCGCCAGCCGTTGCCTCGTGAGGATTAAGTCACGTTGATAATGAGTGGGTGAAATTTTAATGAAGCGGTGAAAAGTTCGCTCCAGGAAAAGGCTCCACTGTCGCGGTTGGCTGAAGGTGAACAGGATATGAAAGTTTCAAGGTTTCCGCAACCGGCACCGAAATTCCGTAACCGGCACACGGCGGGAATCTGCTGAACGGAATTAAATGCAAATCGAATCCGGCCATCCCGCCATCCGGCCGAGAAGCGTCAAAGGGCGTCCGGTTTCTCAATCAATTTGAATAACAGCCCAGCCGGGGATGGGGGAGCTTTTCCTGTTTAGTGTTGTTGACTTCCAAGTGAAAGCGCGCGAAGTTCTAACGGCAAAGTGGTTAAATTTAGCCGTACTGGAGCTACAAAACGGGCGCCGTGGGGTCTGATTAGGGACGCTTTCGTGGCTAAAGCCGTCTGGTGAGAATGCGAACCGTATTGCTGGGCAACGTAAGAAAATATGTTTCCCCAGGCGGGGGGTCTGGTCGTGGCAAGTTTGACGGCGGACGAACAAACCCAGAGATGCCGCTTTCCAACCCAACCAGAAGGAAAGTTAAATACAAAGAAAAGTTAACTACTCCCGCGCAGTTTCCTGTTGCTTGTTGGGCTTCATTGAATCCATCTTTGTTTACCGGTTGGAAGTTTTCAAAAAAGGGCTTTAAATTAAATCAATTTAACAAAATGGCGAACAGATGTCGAGCGCCCCGTGTGAGCATAAAATCTTCGGGGTCTTGGGTACGAAATAAATCCATTTCTCATTCGGTAAGTGTAATCCAACGGAGCTTTGAGGAAGCAACAAATTGAACACATGTTTTCTTGACACATGACAGTCGGCAAGAAGCACTCCGCCATGGGGAAACTTTACAGCTTCGCGGGAGTAAAAAAGTCACAGCTCGCCACGGATTAGTCTTCCGGTGTTGGCAGCTGAGTGGCAAAGAGATTTCCCATTCTTGGAAACGAATCCCTTTCGCGAGGATGTCTTCCACTGACAGACATTTTTGTTTCCAGATCCAAATCTAATCCGATATTGACCTGCCTTCCACCGGCTTCGTGAATGTTTGACATCAGTAGCGAAGCGATATAACTTTAAGGTTATTCGCGTGGGTTTGCATCCGTTCCAGGCGGTAGTCCGAAACGTTGGACATTGCGTCGGCGGTCGTTCGCCTTCACCTTTCAAAAGCCTTCCGTCCGGTTGCATTCGGTTTGAATTATTATTATATTAGAGCTTCCTGACTCGCTGACAAACGTCCTGAAACAAACCAAGCGTAAGGCGAATGTATTGCACCTTTCCTTTTCCCGGTAAGGTTACCGAAGCAGGGACATCCTTATCTCGCTTCCAGCTTCGACGCCTCGGAAGCCGCCGGGCAAATGTGCAGCCGGGCTCGATTTGCCGGTTCTGGTTTGCATTTCCGGCCCCATATTTACACACCCATCGAGAACGGGTTTCCCGGAACCGAGCAGCAAGAAGCTGTGGAGCCCCTTAAGGCAACGTGACGTGACTTGTCCTTGCGTTTTCCGTTCGTTTATAGTTGGCATTCGTACAAATAGCGAGTGCATCTGCGAGGTTTCTCGCAAGGTGGACGGGAATTTCCTCGGGCGGCGCAGTTTCGTTCGTGCCGTTTCATGATTAAGTAATTACGCGCTGGAATCGGATCATAAGGCTCCATGATTTCCGTTGGCGTCGTAAATGTCATTTCAGATTATTTAAAGAAAGTTCAAGTAACAAAACTTTTGGTTCGTAATATAAGACAAAAAGAGAGACTATTTAAAAATGGATTGAAAATCTATAAATAATCTGAAACGAGTTTTGAATGCCTCGCTCAAAAGAAACCGGCTCCTGCAAAGGCACGTGACCGATTTCCTAACAGCGAAAGGATTTCAATGGGTTTTTGATACCTTCATTGGAGAGGAAAGAAAAACCCTCTGGAAGTAACCAAACGAGGCAGGTTCAAACGTGAGCCCCAATAGCGAAAAGCCCTTCAAATTCAAAGTCCCACGCAAACACGCTCCAAATCATGTGGATGAGCAAAATTAGATTTTCCTCGCCTGCAGGGCTTCCAGGGTTGGAGGCAGAAGTTTTGTTTCCTAGAACGGAAACTCCGGCGTTTTCTTCTTCTCCCGGCGCACCCGGGGAAAAACTTTGCCCCAGGACACTCGGCACGGATGGAGGTTGATCTTTGCAACCCGATTTCGTATTGTTGTTTCCACTGTTGTTCATTCTTTCTTCCTTTTTCTTTTGGGGTTCGTGACGGCAACGCAACTTTTCAATCCTAATCGTACCGATTTTCAACAGCCCGTTTGAAGAGGCAACTTTTCGACACTGGATTTGTTTACATCCTTCACACGGCTCGAAGGGTAAGGGAACGAGAAAATGAGGCTTGAGGAAGGTTGTTTTGTTCCATTTTCCTCTGCTTTGGAATTTGTTGGGATTTTCATCCGACCCGAAGTGGTGCAATCCGGATGATTCCAAAAAAGAAATGCTACAGAAAGGTTGGATGCTTCTGCTTTCCCGCACTGGTAAACCGAAGGAATTCTCGAGTGCCCCAAGTAGAACGCCACTTGACTCGACCCGAACGAGACGGACAGACGCCGGGCCCTGAACCTTTTGAACTATCGCACCGCATCACACCGCCCCCCGGTGGGGGTGGTTGTGTTTTCCCGGTTTTCACGAGCGATTCTTGACGTTCCGCGCTTCCAAGAAGTATAATTTACCTTTGCGAACATTTTTGCGTTTCGGTTGTGTTGCGGGGGGGATTTTTCGCAAGAATTGGTTGCTGCACTGCTGCACTAGAGGGCACTTGGATTGGTTGTGGTTGAACCGACGGTGAACTCGACTTTGATACCGTTTCGATGCAACCGGCGCACTTTATATACCCCGAACGGGCCGCTCGTGGGGCTTGTGGACGAGCGCGTGGTGCGCAATCGTCGTCCCTGCACGCACGCACGTGGTGCGTTGGTGCGTTTGGAAGCAGAGAAGGCGAGACGAAGGAGGGGAGGAGAGCAGAAGTGAAGCCAGAGCAACAGGTCGACTGCAGCATAAAAGGTCCCAAAAGGGGGCAATGCAACGCTTTGCTTCATAATCTCTCGCCCTGACGGGGAGGAGAGTGAGCAAGAGCTCGCGAGGCGATATGGAGAAGAAAACGCTTCGGGTGCGTAAATGTCGCTGTGTTGCTGTGTCACAAGGAAAGGGTGTCTGGCGCATTGCAGCGCGCATTCCATGCTGCCGTACGTCTGCGTCCGTACGCCTCGCGGGAGGGACCCTTGACATGACGCTAGTTTGTTGCAAGTTCACCGATACTTCGGTGGGGCAACACGGTGGGGAGTGTAGGGTTTGGGTGAAGGGAGCAGTTTATCGAATGGTAGGATGTGTTTCTTGCGCACTTGGCGCACCACGAGGTGTCGGTTTGGTTTCAGTCTAGGGTCGCCGCTACGATCCCACGAAGCTTAAGGGAGAACGAGTTATCCTTCTTTGAAAGGAGCTTATCGCTGTTGAGTTGTTGATAAACGATCGTTGCGTGCGTCCATTCCGATGAATTATTAAGTGAAATCGTTGGTGCCTTTATCTTTCCAAGAGTCTGAACATAAAAATAAACTCTTGTAGGTCATTAGAACGTTTGTAGTACCACGGATTGAAGCATGATAAAAACATTTTATTTATTCATTTTTCACTCAAAGTGTTTCACTTTTATTGTCTTCGGCGGTGAAATAACATTGGTCGTTTCAAATCTACCATTTTTGAAAGCTAGTAATATCACTTGACTGTCAAAATTTGCAAAAAGTTTGCGACTGACTTGACTTAATTGAAACGTTAAAATTATTTAAATGTTTTTCTAGAATTTAAATTCATTGTAAAAAACAATGCATATGAAAATTAAAATCGTATGAAATTAAAACTGTTTTTATTATTTCCATGTCGGATACAAAGATAAAAGTAATGTAGAAATGAAGAGTTTAAAGCTGAATGAAAGCCCTTACCAGACTTTAATGTGTACGATAACACGTTTCAATTTTTGAATCATGTGTACATACAACTTAAATCCACATATATTTCAGAGCTTTACCATGAAATATGTTTTAGTTTGAGATAGGAGTGTGATATAAAGCTTTATTAGCAATTTAATTCGCAACTCGTCTTAGAATAAGTGAAATCCTTCCTTTTTAATGTATTTTATCTGTGACAAGACGAACCACGGTCACCAAGTTTTGCAAGGATTAACAGAAAACCATGATCTGGTGTGGAAAATGTCTGGCAGGCGCTTGGTATAAATGTTGGCTCTAACACCTTCTCCATGTTGGAGTGTTGCAACTGTTCCGATATCAGTCTACGGGCATTAGGAGAACACTTGGTGTTCCACTGCGTCAAGCCTGTCAGCAACTCTTCGCTCTCATCGAAGCAGAGCTTCGTTGGTAGCAGATGGTGATAAATCATACACGAGCTCCAACGAAAAGCCGCCTAGTGGAGCAGCGCCAGCATAGGGTCAGTAGACGGCATAGCCGGAACATCGAGCGAAGTGAGGAGGAAAAAGGTTTCAAAAGGCCCTTGGGAAACGGGTGACGCTCGGAGCAAGTGCGCACGAGACTCTGCCCTTCGCCGTTCGCGTGCCGAGCCTGGAAGTGTGTGGCATGTGTTCAATTATGAAAACTATTCACCACCAATAATGCGACAAGAAAGCGGCACTTTGGTGGGGGCGAGTGGGACGGGAGGAAAATAGCAAGCCCCCATGGCTTCAATGTGTCCAGTTTGGAGAAGCATTAGGGCGTTTTTCGGTGGTGTTCCACTTCAATTTTGGGAAGGGATTTGAAGGGTTTTGTCTGCATGGACAAGTTTTTCCCGCCCGGACAAAATGTGTCAGGGCAGCTGAAAGGGCAGGTTTGTCCATGTTGGGCAAGGTCATAATGGATACCCTCTACCTGGTGGGTTATTTAACCTCGGCTCGAAAGTAAACTAATGGCGATGTGCATCACCGTTGCCTGAACGCCTGCCTGAAAGAGGTTTCAAACGGCACTAAACTGTAAGTCCTCCCGGTGTAGGATCCAGGACAAAACACACCCCCGGCGGTGAGGCACATTATCGTTCGGCGAATATTGCTGGAGCGAATTAAAATTGCTTGTTTTGCACTCAAGCGTTTGTCGCCGACGAACCATTCGAGAGGTGCAGTTCCGTCAAGCATGGCAAAAATGGAAGCACCACACATTACACGGACGCTGCACCCATCAAAGTGGAGTGGAGGACATCACCCGTGGCACCGGGACACGTGTGCAGAAAATGGCGGGTAAATATTTACGCCCCCACCCACCGAACCGACATTTCGCAGCATCCTACGCCCGAGTTGCGAT
>KE525396.1:490407-508854 GCA_000441895.2 Anopheles sinensis
ATGGAACTCAATATCAATTTCACTCTCGATTCCCATTTCGTGTTCGGAAGGTATGAAATTTTTTCACGTGGGCAAAGAATGAGAAATGGCCCACTTGAGGAGCACATTAATGAAGGTTTTATTGGTTCTATTGAATACTGAAAGTAATGATCCTTCGTTTTTGTCTCTTCGGAAAGGTAAATTTAGGAACTCATTAATGTGTGATCACTGCTTCCCGAAAGCGTAATGAATTAATTAATTTAGGACAAGAGCGGGACGGAAAGGTCTCTACTTAAATTGAAATTAGTGGACATTTTTTCCAAGTAAAGGAATTAAACCATTCTTACCGTTTTCGGGACTAAATAAATTTTCCAACTCTTAGGCTGCAAATAGACGGGGCGCGTAGCAGGCGCGTAGCACACGGGTGCGTACCGAATATGAACTAAAATCTGTCAAAGTGACATATTGTAGATCACTTTCGGTACGCTTTAGACTACGCGCCTGGTGGTACGCAGAGTTGCCTACTTGATGCAACTCTGCGTACCACGCGCTAGCGCGTACCGAAAATGATCTACAAGATGTCATTCTGACAGATTTTAGGTACGCGCCCGCGTGCTACGCGCCTGCTACGCGCCCCGTCTATTTGCGGCCTTACAATAATAAACAAAATTTTGCTACATTCGTATGGCCTCTCATGTTTGATTTCTATGGCATAATGTATCACCATCTCGACAAAGTCTCGTCGCATATCGGATTAATGTATTATGACACGGATTGCTCAGGATTCAATCTGCCACAGCGACTCGGAAATGTGATCGAAACCTTCATCACTTGCAATTCGCAGCGTGGCATCTAAACGGAATATAAATACAATTTCCTCGCTGCAACGGAGTGATGTCCGGTCCAATGGACCGACGAGGGAGCTGAACTGAGATGCTACCGGATTCCGGGAAAACCTCATTACCACCCGATCGGAAGGTTCGAGCGGGAAGGTTCCAGCGGGAAGGTTCGAATCTATTTTCGCCATTGCTCGGGCAACGGAATCGTCCCGATTCTCCGAAACGACAATGGCCAGTGGAGGGATTTTCTTCGCTTCGCTTGTCTGCGATAATGGAAATGGTAATGATATGCGCCACCGTGGAATAACATTAATCAAAATCCAGTCCGTTCGCGGTCCGCTTCGCGCTGGTGTGATTGAATGGTTCGAAAATTCTTCTTGACAGATCAAGATAAGTTCGGACAAGTTCCAAAGGTACTGCGCGCTGCTTTGCCAGTTCGGCCAGTTCGCCCCCTCGAGGGACCGTGACATGTCCGTGACATGTGAGTTTTTCGACTCCCTTCTCGCCCACCCCGTCATGGCCGTCGCGTGTTCAGCCGAGTGACACAGTTTCGGCCGTTTCTCCCCCCGTGGGCCCTTTCGGGTGGCCAGAGAACGATCGCGCGATCGATTAGGTTTACAACTTAATTTCGTTGTGTACAATCGGAATGCCCTTATGACACATTTTTGTCATGCCCCTGCAGAAGAAAGACAAGAAAACCGCACGTCATCGGCCCCGCCATTGCATACTGGGCGCCCTTCTCCGGGGGGGCACATTTCAAACAATCCAAACCCACTGAAGGAGCCCTTCGAAGCCTTTTTAATCGCACCGCACGGTAACCGTCTCTTTTATCAAAATTCAAACCCACCGAAATATTACACCCGAGAATTTGAAGGTCGAACCGCGTCGTTGGCGTTCGATAGTGGTACCATGATTTGCGTCTTTTCCCTTTTTTTAGGTGAAGCCCTTTTTTCGACGTGACATTAATCAAAAAAACGCTACGCGTAGGTCAAATGCAATGTTGGGTCGAATTTCTGGTGTGGCTGCGTTTCATCACCAACAGCGCACGATCAAAGGGCGATCGTTAGGGGAATCATGCTCGCTGTCCAATGCTAATGATAGATTCGTGCAAAATGACACAGATTTTAATGGTTGACGCCCCACGCAAGGGCTACCCTATTGAATCCATCATCGCTGAGGTTATCCGAAGATCAACTGTTAATGCTTGTTTGAGGTTTTGTTTGTTTCAGTGGGATTAACCATTGACAAATCGTTTGAAGGGTACAACATGAAGGAGATCGTAATGAATGCGTTTGGCTCATTAGTCAACAAATGAAACGATGAACGATTTTATTTATTTACGATATTATTAAACACTCATTTCACTAAATAACTATTCAAATCATAGAAATGGAGCGAAAGTGACACATTTAAGAAATAATCCCTAAACACGAACGATGTAAATGTAATTTTTTTTTGACTATGAGCACGCGTTCTAAGCTCCATTGAATTCACGTACACGAACGTAAATGCACTTGGGATGCGCTAATGCAATATGCAATCAACTGGGGCGTGCATTGCAACAGAAAAATAAACTACTCGCACTTTGTGACCCTTGAATCAGCGTTGGTTCGTCTGGCGGTACGTGCATTCGGTGTTCGTAGAATCATTCCCACAGATTGTTTGCACACTTTCCCCACTGAAAAGTTACGGGTGGGGGGGGAAAAACTTTTTCTCCAAAACCACGCCAGGCAATGCTGGATTAAAATTCAGTTTGTTTTTCGTCGAGTGGCAAGCCGCTGGAAGAGGGAAACCGACGAGCTGGCGCTAACCATAACTTTGGCAACGAACTTCCACTTTGCAGTATTCGTTTTGTGCCGGATTTTTGGGATTTGAAATGGTTTGAATGTTGTTAGTTTTTCTCAAACGTCCCAGTTAGTTTTTTCAATGTAATGTCCTAGTTCACGGGTGGAAAATAAAAGGGAATGAAAAATGTGAGCTGGATTCAAGTATTTCTATTCATGACTGTGACGTTTTAGAAGTGCAAATGAATTTATCTTGGAGTAAAATAAATGGAGTGTCTGCACTGCAAATGTTTTCATTCATCTTGCATTCAAAGATGCCTTATATAAAATAAAGTTTCAAAGGAGTGTAGACTACTGTAGACGCAAATTATCCTTTAATTTTTTCTTTGATACTAATTGGTCTCGTCAACGGTTCTTTTTCTCCTTTGAAATTGGAATAAAGTATATGCAATTTAATTTAAAAAATATTTGGATCAATTTAACAATAGTCAAGTGGGAATGGTGTTTCAAACCAGGCCCGTTTTGCCAACACAACCCATTTCTTTATTCGTCCTCTTTAAACAGCTAGATTTGTTATTTTTCCATCCTTTCGTACCTCCCCTGCGATATTCCACCATCGCCCAAGCTCAAAGGAGGAAAAGAGAATCCCAAGAAAATGCGAAAAAATGGCACGCTCAAAAACTGCCGCTAGTAATTATGCCGAATGAATGGAAATGAACCTCTCGTCTACGGTGGTCCCACGGAATAGTTCCACATTTTCAAAGGCAATCTGGCACGGTTGGTTTTTTGCTTCGACGAAACCAGACCGAACTTACAAGTAACATAATTAGCAATTCGCTGACGCCAAATTAGCGAACGCTAAAGACGCTTTTGGCAGCCTTTGGTCATATTTCTGTCCGCTTCGGGTTCACTTATATCTCACTCGGCGAAAGCGGAAAATGATGGGACATCTTCTGTCCTTCGTTAAGCAAGCGGATTGCAGCAAACTGAAGGTAGGATACGCTCGGAAATAGAACGAAAAAGGCAAGAAGGCAAAAAAAGGGAAGGTCATTTAAATTCTGCTGAATTTATGATTTCCTTCAAACGTTGTCATGATGATTGTCGGTTTTTCACGTGATACAAAAGGAAAAGATGAAAATTACAAAAAAACGAATCTGGTTTGCAAGACTTTCGGTTCATTATATCGCATCCGCGCATCTTACACGTCTTGTCGGTAGGCATGAAATTAATTTTTCAAAGGATACAGCAGTGGTGTGAAATCGCTTGAAGGCATTCTTCATCGTAGCAATTTGTTATCTTCTCGCTTGGGTTTTATCCCAGAACACTTCAAACTAATAGCACCCCGGTCGCCGGTACCGAAGTGTCGGTGATGAAATTAACCTTTACGGAACACAATCTAATTACACCGCAAGTGTTGCCGGTCCGGGATTCAACACGACACCAGGGGGAGATCATCCGTTTCGTCCGGATGCTGCTGTCCTCGAGCGGGAAACTTTTTGCCCCCGAAGGAGCTGATAATACGTTGTAATGATGAAGCCGAGCAGCTACTTTTCCCATACATCTCTGTTGGTATGTAGAGGAGAATGGGTGAGATTTGCTACAGGATTGGATTAATATTGTTGTTATCATTATGCGTGGTACTTTTTGGAGAGTATTCTCAAGAGGGATGAATGGGAAACACTTCGGAGCAACAGGAGATAAGCCACACAAGATAAATGGTGTGGGTCGGTTTCCCACGCACTCATCGAGAACTATTTGTGATAGACACTTTTCCTTCGGGGAAACTTTGTGTAGTGCTTTTCCCCAAACCGGGAGGGAACACTGCCAAAGTTTCACTCCACAAGAGAACTCCACTGCTTTCGTTGAGCTATCACACAACACCAACACTAAATGAGCTTCTCAAGGACAGCAAGCATGGATAGATAAACGTTTAGTGATTTAATTATGCGAGTCCCGGGCAAGTGTGTGTTGCCACTCCAAGTGTTCTGTCAACTCAATGGCGAGTAAATGTGTTCGGCGAGCATCAAGTTGTTCGAGCTTGATTGTGAAAGTTCTGATTTTCCTCTTGTTCTGGTCGGACTCTCGGAAGCCAACGGGCAAAAGCATTCGTATCTGCACCAGACCGGAACGAACCAAAGTTCTCTTTAATTGGAAAACTTTAATCTGTGATCAGAACAGAGGGTTTTAGTTAGGAGTGAGATAGGTAAAACTGTAGGGCGCACAATGGAAGTGATATGCAACAGTTTGTATAAGCTGACACCTCCCAATACCCAGAACCTGGTCTTTTTATCTGCAGCTTATGATTCCTCGAAGTGTTCAGTGAAGTGCTAGTGAAGCCTGTGCATGCTCATGTAATGGATTACGCTTCTAACAATAATATATATGTAAAGAATTATATTAATGGTGTTCGGAAAGCGTTTGAAAGCTGCTCAAAAGTCATAATTTGCATGAGTACGGGTTGAGTTTTATCTTCTACAGCATACTCTTACACAAAATTGACCTTTTTTAATACCATGATAGGACTTGCAGGAAAGAATTCTGGTCCAAAGAAACGAAAAATCTCGAGAAGCTTTGGCGCAATGAACCAATTATCTTCCTCGAATATGACTCTGTCACGTCGTTCAATAAAGTGGCCTCTGTCTCTTGGTACTAGCAGGCCAATCCAGCAGGCTGTCAACTCCTCCCGTAACGGAAAATTGCTCCGGCTTTGTCCTTTAGTGTTTCAAGTGTTGCTGCCCAGAAATGGCAGCCCCAACCACACTGGATCGTAATAAATTCAAGGCCATCGATTATGCTCCACAAATAACCTGATCCGATTCGAGCAACAGCAAAAGTTTCTCCCACACAGACCACGACCCGTTGTGCGGCGGTCCTCTTGCGCACTCCTCCACGTGACACTCGTTAAGGCAGGAGTCATCTTGACCCACTGGGTAACCAATCACTGCCAGCGGGGCCGACGCCGATCGGTGCATCGTTATTGCATTCCCGGTGACCTTGCTCCAAATGGTCCTCGGAAACTCGTGGTTGAGGCTGACAAAAAAGACTTCTTCGGAGGAACTTTCTCGCACCGGGGGTAAGATGCAGCAGCGAAGGGGAATTGCTGTAGATGTCCCGTCGAGTGCAGCTGAGCGTTCGGTAGTCAGTCGAAACATGCAACTATGGGATTGGATTGTCTTCTGGAGTGGATGAAATAAAATTACTTTAAACGGTCCGATCTCTTTCGATTTTATATTCATTAAAATTTTACCGAGATCATCATGAATAATTTACGAAGAAAGATATCAGAAAAACTTTCGCAGTGGTTTAAGAATTCAACAACATTTCGATCTCGAACCATTCTCTCTTCAGCATCACTGTGCAATACGAAAGATTTCGCACGCCTTTAGCCCTACCACAACAAACCGTCACCACTTGCAAGGCAACACTTCGACTGCCCTTTGCGAGCCTCCAGGGTTGCTCCATTGCCCAAGAAACTCCTCCTCGTACGCTCGCTTGGGCTCATGTTGGGCTCGTGGTGCGGAAAGTCCGTCGCCGACGGCCGACAGGCCGATGATTCAATCTTTTACGAGGGCAATTAATCAGAACAGCGTGTGTTCTCCGCCATTTGCCGGTGCTACCTTTTTCGCCGCGGAGCAAAAAGGGCAGACAAACTGGCCAAAGAAGAGAGAGCGCAAAAAACGGGGTGGCTTGCACTTTCGTGTGGTATCGTTTACGTTTTGTTTTTAAGGGGGTTTTATTTTATCTCCTCGCCTTTCATCCTTACCCTGTGCAGGATGGTGGTTATTATTAATGGAACAATTTACCGGTGTGCTTCGATAAATCATATCCCACGTGGCCGGTGTTGATGACGGCGCTCGTTTCGATGAGAGCAGCTGTTTTCTTTTTTGAATGCTATTGATTTCAATTATTGATTTTATTTTAATGATTAAATAATCTAGGGTATTCCGTGGTGTTCGAGATCCTTTCCCCAGCGGAGCAAACTTTACAAACTCCTCCATAAGAAAAGGAAAGTGCTTTTCGATAAGGTTTACCCCCAAAAATGAACTAAATGGAGCTAATAAAAATTATCCTTTTAATGGTTTTCCTTCTTCTCGTTCGGAAAGTACCCACAAACTGAACCCTTGCTAATGCTGTGGTATATTCAACTTACAACATTAATTACAACCCCAGTTCGTTCAGTTTTTTCGGTTCTTTCCGATGGCTTTTCACTCCACCGCGTTAGCGCTTTCGGTAGCTGGAGGGTTAGCAATCAAAAGCAATCGATAGCCATGCCACTCGACCTAAATTGGCCATTAAAAGCATGATTAACAATTAAAACGCACCGCATCGACAACCCTGTCAAGTGTCGGGCGGAGGGAAATGGTCGGTTCCGATCGCGGATGTTCCTGGATGAAATGAGCCGAACCGACGTTACAACTGATCCCTCCGATTATTTGGGTTTTCCGCCCAAAACCCCAAATCCATCGGCCACTAAAAGCTGATGGTGACCACGCTGACCCTCCGCTTTTCGTTGGGGATCGATGGTGTTCACGCAACGTTTCCTGATAACGACCCATTCGGACCGCATTCTACAGGTTCCACAGGGTGGCTCATTTCACCGCGACGTGCGACATGACAATGCGTGTGACCTTAAGGACGCACGGTAAACCCTTGTGAAACATGAACGTAAACACCATTTCGTTCGGGTCAACCACGGTTGTGGGTGATAGGAGTTGACTTATGGTTGCTTTAGTGAACGATTTTCCGCAGCCATTCCGACGATTAACCTTGGCGGAACGGGACGCAGGAGTTTCCTTGGACCCATTTTCGTTGTCAACCGATCGGTTGGAGCATTTAAATATGTCTCGATCGGTTGGCAGGAGATATATTCGTTTCTGGGACAGCTCTTGGCCCAATTTCTGTCTCAAGTTCAGAGAAACATATTCCCACTGGGGCGAGGAATTTTTCAATCACGCATTCATTAATCAATTATCTTGTTCATGGTCGGTGGAAAACGTTTCCAAAAGTACCATAAAACGTAATTCAACATGGAAACTGTTTCCATGCAATCCTTCCCTGCCCTTGCGCGAACTGAACTTGATCCCGGCTACTTATGTAAATGAGATAGCACTCAACATGCGATCCATAAATTGTGCTTTGCTTGCATTTCACCCCGATAATTGCATAAACGAAGAGTGTGAACGCAATGCTAGGCACCATAATGCTAGTGCATCCCGTTGTCCTTAAATAAACGGTTTAGTACAACGCTGCCTGTTGCCAAAACAAATGTTTATCGCTAATGATGCTGCAGCATTCGGATGGCACACTAACGGACACAATCAACAACACACCCACGGCATCCTATCATCTAAACAACGTCCAGTGGGAAAAACAAACGGACTCAAGCTGGACACAATTCCTCTGCAAATGGAAATAAATTGCTAGTTGCGTTTCAACCATTGGGGGAAAATAATGAGCATCGACATGGTGAAGGATTGATTGGCTGACTCTTCGGACAGGGGATTGTATCGTAATTATTTCTCAGGAAGCAGATCAGAATGATGGAAAAGCTTGCTGTCGAAGCGGGAAAATTCGTGTAAATAATTATTAAGCTTGCTCGTAAATAATCAGGATCGGGAAAATTTGCTTGTTGCTTGACGAGGACATACATTTGCCTGGAAGTTGAGTTCATCCTGCGCGATTATTATTTATTTATCAAAAAAATATTATCATGGAAATTTTTGAGTCAAAGCCATAAGATAATCAGGTTCTTTTACAACGACCTCGACCATCTTCGGCATACCATATACTTTAGAAACAAAATGTGCATCCTAATTGACCTGAAAGCATGCTTATAATTAATCCATATTTATAATGCCATTTATGATAATTACCTTAATATACCTCATTATTAAGGTAACGAGGAATCAGCACATTAATGGAGAGACTTTTTTGTTTGTGTCTACATTTAATTGATCTTCAATTGATTGCGCTTTTGTCCTTTCAACCTCGCGTGATGAAATTACCTGCGCGACGGTTTGTTCCGGTAGTAATTGCAATGCGTCCACCCATAATTGTAGCCTTCGTGTGGATCATTTATTAAACGTCACATCATAGCACGCGTTTTGCTCGTTGTTTCCATGACATTTCCGTTCCGGTTTGTTTTTACCTTGCGCCATCTCTTTAGCATCCTTCGAGCCACGGACCGGCCTCAAGGTGGGGTGCGATAATTATGCAACGCCTGCGTCGAATCGGAAAGAAGGCCTTGCATTTGGATGTCCTGCCGGAGTGTCGGCCGGCTGACAGACAACATCACAGCATCCGCCGGCGACCACGAATCGGTTAGCGTGAGCCGGTGGCGAAAGAATGATTGACACGGACGGTTATCGCTTTCGACCTGACCGCCATCTCCCTGGCAACGTTGGCCACGAACACGAACGAAATGTGGCTGCGGCTTCACTTCAGCCAAGTGCAGTCCGTGTTTCTGCTCCTTCTTTATGTGTGTGTGTGCCAACGACCAACCTCGATGAAGCTCCCCGGGGGGTTAATTAAAATCTCATAAAACCAACTCCAGCACGCTGAAGTGATACGGTCTTGATCGTTTGCCCTTTGCCCAATCGCGATCTCATCCGGTCGGGATCTGCAAACCGACGAGGAGGCGGTGTCTTCTACTCGAGTTCTGAGAATGGAAGTTGGTACGAGATGATTACGTTTTAAATACTGTTTGTCTACGCCGTGTTTGATATCGTATCCTTTTCCCCAGCAGTAACCGTCGGATCAAAGCGTTTGAAAACGGTGGCGTATTTTCTAGCGAGAATCTTGAAGATCATGTTTCAATCCAACCGGCGATACGAAGGACTCGTCTAAGAAGTACAGCGACAAGGAAGAACGGTGACCCTGTCTGTCGAAACTAGAAATAAAATTTATCACAATTTGCTTTACGGGAACTTTCCCGAACAAATTCAATTCTTCTGTACGAATAAATAGAGAAAAAGTAAATCTCCAACACATACAACATTGAGAAAGAAACAAACCTCAGGAAGAAGGAACTCACTAAGGACAGTACGGAAGGAGGGTTTTCTTCTCTCGACAGGGTGAAGTTTACTCGGTAATGTTTGCCAGTGGGCGTACCTCCCTGCGCTACATCAAACAGTTTTCCACACCGTGAAAGATTTGGTGAATTACGATTAAAAACCCTACGGATTTTTCAGGCGTACGGCTTTTAATGATGGGTTGTCACAAACACGGTATCCGATGAAGGTTGCCGGCTTAAATAACAAATATTGGGAAACAGCATGATCAAAGAAACGCAAGGACTGGGGATCATCTATAAGTAAGATAAAACCCTAAAGATATGAAATATGAAATTGTGGAAATACTTATAGCTAGTGTGTTTAAGTAAACAAGCATAAAAACGCTGTGCTTGATAAATGATAAATCTAATTCAATAAAATAAAATTAAATACCCACTCAATAGCGAATGATTTGTAAGTAGATGATGGCAGGTAAAAATCTCAATTCTGTGTCCAACATGAACTAAATCGGAAACGCTAAATGAAAGCATGTGGCCTCAACGAGTGCATCGATGCAACCACCGGCTGGCATCATTACGAGATGACAAACAATTAAAATAAAATCAAGCACCCAACGGTGCTGCAAACAAATCGGTAATTAAATCTTCATCAGCACTTCTCGCACTCGTTTGTACCGTGATTTCGGTTGAATGGTAGGAAATTGTATTTGAAAACGAAAATGTTCACAAAGTGCACCTGATCATAGGGTATAAAAGAACATAATTAAAATCGATAGATTCGCTTTATATTCATGTTTATGTTTCACCATGGAACACTCATGTTTTGACCACAGGAAGTTTTTGTTTCTCCCCCTAACGCACGTTCTACTTCGGGATCGAACAAACTCTCGTATGGTAATCCAACAGCAATTTTCTATGAAAAGCAATTTGTTGGACACTCGGTGTTGAGTGCGGATGTATGTGCCCTTTCCTCCTTCTCCTGCTTGTGGCCGATCATGTACCGCAAATGTTTTCGGTTCGATTTATGCTAGCTTGTGGGTGGACATAACCACAGTGTGAAACCTCATGCATGCAGAAATACCACCAGCAGGGATGTGTTATGTGTGTTGTTGGGAAATAAAACACTGCACAGTAAAAGTTGATGAAACACTGTGGGAATTTTAAATGGTGTAGTATGCCTACATTCGGGCATGTACCATAAGGAACGGAAAAGGATCAAGGAAAAAGAAATTATCGTACATTAGGAAACGAATGAATGATGATAGGAAAAATTAATAATGTTCAGACAGATTGATAAACAGTAGCAGTTCACAGAATAAGGATTATTTCTAACAACCGAAGACCATTAGAAATTTATACGAACACTTTAAATGAAAATTATCTTGACGTTGGAAGGAAAAAGTTATGACCAAAGATTTGCTTTAAGACCTTCTAATCTATAACTTTGCTCTGCCTTTGTAAATAAATGACGGCAGTTTCGTGTTGGCTAACAATCGTTTATCACTTTGATTGTCAATGACAATGGTGATAAGGCATTCTCAACTTACCAGGAAACTAATGTACTTAGTTGATTTGTTGAATAAATTTCATCAAAAATTATTGTACTTTAAAAAAGTTTAAAAATCGCTTGCCAGTCAAAATGTTTTACATTTGAACCAAATTTCAACCTATGTTTTAACTCGTGAATAAAAAAGCCCTTCTTTATAAATGGCATGTAAACTTCTCCCAAAGAATAATGAAAACCATGACTCTATACAAAGCATAATTGCTTTTGGTGAACTCATGGGTGCCAATCGACAGCATAATAAATCATATCGAGCTCAGCAGCGATCGTTCCCAGTATATCCTTTTCCTTCCCCTGTTTTCCATACCGCCCTAAGCCATCAATTCCACGCTTCACTGCACGCCGTGTGTTTTCCGCAGGACCTTTAATACTCCCATCGAACGCATGGCACCGGAATCAATTCCGCTCCGATTGGCGGTTGGCGCACGGCAATGTTTCTGTGTGTGCTTAACGGCTACGGCTTACAAGTGCATTACCTCACCACCAGTTGACGAGAGAGTGAGTGTGTGGAGGGAATGGAGAGGAATGATTAAAGCTCGATTAATTTATGACCAACTCAAACACTGAGGGTGGAAGAGGGTGTTGGTGTGATGGGAGGGCGCAACACACAGGTGGACAGGTTTATGTTGCGTCAAGCAGCAGCAGCAGCAGCGAAAGAAATGAAAGAAATATGGAGCAGCAGTGAACGTCGTTGCAGCAATCCGCAAAGACCAGGTCGGACGGGACGGGCGTAGGTTAAGGTTTAACATCCGGCCGCAGAAAGTGCCAAAGAAAGGGCACCGGCTACGCACGCACAGAAAGGCGCAAGGGAAAACCGGGTGTCGCATTGCAGGAAGGATGCGAAACACGGCCACAAAAAGCAGACGGCGTAAGGAGACAGCATAATTGAATACTTGAAAACGTTGACATAATTTATTAGCGTTCATTGTCCGTTCGGTACCGGAGCGCAGCGCTGAAGGGAATCGCCTCGCCAACGCCGTTGAATGCCGTTTAACGGAGCCACAGAAAAGGTTGCAAGATGGCGCGGGAGAAAACGATCTGAAGCGATGGATCTCGGGGCTCTCGGCTGGAGGTCAAACGATAATTTAATAAAGTCTGTCCCACCTCCACCTTCCTTCTCCCAACAGGAAAACAGCCTCCTTTTTTCTTCGCTGTTATCTTACCGAACCAGTTTCCCGAACCTGGGGGAAATTTCCTTTTCTGGGCAAGGGCGATCCGTTTGTCCCCGTAACCTTGCTCCAATTTTGACGACCGACCGGCCGGGTGTGACCTTTCGAGGCTGTAAATCAGGAGCTTTCGGGCTCGCAGGCCCATGACCAGTTGTGGAGCATATCGAGAACAAATTACCCAATCCCGATCCCTGGCCCCGGAGGTTGGGAAGGAAGTTTAATCAGGGCTGCTTCAAGCTGCGTGAAGAAAACGGATGACCGATGGTTTGATTGGATATCGTGGGCGAGCAGTGCGTGAGTGTCATAAATCCAGCTCAACTCGATTATCCATCATAAAATGTTACTGGAGTTCTTTTTTCTTCTATTTTGCAGACAAGAATCATGAAGCATACTTGCAGGGTTTATTAAATACATTGTATTGCTGCAAAGGTCCAAGCGTGTTTTGCATATGGCGTGGCCTTCTCGAATCAAATTCTTTATAATTGTGATGTGATTGATTGATTTCAACTCTGTTCAGCGTGCAACAGATTTGTCGTGTAACAGAATGTGGGCAGTTTGTTGGTGCCGCCTTTTCCATCTTCCCCGTTTTGCCACGAAGCTTTTCAATCAAACACGCTTTTCCATTCGGCAGCCAATCGGTGCATTTAATGGCATTTCGTTGCAATTACACCACGGTTCGAAATTGCAACCAATCGATCCAACCGATTGACCGATCGATCAGTTGTGTGCTCTCTCTCTGTTTCGCTTGCAACACCGAAAATGGTTTGCACTTTGGTTCGGTCACTTGAGCCGAGATCGATTAAACTGCCGTGAAGCCGGCCAAACCGGTGGACAAACGCTTACCAAAGGGTGGTGTAGGAGCGTGATTTGTAATGTGCCATGCGTCTCGTTAATCATAATGGGTGTTCGCAAAGGAGCGAAACAGACGCCTCGATCGCCGGATCGCGTGAGTGAAATGGATCGAATTCGAGTGGAACCGAGTCCCAATCCATTTGGCTGCATTTGTACAATATTTCAAAAATCATCTGGCACCTGGGAGAGCTCGGAGGTTGGGGTAGAGTGGGCCGCAACAGTTATCAATATCAAACACAATTTGGTGCTTAGTAGGAAAATTTAATTTCAACCATGACCGAGAGTCGAACCTATTTACGTGTGGCGTAAGTGAACGAATGGAATGGTTAATGGTGTTATGATTAGCGAGCAACAAATAAACACACACACACACACGCACATGCACAAGGACTTTTGGTGTGAAAAAGGGCAGCCCAAAGGGTTCCCGCACTGCTAATGCTGCCCCGTTTTGCTTTCAGGGCTTCAGGAGATTGGACATTATTTTTCATTTCCAGTGGGCAGAGAACTAATCGAAAGCTTGGTTAATGGCCTTGTGTAGTAGGAACCAGGTCCATTCGACCGTTATGGTTTCGTTGCATTGCGCGAGGAAAATTAATCAATCCTGGCACGATGGGACCCGACTCGTCTGTCGGGAGTGATAACGTAATTTATAATCGGTCCATCATGACTATCATAATGCAGTGCAACAGCTCTGTAACATTATTCATTCCATTAATCGTCCATACACTGTACAGTGTATCAGGGATGCACTAAACTTGTTGAATCATTCTATAATATTTATATTTATGATGAATAGAAAACATCATGGAATGTTCTTAAACGTCGGTTTCTGGGTTCACACCAGATGATCGGAATGAGAGTTTCTATATTGTGTAGGTAATGAAAATAAAAGTCTTCAAAGATGTGTTCATGTTCTTTTCGCCTTAAGTACCGGTGCGGTATGAATACACTCTGTTCAGTGGCTATGCTATGTATATCTAATGTGTTTTAGCTAGCTTATGGAAGCAATATATTTAGCATAGGTTACAAACAAAGTTTTGCACCAACATGAAGCAAAAGAAAATGAATAAGCTCTATTTCGATAGTGGCGAGAAAAACAAACATTGAACAAATTTGCTCAAGCATTAGTCGATTTCTAAAAGGCACAAAGGCTTTAAAATGGCTGGAGAATACTAATGTAATTAGAGCTTTTGAAAATATATGCAAAAAGAAACCAATTGTCAACCTCTTCAAAAGTTGGATGCATAGTTAGTATTAGTTATAAATTAGTTAGTAGAATTTCCTATCTTTATGCGTTGGGCTACTAGGTCATGAAAAATGTTATTAGATACAAATAAAACTGCATTATTATAAAGCAATAATATAAAAATCTTTAGATATCGTATGATATACCATACTTTTTCAAGGACCATCACGAATATAGAGTCATCGAGCTCGATAAGTTCTATTTTTTTCGAAAACTTGACACGTCAAGTGGAAAGCTACCCGATAGCCACAACGGAACAGGATACATCCGCACATGATATCCTCTGTTTGCCATCGAAGTTGTTGTTGATTGAAGTACCGAAGTGATGATGTTCCCGCGAGACAAATTCCCGAGGCGGTGCAGCGCGAAACCGAATTACGGTTTGATGAAGCTGTTTATCGAATTTCGATTCGTATTTCCCACGAAAAACGAACCTCAGGCGTGGCGTCAATGAATGTTGTGCCTGCGTACAATTAGAGCACCGCAATGTTGTTCAAGTTCAGCTTCCCGGGGAATGGAGAATTAAATTAAACTCAAGTCAACAAACCCAACGCTTTCTGGCGCGCTCCAAGACGCTGTCCATCGATACGTTCCCAGTTTTCCCGCAGGGGAGGAGTAGTTTCCGCACCGGAAAGCACAAAAACATTCCACAACCGGTGCCCTCCTTTGGCTGCCGGTGTGAAAATTTGCTGAGGCGTCGCGTTTGCCAAGTTTGAATAATTTATGCAAATACCTCCCCCGTTTAACGCCCGTGAAGTATTTATGCACCGGCTCCCCGGCACAAGTGCGCAAAGAGAGATGCCATGTCAGCAGCGCTGGCAAAGATGGGACGAAAGTTGTCCGGGTGTGCGACGCAGTAATGGCATTATCTTCGTACTAAAACTCCTCCAACTGGTGGCCGTCGAGCACCTGCGATACTTGAGCGTAATCTGTAACGGTGCGCTATGTAATGGTGCGCGATGGATGGCGACGAGCGACAATTTTCGATATGTGAATTATCGATTCACTTCGAAAGTTGGTCTTTGGCAGGATTGAACTCTCAGCCGAACAAATTACGCTCGCCACTATACGTGACTTTGATATGCAGATCCAATTATTGATGAGTCTTTACCAGTTCGTTACGAGCGATGGAGATAAACTAAACGATAATGGGGACCATCTCAAAAGCAATCTTACTGCAAGAAGGAAACTTTTCTAGAAGAATCCTGAGTGGGGTGATGGGCGATTCAATCTATATAATTTAGGAATATTATTACAGTACTTAGTTACGTTTCTAGAATACTTTTTTGGAACCACCAATTTGCATGGTGTTGAGAAAGTTTCAATTGCGGGTATTTCTTCGCATTTTTCATTCAGGTATTCATGTTTGATATTCAAATTAGGAAGACGATATGAAAACGATTATTTTCTTGCATAGTTTTCATGTTTTCCAGAAACTTTGTAGAAACACAAATCAAATGGTTAAAATAAGTTATAGAAGTTTCTATGAAATTGTGAGGTTTGTTCTAAATAATATCTAATTTCCAAATTTAAATACTACTTAATTTTGCAATATTTCTACGAATTTTCACAACTAGAAGTTCGTTTTCCTATTTTGTTTCCAAAAACGAGGATTCTTTTAAATTTTAAACATATCTTCAGCAGTTCTGAAGAACCACGTTCATGTTCAACAATCTCCAAAATAAAACATTCACACGAAATGTGGAATAGAAATGCATCCTCATTTCGAGTGACGATTGTCCAACACCAAGTGCATATCGTCAACACCGTCCAATCCAGGAATCATCTGTTCCGAGCGTCCTAAGCAAGGACACTGACGGTCGAGTACCATCATCTGCCATCGCTCACCATCATCGGTCGTGTCTGATTGTCACTCAAGCACCGTGTCGTGAAAAACGACCAGCTAGGAAAGTGGAGAGAGAAAGAACCTGGTCCGTGACCATCCTCGGGGATTCATTGCCGCAGGTGTGCAGCCGACCCCGATTTTATTATTTTCCGTCAAGTGGTACCGCCCGGTGCATACTGCACTCGTCAGTCGACTAACTATCCCGGCTCCACTCGTTTCGCATGTCATATCACCATCCTTTCAGTGCGTTTGCAATGCATGAATAGTACAAACAGCCGATCAGCCTTAGTGGCACACTGATTTACATTTTCACACGAACAACTGGGGCTTCAAATTTTCCTTTTTCTCTCTCTCGTTGCAGATCATTAATGGACCGCTTTAAAACGGAGACCACTGGGTTGGAATGGTGCTTTGGCAGATGAAAAAGGACGCTCAGTGGATGACCCTTCAGGTGATGAATCCGAGAGTGAAAAGTGACAGTGATTGCCGAAGCGGTTAGATTTTGGTGCGATCCATTGTAAACTGGTTAAAGTCAAACAGCATGGGCACTGTGGTTTGCCTTCCGGCTGGACCGGATTTGATATCGCAGTGCAACCGATGTGCCGCCTGTCTTCCGAAAGCGTTTGGCAAACGAGGTGAGCAATTAACAGTCACATTATATACATCAAACTATGGGACAAGGATTTCCAATAATGATGAAGAAAAGTCATCAATAATTATTAACGAACACAGACCACGAGTCACATCGACAGCCTAAACGTTAGAACCAAAGTTTGGAAAATGCTAAATAAACTGATTTGCAGTATCGGCTTCCACTCCAGTTTCAGTCTTTATGCAGGTTCATTAAAGTGATTGTTACAATAAGTATACATTTTAATATTTCGATTTTACCTGCCAATTTGAAATTGAATTTAACTTGACCTAGCAGGACTTTTCTAGCTTTGCTCTAGCAACCTTGGTCGCTTGGCAAAGCTTAACTCTAGCAATTGTGGTCTTTTGGCGTAGCTTTGCTATAGCATTCTTGGTCAAAGAACCGGGTGAACCGGTAACGAACCGGGAAATTTAAATGTGATAAACAGCGGTTAACAAAACGGTTTGCAGAATATTTCCAAAACCGATTAAAACGTTTTCAAATATTTATTATTCTTCACAGGAGTTCCTGCTTCAACTATGAAATGCCCGTCTAGTAGTGACAGTGTGTATAGGCTTGCCGTAAGTTCCCAACAGTTGTCTTCTCTGTTGGTTTCTACCAAAATTAAGTGTTTCTATTGTTTTTGGTGTGTCCCTGCATTTTTCTGTGTGTTTCTATGTTGGTGTGCAAACTGTGCGTGTGTTTCATGTTTGGTGTGTTGTGTCTATCAGTCTTTCTCTCTCATTCTCGATCTGTCTCTCACTCACTATCCTCCATTTGTACACACTGTCTTCCCTCGTCTATTGCACGCTTCGTTGGACACAGTGTATCCCTTCGATGCGTTTCATTTCAAGGATACCCATTTCTGTTTTTGCCCACGCATCCTCGCGTTTAGGTCAATCGAAAAGGCTTACAATCTTTTGAAATGCTTCCTCCTGAGCAGAAGCTTCTTTTACGCCTTTTGCCGATTGCACAAAGAAGGACGTCGTAACAGGATCCTTTTTACAGAATCTTCCTATCATTGATACCCCGATTCCTACTGATAAGGCTCTGTTTTGTTCCGTTTTGTTTCTTGGGGTATTGAACTACCTGCTTTCAATGTTTTTGTAAACGAAAGAAGAAAGCTTATACGTCGTCAATGCCTGAGCACCAGAAGAGGGTCCAATGGTTTATTGAATCTTTTATGACTCTTTCTTCAATGTTTTTTACTAAGATGGTGTTAGTTATGCTACAATTGACACACTTTTTTGTCGCGATCAATTCTCTTCTGTTTCACATGACCAACCAAGCATCTTGTTAAGCAGAATTTTGAGGTATCTGAAGCAAACACAAAGCTGCCGTTTCTCAAAGACTAAGCATTTCTCTATTGGATTGAACCCCGTTTGAAGTATTTTTTATGTCTTGTTATTGATGTACATCACTCTTTTCGTTTGATAATGAATTATGGACCTTTTGATTTCGCATGAACACACTAAGAATTAAACACTATGAAACCCAAAACAAATTCTCCCCTTATTGAATGTTC
>KE525396.1:520289-803606 GCA_000441895.2 Anopheles sinensis
GACAACGACGAACCAAACAAATCGTTTCAGCTGCAATCCGTCCAAGTTCAAGCTCAACGATGACAGAAGTGGATTATTTTTAGCTGTATCGGATGGCTTAAGGTTGTTTTACGTTTGACGGTTGCCTTACGGATGGTTTCGATGACAATTTCAAACTCTGAGATATTGATACCAGTGACCCATCGGGCCACTTTATGATGGGCTAATAAATCTTATTAACTGAACAAGACTCCCCTTTCCGGTCGAGGGCTGAAGGTTGTTGGGAAAAATCTTAGCTACAAACTGCTCGCGTTCAATTCTGGCGGACCGTAATGGAATCGGATATTCGTTCAAATTTTATAACCGAAGCGTACCGAAGTGTACGATCTCTGAAGGCTCGTCGGAGAAAAATGACAAATAAGCAACAACCAACAAGCAATGTTGGAATACGATGCAGTTGATTTCCAAGTCAAGATCAACGCGAGCTCCACGCTCACCTGCCTTTCGTATCCTTTTTCTTCCTGTGGGATTCCTGTTGACTGTTACTACATCCCCAACAAACGGGCACACCCTCGGACCCAGAAAGAACGAAAGCAGCACAAGCTCGGCAACATATCGCTTCCGGGGTGGACATTTCGTTCGATGGAAAACGGCATGCCCCCTAGCGAAAGCTACACGCGCAATGATTTGCTGACGTAATGCGATGACTCGGTGGGTGGTTTTTCTTGACTTTGTCACCGACTTTCGCGGGGAAGCGGAAGGAAAGTGGAATAGGAACTAAGATAAATAAAACCTCCAACCACAACGCGTACACACGCGTCGCCCTAAGCCTGAGTTCTAAACGAAATTCGTCAAATTGCAACGCTTCCAACAAACGATATGGCTTCCGGGTTGAAGAGAGAGGTTGGAGGAAAATTGGCATTTGAATTCAACATACCTGCTGGGCCGGTATCAGCAATGCTGTCAAACTTATTTTACGCAACATTCAATCACCGTTGAGGTAGAAAATGTAACACGAATCAGAACCGAGGTTGCATATTTCGCGATTGATTTAATATGCAAGATACAATTTCAAATGGGAATGGTTGAGTACACATATTTTCCTGTTTGGATCAGTGTCGGTGGATTAAAGGACTTGTTGGAAATATTGCACCGTGTACCAGGCTTCTGATAGCTGTTCAATTATTAGTGACATCAGCAAACTGTTGTTAATTATTTTAACACGCGTCACGCTTACGCAATGCTTTTCCCACTTTGATATCCGCTTTAGCTTTCAACTCATACTATTTGAATGATTATTATACCAGCTGAACGAATCAACCTCAGTGATGAGGATATTCATAGGCTTATGTTTCAACGAGAATTATAGGGATCAACACAACCACTCACCAACGTGATATCGTGTAGTGTTGTGCTTTGTGTGTCGAGCGCATAATTTGTGACACCTTATGCCTCGGTAGTACAAGGAACATGAGAAACTCATTACCATTTTCGGTGTCTTCAACGTTTCGGTTGGTTTCGTCATTACAGAGTCCAAATTCACACTTCCTTCACCGTCGCTTGCCGATTCCATGCTTGTCTTGAAATCTGGTCGGATTGGGTTGGATGAAAAGTTGTGGTGGGTTTGGTATGGAAAGCATCAAATGTCAAGCCGTAAAGCAAAGACCCCAAAAATAAAGTAATAGCTAGTTTAATCGATCGGTAACATTCAACCATCTTAGTTCCAAAGTTGCATGCCAATGCAGTTGCATTATCCATGTCGGGATGTTGAGCGTGAAGAATAATAGCACTAATGTAAAACTTTGCGTTGTCATAGAAATTGAGCTCATGAGTGTAGGTTTAAGGATCAGAAATCGGTTTACAAGTAACGACAACCTAATGTTGCAATCATGTAAATCGGCTTTAAAAGGAAAATAAAGCAATAAACGGATCAACTTTTCCCCAAAACTAACTTCAATCATACTCAACCTTGCTGAAAACCATCGGGAAATGGTTGAAAAGCAGTCAACAGAAACACCGCACGCTGCAGATTAGTGACAGAATTACACGGCATACGCTAAAATATTCATATTTCAATTAATACGACGGAAATTGGCAAAATCTGTCGAGTTGGCGAGTGAAACCATGCAAAGGGCGGGTAAAGTCAAGGTTTGATGGTGAAATCGAAACAGTAATGGCGGCAATGTTGATGCTGTTTTGCCCCTCCGAAGGCACGGAGAGCCACTGGGAACGAGGGTTGGGAAAATTTACGCCCTCGGCTAGGCAATAAAGCACGGTCGGTGGGACTCCCGTCTGTCGGACGGCCAGAATCTGTCTGGTGATCTGATAGGCCTCCTGTTGATGGTCACGATCCGACTATCGATGGGCGCCAAAACCATGCCCGAAGCAGGCGAAAGCGGACGGTTCGTTAATGGGTGTGCAGGGCTGAACGTCACTCCGTCGTGGCGCTGCGTGGATTTACGTCGTGGCGTCCAGACATCGCCCCAACCTCATCAAGTCTTCACGCATTAACACGCGGATCTTCCGCAGGCGAACGGAAAGGGCTTTCACCGGACGGCTCGTTAATATCCATTACCGGAACTCATTAAATCTCCCGAAACTAACTAGCCAAAGCAGGTGGCTTAAACGATGGGACATTTTGCCATGTTTGGTTGTAAACTGTGCAATGTCAGTTTCAGATAAAGTCGAATGGTACGTCAGTTAGAAATGCTGAAGTTAGTAGTAACACATATTTGAAATACACAATCTTTAATGTTGCACGTGCAACATGTATAACTAAAACAATTTAAAGCCTAATAATATGGGGTATCAAGATTATATGAAAAAGAGTTATTCATATAAAAAAGGACCGTTTGAAAGATTCATGTTAAAGCGTCACTAAGTCAAGCTAACAGAAACCAAATCGATACTATCCGAGTAAAAACAAAAAAAACCTCTCGTTTTTGGTCCACCTGCGATCGATACTTCCGGGAGGAGTTGCCGTATTTATCCATTGAGAACAGAAAAACTACAACACACAAAATGGCTAACAAGATGCAGGAAACAAACCGAACGTCCTTGTAGCCTGGACAAACGGACCATCAACAGTGGAAAAGAAACCCCTCCAAGCCCCGAGTGCCGTGTGCTAATGGGAATAATCGAAATTGATCCCTAATTTATACGGTACGGGAAATTTCTCAGCGGTACCACTCGGTGCTCATTTGCATAAATGATAATGAAATTCCATGTTTCCCTCGGACCGGTGCGGGTCCCGTTTTGCGCCGGCTGCGTCCTTGGCGGAGGATTGTTTGTGGCTGTCGAATGGAGATTCTTCGGGCTAGGCTTTGGCCATTTGCTCTCTGACCTTGCACTTTGAGTTCCTCACTCGAGGACGTCATCGTTAGCGTGGAGGACCGAAGTAATTAATCCGTTTTCGGCTTCAAGCCAGAATTCAGTTTGAAGAGGTGACAAAGGCAGGGATTAATCTAAATGCAACGGAATATTTCTGTTGTTTGGTGAGAGTGAAACCAGATTGGGTTGTGGCAAGAAGGTGAGATAAATTATTCTTATAAATTGAATCACAAACCTCTGCAGTAAAATATCGATTTTCGCTTCAATTTGGTCCCTATTCATTGCTTCAGAATGCCAAAGAGTCCTTCTATGAGAAGGTAGGAACTGTTTGTCAAAATCAAAATACAGAACTTCGAAGTTCGTGTGTGTCACTTTTCCGTCTTCCAGTTTATAGTCTCAATTTGTTCTCCGGTAAGGAGTAATCTCTCCAAAGACAGCATTGTAAAGCCAGATAGATCGATACTGAGCAAGCTTGACACTTTACGGGGAATGTTGCCACTTACAGTTCATGAATAATTGAAACAAGTTGTCGAGTATGGAGCCACAATGCGGTAGGGTCAATGAAAGTTTTCCAGCGAATGCAACTAAAGCGACGAACGTATGCTGGCAGCCTGGTTGACATTTTCCATTGGAATTTCCTAGAAGCTAGTGAGCAGGGGAATGAGATTGACAGAATCATAGAGATGCATCTATGTCAGCCGGGATGATGGAAGTGCCAGCTCGGAAGCCGGGTGAAAAATCGACAAGCTTCTTGGGAAAGACAAATCATCATTTCCTGCCACCACTTTACTTTGCTTGGGAGGAAAATCATTGTGCAGGAAAATATTAACAAAACAAAGAACCCAATTTGGTTACAGTAATGCACAACGACGAGCTTCGTTCGGTAAAGCACTAACGAAATGCATTTCTACCCGACATACTGAAAAGGATGCAGCGTCTGGGTTGCATTTGTATGCATTTCGTCGAATTTAGTGTTTCAGCAAACTGCAGGTTTATGCCAAGCGTTGACTCGAATTTCCCTCGTGGTGCTTCATGTTTTGTGTTTGTGTCGAGCAATATTTGAACTATCTGTCTTGTACATGAAATATTCACATCTAATATTTGACCTTTGCTTGTAAGATTCAATAATTGAAAATAATGGTAAGCTGTCTGGTAACGCCATAGTTCTTGCTAAGTGCAAATGGAAATGCTATGCAAATAAAGCTATGTATGATATCTATTTACCATAAACAATATACTCTCAGAACATGAACGGATCAATAAACCATTTTCCCTCCGTAGAGGTTTGTTTATTTGGCTGTTGAGTCGTATTTGTAAAATAGAATGAACAATCTTTGGTATGTGTCTGACAAAAAAACCTTTTGAAATGCTCTAAATAAAATCGAATCTGGGACGTCGAAAAAGAGAAAGGAAAATCCACCCAACCACATCCTACTCTACGTGATAAATTTACGAGCCCACGATGCAGTGTATGCACGTATTGTGTTAGCATAAAATCACAATCACAAAGATCCATCCTACAACGCCAGAGCCAAATGAATTAAGTTAGCATTTTTATTGCAAACGCAAACAGTGCACAGAAATGGGGGAAATGAATGTGAAAATACAGCCCTCCACGAAGCTCGCCGACATGATTTATGCTTCCTGCGCCAAAGGTTCGTTGCCCGAAAGGATTACACTTTACACTTGTGAACTGCGCCGCTGTTGGCTTTTATATTTTGTTTTATAACCAAAAAGAATGGGTTGGTTTTGTGTTTTTCTTTTCAACAATCAGTTCCGGGATGCAAATTCGATGGTGAGTACGGCAGCCCGAACAGGGAATGATTCGTCCGCGCAGTTTATCGCGTCGCGTGTGATATTTTAATTAAAAAGCACTCAACCGGCCACGTTGAAAATTTCCCACGCCATTCCTGCGTTGCGGAATCATATGAAAGTTTTGTTACATACTTTTTTTATTTGCTCACCATATTTCGGTGGTGAAAAAAAGCAACAAGGGCTGACAATCGCTTTCGGGGAGGCCAAAAGTGAAAGTGTACCAACGAAAAAGTTTCCCATTAAAAGGGAAAATGTTTGCGTAAAACTCATGACGCAAAGCGGTCCTTACCGAGGAAGGTTCGCAGGGTTTCCCAGAGGGATGCGGTAAGGAAGGGAGAAGAAAAATACGAGCGTTCGAGTTCGACGCGTCCGAAATTAAGTCACTCATTTCCCCCGGGAGTGAATGATACCGTTTCGCAATTTTCATAACCACCCGCCCAAACCGCGTGGGTTTGCGTTTGTTTGTGTGTGTGTGGGGAGGGTGGAGGGGGGGGGGGGGTAGCTTTCGAACAGGGAAAATGCTCGTTTGTCATATTACGCTACACGGTGCGCAACACGCAACGCTCACGTCAAACGTCATTTCCGCTACCAACCGTTAAAATACTGGATGGTGGGTGTATTTGTTGGGGACCGCATGGGAGGGGATTTTCTGGAAGCACATTCCATAATCGCAACTATTTTTCCGAAATAACAGTTATTTTTGGGAAACATTTCGTCCGACGCTGGTGATGGAGCACATTCCGGAGTAGATTGGTGAGTAGGAGGAATAAAAATGCCATTTCGTTTGCTAAATATTCGTGCCTTCAATCATGCCAACGGGCAGTGAAAATTAACCTTAAGTTTGATCGCTGAGACTTTTGATTCTGATTTTGATTGAAGATGAAGTGAGATGATTGATAATCTAAAAATGCTATTGTTTGTTACCATGAACGAAAAAAATATTTTATTAGCATAATGTTACTTCAAGAAATACTAAGCAAATAGTGTTTTTCCTTATGCAAGTCGATGCTCTTACGCAATTACGGCGAAGCACTGCCCTATTTGATCGCCTGCTCCAAGTGATCGGAACTCTTAATGGCCTTTCACTTACTCGCCATTTACTCATTAGCTTAAAATATCATTTACTGTCGAGCGCACCGTCAGGAGAAAAGTTTGTGAGCTGTTTAGTAGCATAAAGCGACAGAGAAATAAAGAAAAATAATGAACCTATGTTCGATAGAGGCACACATGCCATGCAAACTTGCTTGAAGGGACTGAGGAGAGGCCGAGGACTCGAGGTAATAAAATTTAAGAACCGCGTCACTCGCTAAAAACAAGCCCGTCATTTTACGGCAGTCTCAGGGCGGTTGTTTGTTGCTTGTTTCGTCCTCCATGTGTATGTGTGTAAGTCTTCCTTTTTTCGCGTCCTCTTCGATTTTTCCTCTCGTAAAACCACCTTTTTCTTGTCAGCGTATTATTTTTGGTTCCACAGATGGTTTTTTTCCTCGAACTCACATGTGAAATTCGGTTTGTTGTTGTTATGCCACCGGCACAAACCTCGTGCGGCAATGATGGACCGAAAAAGGGAAAACAGGACACCCGACGGCCGTCCGACGCTGGCAGGGAAATGACTTTGACTTTTGAGTCTACATCGTCATCGTCAGGCGTCGCCATTGGCTTCCCGATGAATTCGCACCTACGGTGGGTTGTTTTTGCACCTCGCACGAGTTTTAAGGGCACATTTTACGAACGAGGGTACCTCTACCGGGTTGGTGGGAGGACTGGACTGGACTGGGGATGAAACCTACCAACCGCTCAGGTGGCACGAGGGAAAAATTAATGAATTTATGCCGCACAACGCCCCACGGGATGGCGAACGACGGTCCGTTTTGCGCCATTACGCGTTACAATTTCGACCGACCGGTCGTTGGTGCAGTATGTTTTCCCTCCAAACATGCCCCTTTCTGCCCACCTCCCGCTGGCCGAATCGTAACATGTTGCGTTTCTTATGGGCAGCTTCCTTCCAGGGATTCCGCTTGACGCGATGCGCCATTTTCGTCACCCTGTTCGAAGTCTCGATGGGTTTGTTTGTCAAGTACGAAACCTGAAACTGCTGAACTTTGTGTGGAGGAATAAAAACCCGAGTACCTCGCACATGAACAAACGACGAACCGAGCGCTGTGACTGCTCGTTGCATAATTTATTCCACATTTCGTTCGTTATTTTGCTCGTGCCTCGTCGACATTCAACATCGACCGCTCACTTACTTCTTTGCATTCCACGCGCTTGAAAGCAGTAGGCGAGAGATTTATCTTCATTTTTTCCGCCTCTCCTTCAACATCAAAAGACCTACCGCCTCCTACACACGATGGAAAAAAAGTCGTCGATTCGTGTACGCAAGGTTCGTGCACCGGAAACACGATGATTCATACGTGAAAACCCTCCGCCAAACCGAACGATTGCATGCCCGTTAGAGTTTTGTATGGAAACATCAGCTTTTTTTTTGCATGTCGGATGTAAATTTGTGCTCACGAAGGTGAATTCATAACCGTGCAATTGAATTTCAAAACCCCCGCCCGAAAGTGGAACTTGCTCGTTCGAACAGTGTGTATGTTTGGGAGCCCTTATTTTTTTTAATACCAACCCGTGGGAAAGGGAATATCAAACATTTCTTCAACGGATAGATCAGATTTTGAACAAGCTTTTTTCATACCGATGGTTACATCACACAAAGAGAATCATCGAGTCGGTAACGTTATGTGAAGTGTGTCAAAGTTGTTCTGATATCTAACGTACAGATTTTCACTTTACTTTTTCACGCTTCCCAGTGGGCTTTCCAACAAGTAAACAGTCCAAAGCCTGTCCGAAGTGAATCATTCCGCGTTTGTTTGCGATGAAAAGTGCAATCTAAATATTTGAAAGGTTATTCATGTTTCATGCTACGGGAAGTTGCATTTTATTCGCTGTAAAATTCATTGACTATGATGAGAAAATTTGCTTTCCTAGTTCATCTCGGTTTGTAATAACAACTCCATTATTTTGTACAGAAAGCAAAAATAAAAGTTTAAGTTTATTTGAATGACTTTCACAAAGGCAAGTCGAAAGAGGAAAACTCACACTCGAAAGCCTTTTTTCGTTTCAGCATCGGCATCGTTCAGCATCGGCATCGTAATTTCATTAATGGAAATAAAACCATTTCCAGATACCCGATTGCGAGATAGTCTCAATTAGTTCGAGACTCCTGAGTGAATTCAACGTGCTGGAACTAATCACAAAACCAACAATCTCAAAATCACCGAATCGGCAACTCTTTATTGCCTCACCGCAATGGGTGTGTGTGTGGAGTCACTTTGCACCGAACGCCAAAAGTAGTCACACAACTAATACTCTATCCCCATTAGGGCGTCCTAATCGAATCCGGGTAACTTCATTTTCGTAAAAGTTTGCCCCGAGGCAACTGGTGTTTCCCCGGTTGCGGATGTGTGCGTGTGTTCCACCTGGCCGGTTGGCCACTTTACGCGTTCGGATTCACCAAAATCCTTTTCCCGCCCGGCAAGTAGCATGGGAAAGTTTCCTCCCGAAGACAGCAGTCTTTCATTTCTTCCATCTAATTACTTATTTCCTGCTTCCGTCCTACGTATCCGCGGCCGGGACTACTAACCCATACCCATTAACAACAAGTGCGAAGGCCGCGTCCACAAGCAAAACCACAAACAAGTGGAAAGCTTTCCCGGCGTTCTGCGGAATTCTGCGGCGGTGAAGTAGGAAAAACGTAGGACAAAAAAGCACCTGAAAAGCAACAGACTTTCGCCGTCAACGCCGTGGTTCAATGGTTTGGTGGGTAAGAAAGAAAAACAAAGTGTTTTTGGCTGGGAAAGTAGAGGACAGAAGGAAAAACCGGGAACGACAGAAGAAGGTGCTGATGGCACCCGAGCATCAGTTTTTCCCGCTTTCCAGGTGAAACTTTACGATGATGAATGGCACTCGAATGAAAGTGAAATGTCGGAATACCTGCAATGTCGCACCAACACCAACACGTTGCGTGAACGGTCACGGGAAATGTGTCAAATTAGTGGTGGGAAAAGTTAATTTATGGTTGCACTTTCAACGCCCGCTCGACGCCTGCCATTCGATGATGATCGCTCCTTTCGAGTGTTTGTGTGTGATGCTCAGGTCTGACCTTACGCCAGTGTCTTCGTTCATTCCGATAATGAGACCGAAAATTCCCTGGTGGCACGCAGCACGCCTAGGAGTCAGACGTCAGACTGGGCAAGCATCTTGTTCTAGGATCGTTTACTTTTATGAACTCGTGCGTCAATTGGTGGGCATCTGTCCACCATTTCTTTCCTATATCGTACACAGCAACGAAGCCTAGAAGCTCCTCGATTCGATTGTCGTAGGACCCAACGGCGAGTGGTCGTTTATTTTTGGCCCTGCGAACCTTCCCGAACAGGATACGGTACACCTATCAGGCGAATGGCGAACAATAGGGAGCAACAAAACAATAGCAAAATGTCGACCAAGAACCGGGAACGTCATTTTCCGTTAGCTCCCTCCCTTGGGAGGGCTTTCTTTTCCTCAGAGAGGCCCCCGAAATGGCACAGGAAGAATAAATAACACACGAAACGGAAACGATGGCGAAATGATTCACCGGTAGGAAAGGAAGCCAAGGGCAGTGGGGCAGAGAAAAATCGTGCACGATAAGACACCGTGAAACCCCGTAACAGGCCGAGCGTGAATGTAACGAGTCAATGATATCACAAAAAGGAACAGGAATTGTGACAAACAAGGCAGTCTGGAACTTTAGGGGAGGGTTCTAGGGGTGAATTATGATGGGTTGTGGGGGTGGGATAGAACGTGATGCAATGTGACGGTGGGAGGAAAGGTAGTGAAAGCTGGAAAATATCTATTATTACGTTGTTAGTCGTCTGTTCGTCCGATGCTGGCGCAATACAGAGGGCTAGAGAGACGAAAAGTAAAACGCACCAAGTGAAACAGAAGAAAAACCAGGAAAACACATTAGGTTCCTTAATTTATATCGCTAGTTTTCAAGTCGAACTAGTTTGGAACAATTTTGTAACCAATTTGTATTAGTGTTGTCCAGTGGAATGATGTTTTTCAAAAACAAGAATTTTCCATCTCGATTCGTATTTTATAAATAATTTCTATCAAAACTTTAAGCTTTCTGTGTTTATAATGTGTTGCTTATCTTTGCTTATCTGGTCATTTATTGACACAAGAAAATGAGTCCTCTAACTTACCCATTTAATTGAGTCACCATTCCCAAGCATTCCGTTCCACAATATGTGGCCATCGGTTGACATAAAAATGCAGCTTGAATGTTCTCACGGCATAGCGAACGGCACCGGAAGTGACGCATGGACTCGAGCTCGTACATACCACAGGCATCTGATGCCTTCATACAATGGACGATGGAGAGAAATGAAGATGAAAAGTGAAAAAAACGCTGCTCATCGGTCGGTTCGCACCACCACCTTTTCTAAATGGTGCTAAATTAAATGAGTGGAAAAATATGATAATGGAAAATGCTCCAGATAGCATTCAGATCGGTTCTGAATAAGTTTTCCGCGATCCGTCATCCACCACCCAGCCTAGTCCTCCACTTCTGCTAAATGGTGATCCTGAAAAATGTCCTTTTTCGTAGCGAAAGCTCCGGCAAGCGAGGGTTTTGAGAGGTCGATGGTGGGATTCTCGCCAGTTTCAGAAACTTGCCAACAAAGCCTTCCGAAGGCCATTCTAAGCGAACTTTGGTCTCAGAAGCGGTAGGCTCCTGCACGAGAAAGGTCACCACCCCGTTCGAAACGCCCGCTCGGAATGGCAATGGCCGAGCCGGTCGAATGGTGGGATCAGTCTCCGAGTGTCCTTGGCCGGATGCGGCGCGGTTACGGTCGGGTGGACCCTCGTCTCCACGAGATTCTCCACGAGCAGGAGGATGGTATAATTTCCGGTTGAAATAATGAAGAGTCAGACAGTCGGCGACGGGAAATTTCGTCGATGGCCGCGCCGCCACATGCGAAGCAGTTTTCCACCGCCGTCGGTTCCAGTGGTTGCCACTTTGTGGCATCATTAAATGTGTGTGCCATCGGGGCGCGCACCAAAAAAGGGTTCGTCCTGAGGGACACACGGCCCGGTGAAAGAGATTGCTGATCGTTGTTAAAATATTCATGCGAGATTTGGCTGATGTTTCCGGGGATGAGCAATAACATTTGCTTAATGAAGAAATCGAACCCGACTGAGGGAAACGGAAAGGCCATAAAAAGTCGTTTTGTGTCCGGCAGGACAGGACTCCGAAATGGAACCCTGAAGTCAATAAGTAGCTGTCGGTTGGGCAGTTGGGATGCTTTCAGTCTAGTTTTTAAAGTAGCCATTAAAGGGTATCAAATATTCAGACCTTTATCAACTCATTTTCAAGTTTAAAAACAATATCTAAGCTGAAATTATTCTTGTTATAAGAGAGAAAAGAGCTCGAACTGACTTGCACACAACTTGAACAAATATCTGTTCAAAACGATTGATGACATTTGCGTCGTAAAAGGATTAGCAGGATCACATTTCAACTTCCAGAGCTTAACTCGGAGCCGAACTAATTTTTCACCATCAACAAACACAAAAGTAAATTTTAAATGAAGTAATTTTTGAGATGATGCTCACCATCTTGTCGACAGCGACGGTCGTAAAATGCACGTTGCTGGTTCCCATAAAACCCGTCCGTGCCGAAACAAGCTCATCTGTCATCCGGACTTCAACTTTTCCGTTCATCGTGAGAAGCATAACTTTGGCTCGTTCATTCCCGTCGCTTGGAAATGTGCTGGTGTGTCTTGCTCCACGTCTTGTGATTAAGAATTTTACACACGCCAACATATTTGCAGCATGCTGGGAAATCATTTACATGTTTGTGAAAGTTTAGCTGGGTCGTATAACATTTCCATGTCATCGTCTTTTTTTGCTGGAACACATGCGATCAGAGAACATGTTGTTGCAAGATTTTTCTTGGTGTGAATAAATGAATGACAAAAAGATGCTTAATAGCTTGCGGCAACCGGTTGTGTTGCAGATCAATCTCGCGGAATCCATTTGCAGAAAATCAGTTGTGACTTTCACTTTTATTTGCGTCGCACCTGAAATTGAGAAGGAAATTACATCGGAAGGGAGCTAATGAAATTCTCACAATTTGCCCATCAAACCAAACACGTTCAATTAAACGAACCCATTAATTAGACGTTTCACGGCGATAAAACACGCGACTGTCACCGGATCGGTCTGTTCAACAAATTTTCCACGTCACCTGAAGGCGTACAACATATTTCCACGGAAGCGCAAACTTCAACAATCAGCAGGATAATCATAAATCAAGCAAAAACTCGCCAGCTTAGGCGTAATTCACTTTGCATCTGCACAGAGCAAAACAACTTCATTTCGAGGAGAAAAGAAGCTACCCAAAGGAATTTTGGGAAGATGTTTTTCGAGCCTGAAGGGTGGCCATGTGCGTTGGTGCAAGAAAGCTTTTAGGAAAAGTTTCAACGTCCCTGCCGTTCACACGCCATCCTGATCCTGACAAACAGAATCACCTGTTTGTGCAGATTGTCGTATGTGTCTGTGTGTGTGTGTGGGTTGAACCATCAGGGCAAAACAAAGTTTTACGATTTTACTCCACCGGAATCCCACCGAAATACTTGGCTCCACCGATGTTAAAGCACAAAAAAATATAAAAGATAAAATAGAAAAAGATATACTTTACACATGAAGGGTAAATTATTATAAACTCATTTTATGCTTTAAATTCGTTTTGATGTTGCAATTATTTAAACTCTGATCAAACTCTGATCTAATCGTTCTAAAATCGTTTGTCTTTTTTAGAAAAATAGCGACAAAGAAAGCTTTAAAAATTCAAGCATTTATCGCATTCAAATTCTTGTAAAACTTTCTCCATTCATGAGGTTAGCTTAAAGAAAAGAAAATCCTTCCAAAAGCCTAAAGAAAAGAGTGACACTTTCCAGTGGCAACAAATCAAATAATCGCCGTTCGGAGCCGACTGCACCTTCGGGCAAAACCGAGGGAAGTAGGGAGTTTGTTTGAGACAGGAACGGAGAGGAACGGTATGAGGTCGGTTTTCTAAAAATAGCTCGCACTTTTCCGTACAACATGGATGCTCGCTTTGGAACTCGCGCTCGTGGAGGCTTGCCGAGCGCGCGCACCGAAGGAACTCATCGGATGGAAAACAATCTTCCAGTTGCAATGGTGGTAGGAAAATCGGAAAATGTATAGTGTTCGAGCGATCGGGCCACGCGGTTCTCACGAACCACTGGAAAGTCCGCGTGGTTTACGACGAATTCCAGCGACCGTGCCATGGAAACGCAACCTTGCTCACGGAGCTCACGAACCGAAGACGTTCTGGCGTGTCGTTTGATGGGGAGCCTGGGAGACTGAACCGAAACCAGTCCGGCCAACGGTCACGTCAGTCGACCAACGACCACCAAAGCTAACGGGAGTGTATTTTGCTCGCCCTCAAAACCAAACCCGACAAGCCCTGCTTCGGTGTGAGCATTCTCGTGCGTGATTTTGTGAACCGTGCGCCAAACTCGGTGCCATCTATTTGTGCGTGTGGATCAGGTTTGCGCTCGAAGAAAGTAAGAATCGTTCTTCCTGTAGATCCGTTGTGCTGCGAAACGCAAAAATAAAAACGAAAGGAAACGTCTTGTCTCGTGATAAACGCCATCGCTCGTGGCGAGGCTTCCTCATCGGCGACGAGCATAAGCAAAGAAGGCAAAATCAATACAATTCCAGTTCTTTATTTTATCTTACCTTTCGGCGCGTTTGTGTACATGTGGGCGTGTTGCCGTTGGTGGTGGAAATGAGCGAGCTAGCTAATAGAAACAAACAAACAGAAGGAAAAAACCACGCGAAACGTATCCAACGCACGTACGGAACGCAAAACGTTCTTTTCCCCGTGGATGGTGCGTAGATGGAAATGGAAAACTAGCTCTCGAGGGGAAGGAGAACAAATTTGAAGCATGAATGATTTCGGCGCTAAACAAAAACTTGCCCACGCTTCGGTAAACAGCAGTCTCACGTCGATGCTAGGGTAGGAAAAAAAAACATGCTACATCCAAACTTAACCGTTCAGCAGACGTCTGGAAAATAATGGTACGGCCTACCAACGGCAACTATTTTCGGAACTAATTATAGCTGGAACCAAAAACAGTCTCCAGTGTCTCGGCCTTCGGGTGGAGTTGTTGTTATCTGTTTTTACTTTTCCACTCCACCTATACCGTATTAACAGACGAGTATCACTTGATTTTACATTTTCACACCTCTCTGTAAAATGACACGTTGCGGTTTCGTGTACTTTTTGTAGTATTTGCCCTTTGTCTTTTTCTTTTTGCTTCCATAGCATTCTCGGCAATTTTTCCAGGTGACACTGCTTTTTCCGCCCACCGGTAGTTCTATTGTCCGTGTGTGGCTATGGGTGTCATTTGCGACACTCACATGCCCGGCAGGTGCATTTGCTGCACATGTGTTGATGCAAAAATAATTTGCAACCATCACGGATGCATGCGGGCCTAAAGGGCTTTCCCCTTAGTTTGAGTGTTTGTTTTTATTTTCTTTACACTTTGGAGCCGACGCGGATGAGGCAGAACCAAAACTTGCCTGCGTTGGCCATACGTTTGTTAGTGGTAGTGTGGTACTTATGCAAAAAAGAGGTAACACGAAGTATGAAACTTGTTATTGGAATGGTTATTTCACGCCTTCAATGAACTTGCAAACCGTGCATATTGAACACTCCGATGCACTTATTCCACATCACTTATGCATCGTAAATTGTGATAATTTTCCATTCGACTACACATAGGAAGGAAACTATATTTCCCATACAAGCTCCGCTGACGTCATCGGATTGGAATCAAGGCGAGCGCAGGAAGTAGGAGGAAATCATTTGAATGACCATTTAACGAAAGCATCTTCGTAATCTTCTTAGAACCTTACATGCAATCCAATTACCACGATCTACTTGGAGAATATTTCCGGCTGCAGAAATGCTCCCCAAGATGGTCTCCGTTTTGTCTTCGTAACGAACCTACAGGCTTAGGTCCTTTTTTCCCGGCATTGCCTAAGCTTCAGTAAACTGCATGGCAGCCTCCGGCTTTTGACGTCCCAGAAGTCCTCCAGCGATCGGCCACCGTGAGCCGTCCTAGTTGGCGCAGACCAAGACCCGGAGGTGAAATGCAAAAGAACCTTCCCGCGTCCCCAATCAGGATATTACCATACGAACCGTGCACGTCCGGAGGCAATTTCCTTCACCCTCGGTGCAAAGTGCATGAAAAAGGGCTTGCTTTCGGCATCATTTAGGGCTTGAGTGTAAGTGTATTTGTGTGTGCGTGTGTGTGGGTATGTGAACGAACTCTTCTAGACACGCAAAACCTACGCTCGAGTGGAAGAAAAAGTAATCTTCTTTTGGTGAATTGTATTTTTGTCATAGCCGGCTCGCATTCATTTCCTTTCCGCCTCGAGAATTGTTTTCCATTGCCTAGGTGGTAGTTTTCACACAGACCTTCCTCGCCGGGCTGGGGCAGAGGAAAATCCGGTTTTCCTAAGCTAAACGAAACGCAATCAGGGCAGGAAAAAATTGTCACCGTATCGTGCGGCCTGAGCTGAGTCAAGTGTAGGAGTTTAAGAGTGGGTTGAATAGAGATAATTGTGTTAAGTGTTTCAAGTGTGTGTGAGTGTATCTATGTGTGAAAGTATTCAAGTTATTAATGTTTTTTGCCTGACCAATTTCCACAATCCACCTGACTCGTACGGCGAACCGTTTCCTCCTGTTCGCTTCGCCTTTTTCATTAACCGATCTGTTGCAGGGTGTATGGTGTATTTTTCTCATCGTCGTTAAAGCAGGAATGTGAAGGAATTTAATTTAACGCCCGGATAGATTGGATTTTGATTGAGCAGAAGAAGTGGCGATTGGAGCGCAGTTTCTCCGCTCAACAACAAGTGGCTCCACTCTTGGCGGCGAAACGAATCAGCTGGTCGAACGTGAACAAGTCGATTGGGAAAAGAAGATTAAGCGTGGGAGCGACGGTCACCCTCGGGTTGGACGAGTGAACGAGACAAGAGCGGCCATCGTTAGAATTGTGTCACACAATTAAGGTACGTACCATTTTCCGCTGCACCATCCGGACGGGATGCTGGGATCGCCCCGAGCTTCCATCAAGCTATAATCGATTTTAATCGGACGACCAACGACCGTCAGATTATTAAATTTAAACTATTAATAAAGCCATCCGCCTCGAGGGGATTGCGCTACATGGAGGCGCCTGGTCGTTGGTAATTTATCGCATTATGCAATGAGCAACCATGCGCCTCCATCGGTCTAGGAAGTGTTAATATTCTTGCATAGTGTTTAGCAAAACCATATTTTACCTCAGCGAACGAAGTGTAAAACTAATCTAAATTAAGTTAATCTCATTTCATTTCGAATAGTAATTAAATATCTCATTTTTTTTCAAACAATCGTTTTAAAACCAACCTCACTTAATCCTACACCCCCGAGGACCGAATGATCGCTGCTGGATGGAGATTCAGTTGATACTCTGTTTATATTTTAATTTGTGAAAATTACACCATCAATACCGACCAGTGTTTGTTTGTCAATAAATATGGATAAACATGTTTGCGGGTGGAATCGATATGCATTCCTGTCGAGTAAATATTTAATTCGAATCCCATCGGGAACCTGAAACCGAGTGACGTTGGTCCTTATCCACACATTCTGTATCGAGAGTTTTATTTCCTTTTTGCTACAATCACTACGCCAATTCATTGCTCTTGGCCCAATCAGTTGATCTCCGCTGTTGGCACACGAGATTGTTATTAGAGCAATCGATTTAAATCAATACCCGAGCTACGGCACGAACGTTACATGTGATCCGTTCTCGACAGCAGTTTGCCGGTGTTCGCTTTCGCTCTTTATGAGCGGGATGTAAAAATAAGACCGTGTGGAATGAAGAAAGATTTGTCGTATTTGTATCGTACGATACATTGGAAGGATGTCTGAACAAATTACATCCAGCTTAGGATCCCATCGTAGCCACCATTCAAGGTCATAGGAACGAACGGGCGAATATTCGTTTGATGTAGGTGAACGGTACCTAATCCTGGTGAGCCACTTTTCCTTCTACTTTGGTTACGTCTTTTTATGTGGAATGGTATTACGGCTCACATCAAAAATGAGTTGAGGGTTTTATACATAGACCACTTCTATGTTTCACTGATAATGACATCAAAGAATTGAATTTGCTTATCTAATTAACAGTAAATTGTTTAAGTAACAAGAAAATGTTTACTTCAGAAAAATTTGAAAAACAGAGGAAAAATTTATCAAAGACTTTTCACTTGTATTATTTTTATTTATTCAAATAATCTCTATTCTTTGGAAGTCTCTTCCATTTATACTCCATTTACCGTTTATGTGATCGATTGTTCCTTTGGGATGAGCGTTACCTGGGTTTGCGATTACTTTTGTCTTGCGAGACATCGATTTCTACAAATCTTTCTCAATTTTTTCCGATCCAATCATCATGACAAGAAAACAGCAGACTCGTTCTTGTTTAATCCACCTGCTTAAAAGTGTTGTAACTCAACACAGTTACAGTCATTTTTTCTCTTTCTACTTTGCGGCCACATTTACCACACCGACAGCAGTGGATGGTAAGCAAGTTGTGCCATATCCCGTGGGAGTTCGATTTCATCATCGGTTAACGATGATTGCCCTGAGAGCCCCGGAAAAAAGTATACTAAATTGAAGAGCCGGGTAGGAAGGAAAAAGAACATCATCTTACCGTGAAGCCCGTAGAGGAAATTTTACCGAAAAAGGTGGAACACCATGCTCCGTCTAGCGAAGGTCCACGACGCTTTGAGGCATAGAAAATAATTTATTGATCCATCGTTGCGTATACAGACCACGAAATGATGGGGAAAGGAACAAAACGAAAGCATCATTTACGCGGCCTGTATCGGGATTGAAAACACGTGAGAAGCAGCTGTAGCGGAAGTGTAGCGAGTTGATTAAATATAAATTAATTTTTCTAACGCTCACGGGCACGGAGTATCGATTTTTTGGTTGTAGAAGGAGGAGTGCTTTTTCGGTTTTATGTTTCTCGTCTGTTTCTTGTTTTTAAAGGTTCCTAATTTAGAACCATAAAAACCTTTACCCATTTAAAATTAAAAATTCATCAACCCATTGCTTAAACTCGTTTCTTTTGTGATTCTTCTTGACTTACCTCTATTTATTAGAATAAATTTAAATGTAAATGTGCTATAAAACGGATGGCAATAAAATTACATAAATTGAAGAGTAAAAATGGGTCGAAATATCATTTCCTACCAAAAAAAGACCCAAATCACATAACGCGGAGCATCATCAACTGGTATCACGATCGTTTCACATTGTGTAGGTAATTATAAGCTCGTTGCCACTCGCGGGACTCGTTCAACGCCGTGCTCAGCCCATTATTACCAAAGTCCTGAAGTTCAGGCAATTACAAACGAATGGCACGGCATACGCAACTCTAATGGGCAACATTACGAGCGAATGCGTTACGTCCAATTTATTTGATTGATGATTCTCAGACGGCAGACGGAGAGCGTGTTGCTCCTTCGGGAGCAAACAAGGACTCGAGACTCACTTATTTTAGCGCCCACACGCACCTAATGGCACCGCGACGTAATGATACGCGAAGCACGATTATAGTGGCATTAGCTCCGTTATGACTAGATTCCATTCCTGCCTCGCAGGGCTCGTTTAAAGATATATCCACCCGCTTTCTAAACGGTGGCTGACAAATTTCACGTTTCATTGGTTGGACAACCGACCGGGAGGGTTGGGAAGGGGGAGAGAATAAGTAAATACTTCCGGTCGAGTGAATATTTATCTTGCCGGTCGTCAACATCGACAGCATCATCGGCAACTTCACATGTGTTTGACTTTATCGAATAATCGACACGCGCCAGGACTCGGGCTCGCTTCGGCGTGATATGTTTACATGAATACAGCTAATAACACGCTGATTAGCGTTTGCGTGGTATGTTTGGATCGATAACACACATGTAGATGGGTTTGTTGATAATTAAAACAAACGATAGTGCATTGTGTACAGAGTATTGAAAATAGACAGCAAACAGATTAGCTGAACGTTATCTTACGTGAACTTCAAGTGAAACAATTTTGTTAAGTGATCTTTAAGTGAAAGTCATCATATTTTCTTTGAGTTTTTTTAAACCAGTTCAAAGAAATCTTTTCGATAAATTACGACATATTTCCAAGAACCTCCACTGCATAAACGAACATAAATTGGTTGTAATGTTGACTTTTTAGCGATACATCACATCCATTTCTGACAGTTTTCAATTCGTCATAGATTCGAGGAACGCAAGCGGCTTAAAATGTAAACACTGCCCATGTCACTCAAATTCGCCAACTTTTAGTCGCTTGTTGACGTGTTGTGTGACATCCACGAAATACGAAAAACTGCTTTTACATGCCAGTGTGTCATTGACGAAAACGTGCCATTGACAAAACCGACGAATTTGAGGAACGTTCCGGACACTTGCTGTTGAGTACAACTCACCCAAACCATGTTTTATCCTCCAACAACAGGTTCAAAACGAGCATGACTCTAGATCCACGAATCGATCCGCGATACGATCTTCCCGGACGAACAAGGACTCCCGTTGAATAAATGGCACATGGGTCTTTCCATTTTTCCCGGATTTTTATTTATCGTCAGCGCGAACGCCAACAAACGTGATCCGCAAAGCGACAAAGTCGTCCTTCGGCAGGACATATGACAGTGTTCCGGAGGCTTGTAAAACTGCCAATTGCCTGCAAGTGTAGCATCCTCCCTTCAGGTTCACACCCTCTTCGATCCCAACGACGACATGTGGAAACGTTTCGCCGTTGCAAGCCGCAATTTTCCACGTCCGAATGGCTCCACCGGTCTGTGCATTGCGAGGCGAGAATTGGAACACTAACGCGCTAACTCGTTCGCCGCCTGGCTTTTATGTGTGTACGTGTGTGTGTATGTTCCGAGGGAGGACACTTTACGATGGGCGCTGTTGCTATTTTCGAGCCGTTAAAAGCATCAAACCGGGAAGTTGGCAGCCGTGCCTTTTTATGTACTTTATGCCTATTTATCGGGCCAAGAAGCACCCGAGAGGGAACCAAACCAACGGACCAGACTCAAAGTGATTACCTCGAGCGACTTTCAGCGAGCAGCGAGGATATTTATAGCATTCGCCGGTGGAAGTGGGAGGCAACCCGTGGGAGGTTAGCCCATCGTCGGAACATCGGTGAGCAAAGGAGCAGCCTACGGTCGGTTGCCTTCTGCCATGTGAAATGGAATGAAATTAAATCGGAAAAAATATACGGCAGATAGGGCAAAATGATACACGGCTGTTCGTTCATCTATCCGAACGAGATCCGGTGTCTCCTCCGGTCTGGTGGCCAACCCTATGCACACCAGAGCCTAAGCTATCGACGTTCTCTAGGATTTTCCGAGGGAGAAGTAATAATCTACTTTCTCGTTTCTGTCGCTTGGAGTTTACAAAATGGAAAAACCGAGCTGTGAAAACCGCGGCGACTTTTCTTGACTCTTCAAAATCTCGTTCATCGAGACCTTTTTTCGGCTAGATAAACCTGCATCTTTCCTACAAGAAATACTCAGGGAACAAGATTCCCAGGACGCTAAAATCCCGCCTCGATTGGAGCGAAACAAGAAGCTTCGAGCGAACATGATTTGATTATTTTCTCTTTAAGGCGTAGCTGATTTTTCGTTAGCTGCTTTGCTTTAAAGTGTCCTTCGAAAAAAAACGGAAGGTGGGCGTGAGTGCGTCTGTTCTGTGACACGGTGGTAACATGCCATTGAAAGCAGATTAAGGGGGTGATAAATGCTTGTAAAATATACTCAACGAAAGTGAAAAGCTGTCTGGAAAGTTTTCGCATCATCTACCGTAAGTTAGGACACGGAATGCACGTGATGATTAGTTAGTCTTTTGGTAAACTTTTAACTAACGAGTATTGGCTTGATTTCAAAAGTGCAACTGATCACACACTCTTCTCAAAGTTGCTTGAATACGAAAAAGGAATCGTGAAAAATCAAAGCACCGTCATTCAGACAAATAATCATTGATTCGCTCGCATTTGCAAACTGATTTTCTTTGAAGCCACTTTCAAAGCCGATTCGTACACGTGTACTTTTGTGTGAATGTTTGCACGAGTTGGTAGAAATGTTTTCACCATTGTTTACAGGTCTGGCTTACGTAGCTCATCGCAATGGCGCTCATTTGATTAACGTAGTCGGTAGTCTTCGCCGATCGGTGCGGCGCAATCGTTTTCCGATTCGAATGCGTTTTACGATCAGGGGTTTTTCGTTCTCTAGCGGTTATATGGTTTATATCGATGCCGCGCTCGTATTTTCAATGTACGCGGGAGGTGTTTTTATGATGATTTCTTGTTCGCAAAATTCTGCGGTGGGCTGGTTTCGATCCATAATCCTACGCAATGAAGGGGCAAAGAGCGGGGAAATAAAACCGGAACTCGGGTGATCATGGGTAAAAAAGACACAGCAAATCCAAGTTTAACTACTTTGAACATAAAATGACAAATTGTTCATACACATTTTCGTTAAAAATACGATGAATTTAATATTTGTTCTTCGGCACCTTTTCGCGACTTTTCTGAACAGCTCCAACCTGCCACAGCTTAAAGAAAAAGGACGTGCTAAACCAAGATAAGAATGGGTCGTACAAAATGATCTCATTCAACAATACCCACGAATTGACCGTAAATTTTGAACCTGTCCTACCTGGCATCTAAACCTTTTCGTCCTCATCGTAAGGAATATTTAGACTGTTAGACTTCTCAGGCACGAAACACAAAATCTTACCACAGTCGTGTGAAGATATATTGCTGTGACGTAAACGGTGGCCTCGTAGGACAGGGAGCAGCGTGTGTATGAAGAAGTATTCATGTGTGAATTGATCCCTTGCAGGGCCTTTTGTGTAAGCGGACGCGCGCTCGCTCGTGTTCCCAAATAAACTCCGAAAATGTTTATGAAAAACCTTCCCATCCAGGGGGAGGGGTACTGCAAAAAGGGAACCCTACTTTGGATGCTCGTAAAACGCATCTTTACGTCGGGTGGTGATCGTAAAAATATGAAATAAAGGTAAATAAACGATGATATAAAGCCAGCTAACAAATTGGTACCGCAGTATTCGGGAATTTTCGCGTTTGCAGCGCTTTGATGTGGATTTCCCCCACGAAGCATTATTATGAATAAAGGTTCTACCCAACTTGCTTTCCTGGAACGAGTTTTCGGTTCGGTCCTTGGAAGATATCGGTTTGATTTTCCTTCCGTGCGCCTCGATGCACAGCGCATTAAGAGTAACACCGTTCAAAGGAAATTGTAAACACGGTTCATTGGGTCAATTTATTAGAATGACTTTTCACAATGGTTTGTTTCGGAACGGTTCAATCGGTGCTGAATATCGTGGAAACATTTTCATTTTCGGCTGAATTTAACCCATTTTGTACGTTCAAACTGTTTCAAAAGGGTCACAATGTAGCAAGAAAGCCATCCAAACACGTCAATCACCAGGCGCCTCCATCGAACAAAAGTTGTTTTGAGATCGCTTCCCCAGCCTCCGTGTCCGTACCTTCATGAACTGGTTGGCCAACAAACTGTGCCATCATAACAAAGCACCACCAATGATTTGACCATCCAACGCTCAACCAACACGTTGGTCAAACAAATACTCCACTCTTTTGACGGAAACCGAAGTTCCACCAAAACGGAAACGTTGCAAGCTGTTGTACCATTGCTCATTAACCGCCGCCTGAATGAACTGAGCTGCTGGAATGCTGCTTCCCATCCCGTCACTGCCGTTTTGCTTGCCTTCATTACCCCCCGTTTCATAAGGTCGGCCGAAAATCGAAACGTAATTAACTGCCATTTCGGGAGAGAAAATTCAATTTGCTTCGAAAATAAACAGTTAACCACGGATTCACGCGCTTAGGTCCCGTGTTGGGTTGAGCATACGCATCATTGAGCACGAGTCAAGTAGGCACGTTGGCAGCAGCCATTTTCCGCCGCCATCGGCCACAGTTGTTACCAATGGAGCAATGGAGACGAGGAAACAGAAGAAGATAAAACCTGGGACATTGTTTGAGATGGGTCGTCACTTTCGATGTGCCACGCTTCGCGCTTGAACAACAGACTCATTGAAAGCTGTTAAAATTAATGCCAATTAATAGCTGCGCTAAGTCGCTTTTGATTGCATTGGAACAAGTGAAGTGGTGTGTTTTATTTTTGTGCGATGGCTTAAAATTCAATTAAGCGTTTGCATGGAATGTTTTTTTTTCGTTTTGATTCAAACAGACATTAAAAATATAGGATTTAACAATGTGGTATCGCCTTTAGCATATTTTATAACCAAAATGTTGTGATAAAGATTAAATACTAAATAATTAAAAACAACTCCATCAAATTCCTTTGAATATATCTAATTTCTTTCATTATCAAAAAGAAACTTACACCTACAAAGCTAAATCACCTGTTTTGGGAGATAGTCATCATAGAATATGTTCCGTTTGCAATTTGTTAGCAACCTGGCTGGATTCTTTGCTGTTGTTTTCTGCTTCCTTTCAACATCACCTTGATCGAACCGATTATGACGCAGCGGTTGTATAATGGTCTGGGATGAAAAAATGAGTAAGCTATCACAGCGAAATTTCAAACGGTAACACCAAAAAATCTCGACCGGAATCTCTCACCACAGTGCGCACCGATTGACGCATGAGATCGAACATACCATCCCTCTTTCCATCCCATCTCAGTTAGCTTAATCCCATTTGGTGCAAAGGTGTTCCATTTGCGCGTTTCTCCACAGATTTCCCGCCTCCAAAGCATCAGGGTCGTAGCTCGTTTGTTTTTCCAAACCAAATCGATCACGGCGAAAGTCGTTACCATTACGCGAGGCCCGAGCGGTCGATCGATTTCGCTCGCATCGAATCGATTTTCACTTTGATTAACATCTCAGCATGTGATTTCCGCTCCGTGATAGTCGGATTCGAGTCCCGCACCAGTCATCATCGTCCAACCGTTCCGTCTTTCCTGCCCGGCAGACGATCGATCTTGGCCGTACGCTTCTCCGGTGCCGGAGCAAATATAAATCGATCGAGCAGTAAACAACATAACCGTACATGCACACAAGCAAAAAGGAAACACCATAACGAAAGAGAAGAATGGAAATAATTTGGGCACAAAAATAAGATATCAAAAAAGAAAAGGAAAACAAAAAGCTGTACCAATCTGGTTTCAAATGCTCGTCTGCACGAGCACGTTCTGACAGCATTTTCTTTTGGAGGCGTCATTGAGCGGTATTTGTAAACAAACGCGTCGCTTGCAAGAATGGTTACGACGGATGAAGTGATTCGACGGTAAAGTCTTCATTTTCCACGCGGTTTTACCCCACGAAGGTGCGTGCAAATGATGGTTGATTATGCCCGGGGTGGCGAAAACACTCGCTCCTTGCTCGCGTTCACAGTTCATTCAAAGCCGACCTCAATTTCGGCGTGGGGAAGAATCAAGAAAATCGTTCGTACCAAGGACCATCACAGTCGGGGCTGTTCATTAATTTCTTTTCAATCCCGCTACCCAACTGCCCTCTCCGTTTTCATTCAACACGAGCTTTCTTTTAAGAAAATAATCAAAACTCACCCACCAGAAAGTCGATTCTGGGTTGATTTTTCCACAAACATAATCAGCCTTTTTTTCTTCCCAGATGCGCGTAAGGAAAAACATGCCGTGGCATAATCCTTGAAAATGCCACTGCCATTCTTTTATTTTCCACCAAGTAATGTGCTCACTTTTCCTTACACCACAACACCAGCATGCAGCCGATGGTTTTGTTTTGTTTGGAAAACCGTGGCGCTTAGGAAGACGTAAACGTCCACAGAACCATTCCACGGCTGGCCCTTTGCCTTGAATCCGGAAAATGCGTAGGGCAAAGCAGGAAATACCACCTCCAAATAGTGCCGCACCCACCTTGCCCAACCACCCACACACACACATACACACAACCACAACAACAGCAAGTAGACGGATTTCCAATTTATTACAATTAGCTAAGCCGTTTGGCGTTAGGCGAGAGAGGTGTTTGTTTGCCCACGAAAACACGATGAGCCAAACACGAATGAGCGCAACCGAGCGGGCACCGAACGGAAAATCTCCCCGCCAAACCGAGACCGAAGCGACACCCGCTGGGTTGGAGGATTTTTGACAATTACGGTAAGCCCTAACGGATGGAAAGCTGCCCTTTGCTGCCCGCTGGCTGGTTGCTTTCTTTTACGATAATTTCCTTCGGCGCGTTGGCCGCGAACGGTGTTGGGCGCGTTTAATTAGCAGCATGGTTTATGCGCACGGTACAACCACGCGTTTCGAACCAACGTCGGCCACCGACATGCAACGAAATCATTTCGAATGGTTTATGTTTCCGAAAGGTCGATTACTTTCGATCCCTTTCTGGGCCCTGAGGGGGATTAGGGCGAGCGGATGGTGAAGCAATGAAAAACAATCAATCAATACTTCTCATTAACTGTGCTTTTAATTGCAAATGGTTGCGTTCCCATCAGACGTCATTAAAATCGGTTGCTGGTCAGCGACGGAGCGAACTGTTTCGAGGGCGATTATCCTCCGTTGTTAATTGGGGGTTCGGTCGAATAGTTGGCTTCGGAATGGAGCTTTGGAAACATTTATATGAGGAAAAGCGCAAATCATTAAAAAGCCGTTAATATTTGATGGGTTGAGATCAAATGATGCAATGCATAATTTAGTCGGAAGCGTTGCTGAATATGTGTCGAAATGATTATCGAATGTAAAGATTTAATTTGAACATCGAACCAAAACACTTCACTAACGTGTTTTCAAGCTGGAACAATCCACCTGAACATGACATGTATGAGTTTTACCGCAGCAATAGTACAGGTGAATAAATTTGGTTTGTTCTGTTAAAGAAAATCATTCAAAGGGTTGAAAGTGGATCGACAAAATACCGTAAGTACCACCGTAGGTGAAAATTGAGCCGTTCATCATAAATTATGATGAAGAATACCAACAGAGTGTCCGGGAAAAATCGTTATTACGAAAAAGGCACGGAACAAGAAAAAGGCTTGGGACTTCCTCAAGCCCAAGCACACACCGAACGAAAGAAACCAAATAAATAATTCCCGCGTCTGTAGTACTTCGGAATTTTTGATGACCATTTGCCGATGCACAGCGAGTGAAAAATGTGAAGAATACGACGAAAAAAAGAAACCCGGGTTATTTTCGGGCAACTTCCACTCACTCCACGTGTTTGCGTGACATTTGTTCAAAGCGTAAAGGCACGGAAAAATGATAAACGATAACGAAAAGTTTGAACCACGGTCACTGCCATTAATCGGGCGTGTAGTAGTTGTGCTCCATCACTACCACTGACAGGTTGCCCGGAAAGTGAACCGGAAAAGGTAACCGACACCGGAGAAGGGTCTCAATTTGACTAAAGAAACGGGCGACAGCGAGTTTAATGTTGCGCCCGGATATCAGTCACTCTTTTTCACAGGAGGTTTTTCAACGAACGAACTATTTTTGAACAATAAAGAGGGGGGGGGGGGTTGATTCATGGCTGTGGAGCGCGGGGAGGGCGGTCCAATGTTGGATTATGATTTATTCACACGAATTCCATTACGAAACCCAAAGGGAACGAGACAATCGGTCTCCAATGGTGGCTTTTGGGGGGTCCGAAAGTCAACCAAATGTGTGTGTGTGTCTGTGCGTGTGGAGGTCGGGATTGACTTTGGTCGTAAAAATTTTATAACCAATCATTACAACCCTCCAGGCCGGCGGGCGTTGCTCCATTCGGAACCATCAATTAGTGGAATAATAAAGAAGGACCAGCCTCGGTGTTGCCAGACCGTACGAAAGGTGGCAATTTAAACACATTTTCTCCTCCATGTTCGGGTAATTTGGCTTTCCAGTGAAGAGCCTCTCTTTTAACAGAGTGATTTCATTTTCAGCATATTAAGGGAAATATAAAATTAATGCTGAAAGCATTTCAAATTAAAGCAACGGATGTAAGTTTATTTTATAAAAACAAGTTTATGGAACGATTTATTTACTCAATCTTTTTGTTGCTTGTGAATGCCAGAATTTTAATGGTCATAAGTTAATTTTTAATTATTGTTAAGCCTTAAGTACGTTTTTAAATGTTTACTCTCTATCAAATTTAACTTTCAATTATGCTTTGCATTTTGCTTAAGATGTAATGCAAATTGTTTTGCCCAAGCTAGACAAAAACATTGCAATCTAGCGTTCAATTAGCATTCCGTCTATTCATTTTGCTTATTTTAATGTTACACTAAGTAGTAGAAAATCTTACTCCTGGCATTCCTTCAGCATTACTTAAGAATATAGTTTAATTTTTTCTTCAAATTTTTGCCCGATGAAACAACATTAAAAATGAAAGAATGTTCAAATTTTTACAAGACTAAATAAACAAACATTCTGTGCATACTTCGCAGAGGTGGGCGACGTTCAGTTTAATTGAATCAGACGGCAAAATTGAACGCAATATAACTCAAACCCGCAAGCACCTCGACAACATGCGGCACGCGTTTAGTGTTTTTGCGTGTAAATTCTTCACGGTTCATAATTTATAACCAACGCTCACACAATCGCGGTTTTTTCCCCTCCCATTAAAGCTAACCGGAAAGCGGTCAAGAAGCATACGGTTGAGAAATGGAAGGAAAATTTTAAATGCATTATAGCAACAGATCGGTGGGGATAAATATTTATCCAAGCGATTTGTTGCACCGCTGGTTGATGGAACAAAAATGACTAACGGCCGAGTGTTTTCCTCGGGGGAAAGTTTTATTGTTGCCTTCACATGGTATATGGCTACGCATTGGAGTGCGTTTAAAGTGCAAATAAATTTGAAAAAATGTTTGTTTCATGGAAACGTAAAAAAGAAAATCAATCAAATTAAATTAATATGGTACTCACAGAAAGTATCGCATTGAAGAATGTCCGAAAATTAAGGGAAAAAGAAATGTCAACCAAATAACTTGTATGTTTATTTTTAAACCGTAACCATGTTGGACAACAAATGTCCTCACGTGTTGACAGATTAAATTTTCCTCATCACCCCCGTAACGGTAAAACATTCGACGCAACTGCTCTGTTCACTTTCTTCAGCCGATAAAAGTGCAACAGGTTAAACACATGGCACCAAAACTAGGAAAACAATTTCAGCAGAAGAGAGAAAGGAGGGCTGAAGGAAAACTGCCTTCATTTTCGAACCGAAAGCATTACCACGACCAACCCCGTGGGCGTTAAAAGATAGAAAAGAAAGGCAGAAGAACGAAAACTTCACACAACAACACAGTACAAAAACGAGTCACTTTCAAAAGGAAAGTGCTCAAACCCCTAGAAGGGTCGTTTCCCGTTTTAGTTGCAAAGAAAGAAAAAGAAGCTAAACAAAAAGAAAGAAAATGCTTGCGAGCCTCGTGTTTTCCGGCTGCCCGCTCGGCTCGCGGCCCGATAAAGTTTCGCCTTGTTGAACATTCGATGTCGACAAGTGAGGCGGACAAGTGTTCAATGAATTTCTTCCGGCCGAACATCGTCGGCCACGGGGTGCGTGTTTCCCTTTCCACTCCTTTTGCCGAACCAAAGGTGGAATGCCTTCGACTCACCGTGGGCGAAGGAGAATGGGGGGAACATCATCGAAAACGTGCGTCCTGGCGCGTAACTGTAGCCCTCGGCGAACGCGCGTGCCTGCGAACCTGTGGCATCCATCCAACACACCACTGTGTCACAGCCCAATCACTCACTCACCAAGTTGTCGACTGTGTCGGAAACGGAAGAGAGGGAGCGAGGTTCGGCTCGGAAGCAGAAGCAGAGAGAAATGACATCCAATATGTTATGTAACATGGCTGCGTTCACTTTCATGGTTCGTTGGCGAAGAAATAAATTGGAAGTGGAAATGAGAACCACAAGCGGGTGTCAAAATGGCCCCACGAAGGAGGCGAAAAATTGTCAAAGAAAGCCCGAGAGGGACTCCAAGGGGTGGCCCTTTTCTTGGGCGATAAGAAAAGCGTCTGTGAAAGAGAAAAACAAACTTCTACGGCGAGACATTTGTACATTATTTGACAATGTACCGAAAAGACCGAAAGTCGATAAACGAGAATGGGAAAAAACGGAAGAAATCGAAGGGAAAAGAACTGTCACCATTGTCAAGGTTCTTTCCTTTCAAGGTTCGACGGTAAAGGGCCATAAAGAGGCGTTGAGCGTGGAACGACATCATGTTCCCGGGGTGAACATGAAATCTGCAGCGGAGGATCAATTTGCGGAACTTTTCCTTCACTAATCATCGACGGAAGATTTTCTCACGCTCGCTTTGCGTACCTTTTTTTCTCTTTTGAGACAGAAACGCAAACTTTTGCCAATGAGTTCCTTCTGGAAGTATTCATGTATAAAGTTTTCCATGTGCCTGCTTCTTCTCCTGAAAGGTGCGTTACGGTTGAAGGAAAACTCTTTCACCTCAAGATGGATTTGTCACGTTAAAGGAAGTAGTTTTCACACATCATGTCTCTTCCTCGGTGAAGTTGTTTAGCATACAAATCTTATCTCCTTTCTGATTCACCCAACCAGGCCCAAGAACAACACCGTCAAACATCGGAAAAATGTTCAGCAAATGATAAATTAAGTTCTAAGACGAATTAATCACACTTCGGTGTTGGGGGGGTTACAAGGAATGTTCGAGAAGACGAATAGAAATTCAACATTCCACGATTAGTGTTAAATTGAAGCGTTTCCAGGAATAGCAAAGGTGGGAAGTGATACATATTCCTTTAATCATTGTTTACTCTCTTACATAGCGGAGTGGGTACCTCATTGCCGGGGTGCTTAAGATGGATGTAGTTTCAATCCCAACTGACAATTTAATCATTCAACTCGAACGAGCCGCGCTCCTCACATTAAACCATCGCAATTTGTCGAATCATTCCACCTGACTCGGTGTTGATGATTGTCTATTCAGATGGAAAAGTGATTGTTGTTAGTAATTTGAGCAAGTTCTTCGGTTCAACTGAGCACACAACACTAGACACAATGTTTTAAAAATTCTGCGGCGTTGGGTCATTAGCCAGGTCATTTCCAGATTAATGCGTTTTAGACAACCAGCCAATAGGAAATGATTTGGTAAACAAGTTAAATAAGACAAACAAAACAAAAACACAATAAAAAGACAAAAAAATAAATAGTTTTACAATACGCCACTCGAAAAACTTTTGCATTTACGAGTACAACAAAGAGATTCTAAAATATACACAAAACAACAATACACCTTGCTCGGTTTATAAACAAACGCTTTGAACGCAATTCATTACCGTTCGCTGCAGGCAGCTTTATTTCTATTTGCTCGACTCGGTTTTCCTTTCCTCGATCGATTCACCATTCATTCAGAGCCAGACATCGACTCCGACCGACGGTTGAGCGTGAAAATGTGCATCGGTTGGACAAAAGCACGCCGGAATAATCGTTTTTCCAGACTCGCTTTCAAAACCATTCGACCCACTTCGTTGTGGGTCGGGTCGAACAATTCCTGTCCCAAGCCATGTCCAACCGGCTCGGCTCGGCTCGAACTATGCCTTGATTGGTTTCTTTAAAAACAATCAACCGACCGGAGCGTACGATCTGCATACGAGGTGTAAGAGTGTGTGAGGAAAATGGAATGTAATGGGACACAAATGGTGCACTATTTTCTCCTCCCCCATCCCGTGCTCAGTGGGTCTTTGACCAACACAAAACAATAGAGACACGGTACTGTCGTTCTGTGCTGTCCTTGTTATTGTTGTTTGAGTTTGAGAAGTCAAAAAAATACCTTTCTCAAACAACTGGACCTCCAGGGGGTTTGTAGCCGACAAGAACGATGGCGAGGGTTCCTTTCGAGTCAACATTAGAATCGTGTCCTCGCATTTGTGTCCCACTGGGAGCCCCGTTTTACAACGCGTTCCCCACCTTCCGAGTGGCCAATTTATGAACAAGCAAGCCACATCCCATCGTCCCAACGCGTCCGGCGTGAATTGCGGTACAACGCACTGGCTGCAAGTGCAACGATTCGCGTCACAAGGGACATCCCGGTCTGCGACACACTGCGAAATGCACTGCGCCTCTGACGATGAACGTACTGAATAATCGATAAATGTTCTGCCGTTACCGTTGCTGGTGAATTGTTCCCGTCCCGTCATCGTTCGATCGAAACTACAATCCCGGAAGGCAGTAAATGGCATACAGAAAGAATAGACATCCGTGCGCCACCTTCGGAGGGGATTGCACAAATTTTGCAGTGCACAAATGTCACGAAACATTCACGGATTCCAGAGGAAGACAAGGACGTGCCTGGGCAATGTTAGCACTTGTGTCGTGTACAGCATACTGGGCTGGCTGTCAGACTTGGTTTGATTTGATTACGCGAGAGTTTGTATTGGCAACGTGTGCGCTTGCACGAGGGTTAATTCGAGAGTGTGTGTTTGGGAATCGTTTCATTGATTTGATTTGCTACAAAATAACGGACAGTGACATGCATGTTTAAACACTAGCACACAACTTTCCTTCAACGTTGACTCTTGTACCCATTCTGTACTGTTTCTATTCATTTTAATGGCAATGTGTTAATTTCTAATTATCTCATTTCGAAAACTCCACCTCGTTTGCTTCGGGAAGATTTGTTGCACTTCCAAGAACCTTCGTTTCCGGCAGCATCAGCTCATCAGTCAAAACAGATTAACGTCAAACTTTTCCCTCCAACGAGCATGTTATCTTTGGCCGTAGACACGCGTTTGCAAGTAATCCGACACAAAGTAGCACGCGAGCTCGCAAACTATCGCTACACTATTCCATTTCCAACGGAACACTCCCACTGGCACTCGGGCGACGGAAGGCGAACCTCGTGAAGGGTACTCGGTCGTAAATCAAATGTGCTACGATGCATCTCATTTCGCTCGACCAGATTGAACGCTTTGCCGAACCGCACCGTGTCGGACTCGGTCGCCGGGTTTTGCACCTAACTCGCGGTGAGAGGACAAACCTCCCTCCTGCGTGGAAAGCGCGAACAACGCGTTGGAGGAAAGCAATAAAAATCTCTCCGTCGTAAAACTGCCAGCGAAGCACTAAATCAAGCGTAATGAAATCTCAACTATTTGAGTATCTATAGTAGTTTTCGTTTTTTTGTTTGCGGTTCACTTTAACATGCTGTTGGAACGGTTTCTCATTACAACTCTGTCGGCGTTGGTGGAGCTGCTTGAGATGAGCTGAAGCATAAAAATAGTAATCCCGAGCTAAACAACGTGCCCGGTACGAGAGTTTCGAAAATACGTGAACTGTCGAATTGTGACATCCGAATGGATATTGTTGCAGTTAAGTTTATCGAATTTCCCTTCCATTCCCTCGGTGGTGGTGGAAAATTGTCGCACGAATCACGTATTCTATCGATCGAGTTCATCGAGTAAGCAATTTTGTAGTCAATTGGAAACTAGCAATGTTAGTGGGAGGATCGACCAGTTTGGGAAAGGTTTTATCCACGTTATGAGGTAAAACGGCGGCAAACAACTCCATCAATTGGAACAGTTATTATTTTGATGGTTATTGTAGCAACATTTTTTTTATGTTTAGGTTACTTAGGCCGTTCAGTGAGCAATTTGTAAGTTCTTCATCAAACACTTTAAAATTGAATTTCAATAGTGTTTTACCGAAGAAGAAGGGAAGACTTACTTTAAAACATTTTAATATTACAACCATCTCAACCAGTAAATATTGTTTGCGCACAACATGTTCATCATTTATCATCTCTCCAAGAAGATGGCACCGAAAAGCTCGTAACCGATGCCATCGCCATCATGGGAGGGATGATTTGTTTGACCAAAAATTGAGCGAATATTATGTCGCGATGTATCGCGCCAATGGTCTTTTTTTCCGATCAGCGAACCGCATTTTCTAGTGTAACGAAAAAGAAGATGCTTAAAGTGGAGCTCAGATGAAAAGCTTTTCCACAAACAACCCTTTCTAAAGTGCGGTGGGGGCCCTGGCTACAGGACCGGCCCGAGACAACCCTCCGCACCACACCACCCCTTTCCCTTGTAACCCGAGTGCAGTGCGAAAGATAGTCTACCAGCAATTTGTCATAATTATGTGACACGAAACGATCCAAACGAAGAAAAGAAGGATAAAAACAAACAAGAGACCCGCCCCGAAGCAACCGGGATGGATTCTGCAGCGTTCTGCGGTAAGGTTGTGGTTGTACCAAAAAGGAGGGGGTTTTTGGCGTGCGGCACCAGGCGCCTCCATCCGGAACGGCCGGAGTGCACTGCGGTTGACAATGAGTCCGTCGTGTGGTGACTGACGATGGTCGACCAGGCCAGCGGACGGGGTGATGATTTATGGATGGAAATATACCATTACAATGGCACTCTCGAAGGACGTGAATAGGACACAAAACCCTTCACACAGGGGAGGGGGAAAAAAGGATTCAAAACAAATGGTTTTAGCGAGCTGCTGTTTGGGCATTTATGAGCTATAAAAACAGCTGCCATTACTGAGTGGAGGGTTAGAGAGGAGGAGGTTGGCGGTTTAGCGATCACCCGAGGTAGAATGGAAGCCAAGTGCAATCGATGTAATTTTATTCTCGTCCAGTCGAAGGACGAGCTGCTCACGGAATCCATCTAAAACTAACGAAGATGATAAACAGAACACTCTTCCTTAAACGCAACCTCACTAAACTGACAGCGGCTGAAGTGAGGCTAAAGTGAGCTAAAGTGTAATTTTATTGTCACTCAATTCGTTTCTTCCCTTCGCCAATGCGGGCCATTTTCCATTCCGCCCAACATCGGGCAACATCTGCGAATGGTCTAATGGAGGCGGCTGTCGTAAATATTGGTTTACGGTGTTACACTAGCAACCTCTCCACAGTTGTCTGCCCGCCGTGTATTGAAGCATCTGTTTGCCATGCGGCCACGTTGTGTGTGTGCGTTTGTTTCGATCGGCTCGTGCCGTAATTATCGTCAAGTTTAACACCGATGGAAATAATTTATGCACTCCCGCCCCATTCGGGTTCCTGAAGCTCCGATCGCTTCAATCGATGCTGTAGGTCAAGCGACGTAAAATAAAGAGTATTGCAGTTAAATATTCACCAACCTGAGGCATTTGTTCGTACGAGTTGACCGAAATGGCGTTGGTACGTTCTTCGGCGTATTATATTTTAAGATTAAATTGATTTTTCGAAGAAGCTTTACTCGAAACTACCACGTGTTTCTAGAAATTTGTTGTTAATTAGATTCACTTAAATGTGGCGTGCGTTTGACTTTGTTTGTTTTCCGATGTCTTAGGTCAACGCTTGCCTTCGATTGCCTTTCTCGAGTGGGAGTTGAAACGATTCCAAAAGTCAACCACTTTGATGTTCACTCCTGGATGTGAAACTGGTACGATACGCTTCGGTTGCGTTTGAATGTGTATGTGTTGCGCTTGTGCATGTGTGTGTGGGTGTATCGCTCCAAGGTGGTTAAGCCTAGTTAACTTTAGATGTTACCACTCCTTTTCCCTCTACTCCTCTAAATTCCGCAACCCGCAGCACGAAAACTTTTCATCCTTTTTCCTCCAAGCAACTTTGTAGTGAAAGTTTTAATTAAAGAAGTATACCTTTCTTCCGCTTCTTCTAAACGTGGCACTTGCCTACAGGGAAGGACACGCCAGGCCGACGTTTCCGGGAGGATGGTGTAGTGTTGCATCGGTTTCTAGTCTCGTATCTGGAGCCTGGAATACGATTTGTTAAAGAATATCGTACAGCCCGCAAAACTCTCGCCCATCCTTCCAGGACGAAACGCTTCGACGGGCAGGCGAAGTCGTCATCCGTTCCAGCATCCTCTCTCCATGGGGCCACAACGGGCTGAAACGGGATCACCCATGTACGATAAAGGCATGTAGGGCACATAAAACAGAGAAGTAAATTTGTTCGAAAAATAAAAGAAGGAAAGGAAGAACTCTGGCCGCCCCGGATCTTCGAGGAAAGCCAAAACCGGGCAAAATATACTTTCAAATTTGCTCGTTACGGCCTGCCAAAGCAAACATGCCACGGGGCTAATGGGGACTAACTTCTCAGCAACGAACTTTGAGCCGGTTGGAGCAACAAGTCGGATGGGGAGGAGAAAGGGTGCCAAGGCCAGTTACCAGGACCGGATTGGGTTTATCTAGTACTAAAACGCGACTTCGGGATGAATAAAGTCAAGCATAACTTCTAATTATTTAGATTACGTTAAAGTGAAGCGCATTTTTCTTTTTCTATGGAAATCTTTAAATACAACTAAGGAATGGGCCTCAATATTTTTGCGAAGGAAACTTGTTGCATGTATATGACATAAAATCGCAAAAAGCAGTACCAAACAGCGAAAAAATATTATTAAACCAAGTTGGGGATTGATAACCATAATCATAATTCATTCAATTACGCTCGCGTTATGGTTTTTGCCGCAGAACATGCTTATGTTCTAAAATATGGCAAATAAAAACGCACAAAAATGGACTCGGGGAGTGCGAACTCAAATGGCATAAAACAGAACAAAATGGATAGGGGAAAAATGGCAGCAACAAAACTTATTTCGAAAGCAGTCCTCCACGTTTGGTCCGCGAACGGTGTAGATTATCCGAAACGGCACACGACATACATTATTCATCACTGTTTCGCCATTGCCTACGGACCATCGTATTTTCAACCGCATCAGAACGAAACCAAAATATGCTGGGGTAGATAAAAGAAGCAAGATAAAGCTCTCCCCCGTGGAAAATGGGGAGAAAATAGTTGTTTCCACTAGCGTCCACTAGATGGCGCAGTCGGAAAATGAGGAAAAACAGGATGAGGCCGGTTAGCTTGATGATTTAAAATAGCCTCCATTTTGCGGAACGTGGTGAAAATGATATGATAATAGCCTTACACAAAAGATGGGTTTCCGAAATTTTACTATCACACAAACCACATGTCGTCTAGCGACTGACACATGGGTAGCGGAAGTTCGTGGTCAATATATTTTTTAAAATGACATAAACTACAATTTCCTGGAGTGTAAAACACAAAAAATAGAAACTAAATTGAAATGTTTGCATTTTTTCTCAAAATGACTTTTCTAATAATCATATCCCCCTGCCACCACCATTCTCTACATTAGTATATCATCATAAGCAGGTGTATTCGAACGTCTAAACTGCATCCAGTTCTGTGAAGCATGTTTTAATGCCTTTTTCATTAAAAATCAATTAAATTTGATGAATTTGAAATTTCAAAAAAAAATAAATAAAACATCATTTCACTGCTACAATCGTTGGTTTTTGACGTGTTTCAGCAGCCAGAAGATAAAATGTAAACACGCCAAGGTGTTTAAATCGATCGTTTTCTATCAGCATCATCAACATCAACTTCATTCCGAGAATTGACGAACTGTGCAATACCGGGAAAGAAAAAACTTGATCAGCGTTTTTATTCTTCGTTTCACGTCTAAAGTAACTCCACGTTTCCTCGTGACTATCGCGAATTTCACATGCGTTCTTCACATACCTCGAACTGCCTCTCACACATGGTAAATAAGTCTGCTAAAAATATCGAAGCACCTAAAAGCTCGTTACAATCTTTGCGAGTGAAAGGAGATGCTCGTTAGAAGATTTTCTTTGTGCTCAGTTTTGCTCCAAACACTTAGTGAATAACTTACATGTAAAAAAAAACGTACTGTGAAGAAAAAACACTTTCCAAGAACGTTTGCTTTGAAGATAAATTACCAACATGTGACTTTTGAATAAAGCACAACATCATTCTTTTTCTACGTTTCATCTCAACATATCGAAACAGATAATCGACTCAATAACCCTTCTATTTGAGTTATTTCCTAGAAATATGTAGATTTCATCAGAGGAACCACCAACGGTACTTGAAATAAAAGACAGTCATTTCGAATTTCTTCAAATCGATGATTGTTCGCCGAATCGGATCTATGTTTAGCTAATTGCTATAGGGGAAAACGTCACAATCTTATTTCTAAATCTGTTGTGATCCTTTGAAAAAAACAGCAGGGTTTCTTCAATCTACCATTTCTTACGACTCTCCACAGGGCAAACAATTCGATCCAAATCCAAAGCTTAACGATAGGTGAAACTCTCTAAATGGACTCTGAAATGTTGATGAAATACTTTTTTAAAATGGTTTTATGTAAAGCTATGTTACCTTTAATTTAATGATGTCTGAGTAAAAAACGATTGATGCAAGAGTAGACTTGTTAAATTATTTTCATTTTATTGATGCAGACAAAGATGTTTTGAGGATCCTTATCATATGGCAATCGAAAGTCAATACAAAGATAATTGAATTGGAACGGTTTTAATACCTTCATAATAAAACCTTTCATAGAGGTTTGCTGACGTACTGACGTTAATGGAGTGCTTTAGTTCGCCCAGAGCAGTGCAGGGACTCATTAGTTAATAATATCATCATTGCAGCTAACTATCTTTACTGATGACTTTATAGGACGTTGGTCAACCGCAACGATCCGACCGAAAAACCGAGCTCATTTGTTAATATGATAATGACGTACCCTTCAACGCTCCGAACCATCCATCCGCAGTAAAAATAGACAATCTCAGCGTATGGACCATTCTCTCCCTCGGGGGTTTTGATGGGACCATTGAAGAAGGGGAGAAACGTGTTTGTGCATTACCATAATTGTGTTGCATATAGCACCATCGGGAATATCTTCCAAGGATGAGAGTTTGAGCATAAAAGTGACAGCCTGAAAAGGACCTTCAATATAACATAAATTTAAAATATCTGCCATAAGGTTTTCAAAAAGTTGGAAACTTTAGTTTTTCAACATTTAAGTCAGTTTCAAACGTTGTCAAATAAATACAAACCAAAAAGCAAACCAAGCAGTTTCTGACCAGAATAAATATGACTTGCCCGTTTTGTTTAACCCCAAGCCCCTATGGTTGAAGGTGTCAAAGCACATCTGCTCGTGCGGAACATGCAAAGAAAGGGACCGAAATTCAATCAACATGATGAAAACTAGTCGAACGGAAAAAGGGAGATTTTTCTTGTCATGGTGCCCACAACCAGTGATCCGATGGGGTCCGATTTTCGTCCGAGAAGGGTTCAGTTTCGTTTGTGATTTCAATTAACTTGGATTGGCTAACGGTTAATGGTGAGAGAAGAAAAAACCCCTTAAGAGCTACCCAGTTTAGATATTTCTAAGACTGGACTTAGCACAATTTATCTTAACAAACATACATAATAGCGGAATTTTGAAATTACTTACTTTAGCTTGTAAACAATATTTTCTGCAAAACTAACCAATATTTTCTTTGCTCTTCTTTCAGGTGAGTGAATTCAGCTTGTAGCAAATTTTGCAATTCCGATAGAAACGTGATAGTTCCAACGTAAGTAAACCGCAAACTATGTGGCTTTAACAGAAGCAAGTCTTCACTTTCTCCCTCGAACTGAACATCTCAAAGCGAACTAACGAATGGGACCCATCGAGACGAGCATATTTCATCCCTACGCAGCCCTACACGGCGGCTTTCCCAGCATCGTAGTCGACGTCCAAGTAGGCTGCTTCGGTGGAAAAAGCACCACTCGATTCGTTCGCCCTTGGGATGTCGTCTGATGAATTTCCATTAGCGCTTCAATTACATGAACCATCCCGTGGTTCGTGCGTCTCGTTAGGATTGCGCAACAGTCGAGGCGCTTTCCATCGGAGGCACGTACTTCCACCGGGGTGGGATGCTGGCAGGCTTTTCGTTCATATTTTTTCTTTGCTTCTCTTTCGCCTCTGTCAGTCTTTGGTTTATTTGCTCGTTTAACTGCACGCAAACTACTAGCAGAGTGGAGCGGAAGAAATAAAGTTGATGGAATGTGATCAGCGGTTCATCTGTTCTCATTTGCTTGAATTTAAGGTGCGGTTTTTCGCTTCACTGATTTACCGTGGAAAAATTTCAACTTCGTCCGCAACTAAGAAAATTATAATTTTCACAAATCTCTTCTTTGTTTCCGAATTTAGTCACCGAACTACACTGAAATGAAGTTTGGTTTCTCTAATTTTAAGTTGTCAGTTTACTTGTAACACATTTTTCCCTCTAGGGATAAGGTAAGCCACTCCTGAATAGATCCAATCCATCCGTAGATAGTCCTTTCATAAGGATGGATATTTTTCTACACTTTTTCAACTTTTCGCCACCTTGCTCTGAGACATCACATTTATTTTACGGCCGTTGACCTTCCCCAAGATGTTGCTACAAAACGCACGTGTGTATGGGTGTGTGTATGTGTATAAAAAGTTGAACGAAGGAGGCACTAAAAATAGCACCAAGCACGCTGACACCAGAAAATGGATCCTCCTGACAAACACCTTGATGCAATCATCGTCAAGGCAACGCGTTCTTGTCGAGCTTCTTTCGTCGGATCGTTACGATGAGCTGGAGACTCGAACTGTCCTTGCGAGCCATTTTAAACACATGGGTACAATAAGAAAAATGCCTTAGATGGTGGAAAAGTTTCTCGCGCCAGCATAATCAGTGCCAAACTTTTGCAGTGCGTGAGGTCTTGCGGGAAAGGAAAGGCAACATAAATGGACTGAAATCCATGCAAAGGTGTGTTTCGTTGGTTTTGACAACCATTTCGCTTCGAATCAGCACTTTTATAGATTTGATGGTGGAAGTGGGAAATTTACTTACTTGAGATGTTCAAAACTTTTCCAAATGCATAATTGCTGCTGACTAAAAATAGAAAAATTAAATCATTCCTAGCTGAGAAAACATACGGTGGGTGAGGGAAATTGAACACCCTCGCATCATGATAAGCTTTGTGGCTATCCAAAATAAATCATATCGCACACATGTATCAATAATGATAATGATTAGTATGCTATTATCATTCCAACGTCATCGTCCCGTCTTCCTATTCCTCCTAAGTACGCTCTCTTGGTAAATAATTCGGAAGCTTTTCCACCGCTTTCCGGTTTGTCTACCCTTCGCAGCTGACAGTTACCCTGAGAGCATCTCCCGAGTGTACGGATTGCCTTCGGGTTTTACTCGGTCCTTTTTCTTTCACTTTCTCTCTTTTTCTCTCTTTGTCTCTCTCGTCGTCATATGATCGGATTCGTTACTGCCACCGGAAGGAAGCCCAACACAAACACCAAGGCGCTTTATGCCAACACCGCTTGTTTTCGGTGCGTGCTACACAATTACAATGGAAGCTTTTTAGCCCTTTCAGCGCAATGTAACACCTCGGTTCCGCGACAGCTGGTGGAAAATACTGTTGCAAAAAAGTGGTCGCCATCCCCCACACTGGTTGTGTTTGTGAAACATTGTTCTCGAGCAACAAGAGTGGATGGGAAAATGCCGGATCACGTTGGTGTTCGTCTTTCAACATGCCGTCACCAACATGTGTTGGTGAAACGGTGCGGCCCGATTGCGCGGCATTGTTTTGGTTGCCACAGTAGCGTCGAAAGCGGGCGCCGATTTGCGCCCACATCGCTTTGATTTACGATTCTGCTCGCGATAGCTGCTCGAACCTCGTGCACGGATTTTCCGCGTGTTCGTCATCGGTGAGTGTGACGCTCGTCCAGATGGAAATCGCAGTTAACAGTCGCAGTCCCGATCGGGAGAACACTCGCAACGGACCGGATTCGTTTGTGGCGGCACCAAACCGGACGACAGCTGTGTCGTGATTCCGGGCTCACACTTTCAATGGAACCGTTACGATAGTCACAGTTTTGTTCTTGCCGTGGCACGGTGTAAGTGAATTTGTGTATCGTGAGCGAGTGCAGGAGTTTTTTATGGAAAATATTTCCCTAGTGAACCATCCGACGGCATTATGGAAGTAATAGGCTTTTTATTAAGTGTCAGTGTCAAGTGCTTATGGCTAGTTGATATAAGGAAATGTGTGCATGTTCAACTGAAAATATTTACTGAATCTAACCAATATCATTACCGGAACTTTTTGCATCAAATTCATTTGGTATTAATTTCTACATACATAACAACTTTCCATGTAAAGCGAAATGATGACTGATCTGTAAACAATTAAATGATTGATTTGCAAAAATTGCATGTCAAAAACACCTAATCATTCTCAGCTAACGCTTTTTCTTGATCCCATTGAATGCATCATGACGGAACGACGGTTGTGAAAGATGCTGCCTTGCACCAAGTAAATTAGCACCGTCGGAAATTGTTGTACAAAAAAAACCAGCAGAAACCGATTACATGATGCTCTTCGTGCCAGCACTACATTGAAGCGAACATGTAAGAAATATCCACAGCAAAAAAATCCCTACTTTCTCCTCAGTGGGGAGCAGCAAACTAAAACAGTTTCTCGTTGGTTTCTGTGGTTCTGACACAAAAACAAACCAAGTAGATGAGTTTTTCCTCGGTCTTGTAAGCCTGACAAGACCTGGATTGATTGATTAAACTATAAACTAGGTCAACCGATGGCCATTCATTATCAATTAGCACATAATGGACTTTTCTGCATTATGTTTTCGATGGTGGAAAAACTTTACGGAGGCATTCGAGGGTTTAGTTCTTCGCCATAGTTGTGCTTAAAAATTGGTAAACTATCTTTCAACTTGATCACGTTAATACATAATGCGATGCTTTGAATGCATGTGCCAGGGATTCTAATCCCCATCGGCACGCTGATTGTGTTTGTGGTCAAAATTTGCAATTCTATGCCCACGGAACGAATCGCGTCATTCACCGCAGCAAATCGTTCGACTTGCTCATGCACAACTGCATCGATAGCGAAATTGAATTACCGTTGGCGGTATTGGGGTAGAAGCTTGCATTTTCGATCGCTGGTCATCCGACGTTGCATGGGTCCGATGGAATAATGATGGTGTAGTTAATTTGAACGACACACATCATCGTGTGGTTTCCATCAAAACGCATCGCTGATGAAGGTTTGATAACTATCCTGAACACTTGCAGTAGTTTGTGATCGCCAATTTGGACTCGTGGTCTCATTGTCTATTAGTTTTGTTCAATAATTTGATTTCAAATTTCGATAAAGTTGATAAAATGTGGATTTAATTTCCTAAATAATCTCAAGAGAACCGCTTTAGTCTTATCCGATTTGGTAAAACGGTCTCACAACAATGTCAATTTATTTTCCGTCCGTTGCATCCCGTCAGTCTCACTCACAGCACTCGCCCGAAGCGAAGTGACCGACTGGATGGAAAGTGAAATTGAACGGCAATCGTCGGAAGATAGAAAGAAAAATAAAGAACCACACTGACACGGACTGGGGGTAGGAAAAACGGCATATCAGATCCACCGAACAGGGTGATTGGGGGGGAAATCAATCTCCATGGCAAAATGCTAGGAAGTGTATTTATAAAGATTCAATTTCACAGATTATTGCCCGCCAGCGTCGCAATGTGAATCGATGGGTATTGGTATTTTATTTCCCATTTTCCACGCCGCCTGTGGACGCTTTTATCCCATCAGCGTAACACGCCCTACCGGAGGCGAAATCCTACCCGATCCCTCGGGTCAAATTTGGTGGCCATTCGTTTCTATTTCGCCGTGTGGCGCTCGTCGCTTCTTAGCGTAACTAGGACGAATGGCGCTTTTCAATCAAATAAAATATTACGTCACTTACCGGGAACGGGCGCACCGTACATCGTTCCGCACCGAGAGCCATGAATTTCTGCCGAATGGAGGCGCCTGGTGGCTGACGATGCAACTTTAAAAGAAGATTGGAATTCCACACATACTGTGCGGCCCAAGATGAGTGCGGGCAAAGACAATATTTCTTGTGCTTCATCATCGTCGCCGACGGTGAGGTGACGTGATCGTGAGCGTGACATGACAGCAAAAGTAAAATCCGGCCGGTGGGCTTCGCGAGCGGATCGGATCGTCTCGGAAAATCTCACGTTCCGGGGCATTAATTTGACCGACGGCTAAAACTCATCGCAAGGATGCATGTCACCAGTACTCATGTATTCACCATGCGTGTTGGGGTGGACTGTCAGCATCCTGTAAAGCACGATAACTTTACGCCTGCAAGCACTGATTTCCAGCAGGAACATGGGGATAGCTCTGTCTTTTTTTAACTCATGAAAGGCAGCTTCTCGAGAGTGTCAACATTGTAGACGCTTCATTTTACCTAACAGAGATTACACATTCAGCTGGGTTATGTTTCGTGCAAAAGGGGAGGAATATTTACGTACAACAACGATCGATAAAAGCCAAAAGAGGTTAAGTAAGAGATGTGTTTTCCATAAACAAACTCCAAACCATATCAGGGGTGTCTTCAAATGGCACTCGTTGTCCATACACAACAGCTTCACAAGGCGAAGACAATGCTTCTTTTCATCCCGATAAAACCCAAAGCTTCGCCCACGGCTGTTCATCCCTTCCAACTGCCCCTTGGCGTCGTTTCGAAGGCCAACATGTTTACCCTAATGAAAAAATAAGAAATAAACGGCATAAAACAGGGGAACATAATTCAACTGGCTCTCGTTCGGTCCGATAAGGACACTGGTCCCGACCAGACCATGAGAGGGAGGTCAATGATGGGGAGGGGGAGTCCATTCTGATATCGTGTGTGCCGTCGTGCTTAAGTGACAGTGATCACTCGAAAATGGCAAACATTATCTCGTCTCTGGCCCGGATTGCGACGAAACGAAGGAGTTTTAAATGTTCCACCCTAGACCTTGTGTGTGTGAGTGTGTGTTTGCCGGAGGAAAATCAACCTCGTTCAAGTTCAGACGTGGTACACAATATTTCACACACTCCGGACTTTTATGAGCTTGATGTGTGATAAAATAAAACAGAAATTTATGTTTTAAGTAAACGCAGAGCCGTTTGCTACGAGGTGTTCGTGTCTCACTTGACGGCGGAAAGAGGAAACCTGCGTCAAATAGGGACTCTTAAGAAGACCTTTCGGATGCTTACATGCAGGATGAGTAGACCAGCTGTGAAATATATGCCAGCTTGAGCGTACAAATGCGCACACTTGTGTGATTTCAAACGATGTCGTTAAAAACATTTTGGATTATTTTGACCGAAATTGGTCAATAAAGCATAAAAGATGAACATATTCGATATGCAAACTAATATAAAGAACATATATTATGAGAAATAATTCACAATTTTACTGTTTTAATTTCATCCAATTTTGAAAACCGTACAAAAAAGTTCATTTGTGCAACTAACTAAAACAAGTTTTCAAGACAATCTATGCGAAATGGCAACACCTTCGCGACCTTGCATGAAATGTAATACAAATCTAATGATTCAAGGAATCGGTTTTTGTAATGATTAAAACATTTGTCTGGAAATCATTAACTTGTCCCATTTACTTTGCTCCCCTTTACCTTTCCCAACATTTCCAAGAATGCACTCCAACTCTTTGACAAGTCAGCCAAAGTTTTCCGAAGGCGATTTTTAAATACTTTTCGTAGTGGGAATATTCTCCACACTTTGGCGGGGCATGAATGACACGGCAGCGGAAAGTTGCCGAAGTCAATTAAGTTCACCACCGGAACTTCTCTACAGTTTCTTCACTCGGTGTTTGCAGCTGGTTCGATATTCGGAAGAGAGATATTGAAATACCGAAACTTTACCACTTACTAATTCCCGCTTCCCTGTCGGCGAGAAAGAAACTTTTCAGTTGATGCTTTAATTCCAGCGCATCTTCATTAGCCGTGGGCATTGGTGGACGAAGAGGCAAAGCAAAACATCCGACACATTAAACCACCGGTTCTCAGAAACGGAAAGTTGGACCGCTGAAGGCATTAGGAATCAAAAGAAATCAGGCACACAAAGAAAAAGTGAACGTTGGAAGGTTTTTCCCTTTAGATAGCATTCGGATTTCGGTTCGCTGCTGGATTTCAAGGGCTGCTGCTTTTTCGACCGAAACATCGAAGCCATGCCTTCGTTAGATCGTGATGCTTTGATCAAATTGATTACGGACCCCGGAGTTCACGGTTTTCCACTTCAGCCTGGAGCGCTGGAGTGAAAGTTTTCCCTCGCTCGCCTTCCGAGCTTTGACTCCGTTGACTTGGAAGCCATTTCGATAAGCGCAAAATAATTGCCATCGATTATTTAGCGATTCCGTTTCCATTTCGTTTCCGTAAAAAGCAGAACGTGATCATTACGGACGAGTTGAATCGATCGTTGATTGCTTGGCTGCCCTTGGCTTGCACGTGGCGGTATAAAGGAGCCTCGAACGAAAGTCAAATTGAAAATTGACTGATATTAAGAGCCAATATTTTAAAGCCAAACGGAGAAAAATGCTGCTTTTACCAATTGGAATATCTTCTTTATGGTATCTTATACTAACAAGCGAGCAGTTTTACTTATAACCAAATGCGTCTCGATTGAGAAAACCTTTTCCCGGCCGTTAATCAAATCCTTGAATTTTTCAAGGCCATTACTGTTTTGCAACGTCTTAAAAGCCAAGTGTTTAATGTAACCTTCACAAAACAAAACAAAAACACCTTCCATTGTTGTAGCATTTTTAAGACCCCCAGGTGGGTTACAATGAGGTGTTAAGATGTCTCCTTCGTTTTGACCGTCACCGACGTGGCGGAAAAGAACCTTTTATTGCTCATTCAAGAACCGAGAGAAAGCGTGTGAAAACAAAAACTGTAAGTGTATTGTTGCCGACATCAACAGGGTCGGCCATTTTTAAAAAAATGTTTCCCTCCCTTAATGGCGTGATTTATTTCGATCGTTAGCGATAAGTGACACGGTGTCGCAAAAACACAGCACGCCTTACAAACAACTTGGCCGGGTTTTAAGCAGAGGCTGACGGAGAAACAATTCCTACCGACGGTGATACATTTTCCTCGCACAGCAGGACCTTGACAGAGAAAACGGATCTCGTAAAGCGAGGTGACACCGGTTTGTTTCCTTTTTATTTATTTCATCCTTTTTTTCCTCAACGTTAGATAAGCCCAGATATGATTTGCACCTGATCTCGCTGCCCTGAATCGCGGCCAAATTTGGAGGCGATAAAATCCCAACCGATAACGGATTTACCAAACGGTGTTTTATTGTGTGGTTGTGTAAGCTCAACACTATGAACTTCACCCAAACCATGTGGAAACGTGGCATTTATTTTTCTCCTAATCGGTTCAATTAAGGTCAACCCAAACCTATGGCCGAGGTGAGGTCAACTATATCGATTCAACGATCGATGCAAATTATGTTAATCAACCATGTGCAAATTATGCTTAATTTTTTCACTATTCACTCTCTTTCTCTCTAATTGAATAATATTTGCCACCATTCAGAAAAATCTCGGACACAAAAACAATATGTTATACAACGCACAATAAACTAAATGTAAAACCTGTTGAGCAAGCATTAAAAATTAAATTCCATCAAATGAATCAGAAACCATTACATAATTTCGCTTTTCCGTGTAATTTGTTTAACGTCACTGCGCAAACATAATTCAGTTAAGTAATCACAAGCGTAAGTAAAAGTTACACAAAACGCAACGCTGAATAGCCACCGGTAGTGATTTAATATTTATGACAAAGTTACTACTTACGGACTACAATTTTCTGCACCAAAACAGATTCCAACGATTCTGGCAAGACACACAGACATTCACTCTCACATACAAACACATTGTTCCCGTTTTGTCGTCCCGCGCCTCTGAGACGCCATCATAATTTTGAACATCAAATTTCATCAAACAAAAGGCGGCCAACAATTTGCCGTTGTGAAATGTTTTCCGTTGCTTTTAACGTTCTTACTTTCTTTTTCCCTTCGCCAAGGGGTGGAGAGGAGGATTTGGCGCGGCAGAGAAAAGGCACATGGGACCCCGGGAACGATGGGTGGATTCTTTTGTTTTTCGTTTTGCGTGCCGTCCCCAACGGAGCGATTCCAACTTCTTCCCAGCCAAGTATGCACTTGTGGATTTTCGCGTACCAAGCTTTTCTCGGCTGGCCCCATCACCTTAACAACCGGTCGCTTCGGTTTTGACCACCAAGAAAAGCTGCCCGTCTTCGGGCAAGGGCACTTTTCCGCGTCCTTCACGTGGCTCCCGTTGCGTACGGGCGGGCAGAACAAAAGGGCTCTCGAAAACTTTGGCACGAAAGTACATGATTACGTGATAAAATATTCACGCACTGACTACCAGACTGCCATCGTCTTTTGTGGCATCCCGTTCCGATCTCGGATCGCACTCACACTTTCTTGATCTTTCGCCAGCCGGAAAGCGAAAAGTTCGAAACTCAATTTTTGGCAACATTTTATATAAATAGTGAATCCATCAGACTCACAAATCCATCGGCGCGAGACTTCATAGCGAGACGTTTGGGTATTCGTGCTGAAAATAAGGCGGATCAATTCGGACAAGCTTCACTTTATTAAGCGTCTTTGCATATTTAATGTGATGAGTTCAATGATCCCTTAATTCTAATAACGCCGCCAATTAAAACGGAACGTCCTCGCAAGCTCACTTTCGAACCTGCATAATTAGACCCCTTGACGTTGTAAGAAACAATTTGCATACTTCGGAATATCATCATACGCCTACGCCGAAGAGTGCTTTTTAACTTAGAGGACTAGCTTTTGCGAATGTTCGAACATATTATTAACAAGCATAAATGTGTATAAAGAGAAGCGTAAAATGACTTTTTATTCAGTTTACCCGTTTTTATTTGCTCAAAAAAACTTTTACGTTTTTGCGTTATACAAAATATTTTACGGCGAACACAAACCTATTTCAGATTCGCTAACGAGCTGAGTGGAAATGAAAGGAAAAATCCGCAACTGAAATGTAAAACGCAAACAGAGTAATTGCTCCATTTGTTCATTGCACCGACAATGCGCTGCATCAAATGTTGGTACAGTGTTGGTTTTTCTTTCTCTCATTCAACAACGAGCATCAACAACAAACCAGCTCGATTCGAAGCAGTCGGTTACAGGAAATTATAATGGGAGGAAAAACTTGCCGCGAACAAGCATTCATATTTCCATCGTGAGTGGAAAAATGTTTCACCGTGATTAAAAGAAAAAGCTAATGGATAACTGTTACGGTTTGTGAGTGGTTTAGAATATGCAATATGCAATGATGGTTCCGGAGAAATGATTGCTCCAAAGGAGAAAATGTAAAATGTAACGCCATTCTGGATAGATAATACCATTGCTCTATGAATAATTTACTAAAATGAATAAAATCATGTTTTCAATCTAAGTAACGCCAGCGAATTTCAATACTTTTACCTAAACCACATTGAAGCAACGGTTAGAATCACCGGAACTGCTGAACAATTGAAACATAATTCCTTTCTACATCGGAGGAGTTCGTGCTCAATGGCCTGTGCTTCAGCATTCGCCGAAATCCGGAGGGCCGTCCAAAATTCCCTTGTGCTTCCTCTTCGGTCTTTCTTAAGTGCTCATCGGCTAGGATCCATCCTCTCGAAGGAAGTCCCATTTAGGGAAGCTTTGTTATCCATGCTGCGGTACGTTTAAAGAACTTTCTTTTCCCGGGAGGGAATGAAACCGAATGGTAGGAAATTCAAGTAAACCTCTGGCCCAATTTCCCCCTTTTGTCTCGGCGGTCCATTTCCCATCAACTCGAACACTATCGACCGGATGCTATTTGGCAATCGAGGCCCATCGACGGGGGCGTAATATAATCGCTTTATTTGAACGTCGAATTGATCCCCATCGGAGATGGTACAACCGAGTGGGTAGGTTAATAGTGAGGAACCTTGAATTGTTTGATGACTGTCGAAGGAGCATGTCTTCTGAATTAAGAAAATAGTCAGTTAATGGTAAATCGAACAGTAGATGACGTGAATGTTTGTTGTTGTGGTAAGAGCGATAACAGTTTTCAAATTCGAAAGAACCACTGCAATTGTTGAGACAAGCAGATGACTATTTTTAAGTTGAATTAATTTTAGTGCCCTTCTATTATATTAGGCTTACAGTGCAGTTTACTTTATTTTCTGGTTGTGATTCAAACCTTTCGAGTATATGACCTGAATCAAAAAGATTTGTCCCGGCTTTTGCCAGCAATTTAATTTTTAACTGATTTTAAATAGGATGCAGCTATCTTGAAAACCATTATGATATGTTCCGTGTAGAAAGTGTTCACAACGAAAATCGAAACCTTTGTGCATCAAACCTTTGTCTACGAAAGTCAGTGCCAATAAGTCAATATGTCCAACGTAGTGTTCTGCAAAATGCAATCCTTGCTAAAGATCCAAGCTTTAAACAAACCCGTTCCATCGCATTCACATTTACATCCGTAATACTGCAGGATTGGGCGAGATTTACATCCAAGTAACCCTCGATGGAGCCGCCTGGTGTTTGGTAGGAAAAACCGAGTGCATATCGGCAGCTGTAAATATTGACTCCGGCTCGAAACCGGTTCCGGGTGGGACGCATCACTACTCAGTGATCGAAGTGAAGTGCGAGGGGAGAGAGTGAGGGGTGGTTGAGGGGTGGAAAAAGTTTACCCAACAGTACAGCGGCGGAAAGCGGAAGCGGAAAGCGCGATGGCAAACCAAGCCAATCAATCATTGAAAAGTAATAATCCTTCGTCAGTGCCACCACCGTCTGCTTCATCCACGTTGCTGCGCGATGGTGTGCGTGCTGCCACCGTATCGCCAGCCAGCACCATTCGGACGTCACTGATCGACCGCCCGGTTGCGCCGTCGCGCCCCATCTCCCTCCCGATGCCCGGCGGCCCCCATTCGCCCGCCGTCGCGATGCCTTCGCGAACTTCACGCAGCGCCACGCGGTCGACCGTGGCGTCGAACCCGTTCGTGTCGCAGTCCGCCGGTATGCGGGTGTTCAAGAAGTGCAAAAGTGCCACCTTCCAGATCGATGGACACACCTACACCATAGGTAAGCCACAAGGGATGTTTCAGGTCGCTGGGAGTTGGGAGATGGCCCGCATCAGCAGAAGGGTGGAGGAAGAATAAACTTTCCTTTCTTGAAACGCACAAGGTCGACCCGCTTACGTCCAGCTTCCGCCAGGCGCGCTTGAGAAGGGTTTAGGGCGCGTTAGGATAACCTACCCGGGGCGTCATTAATCTTGCGGTGAAACAAATAGCTGTCACACGGCGTGATATGATAACGAACAGATTTGGGATCAACTTCCTCACGCCCGGGAAACTTTCCCTCCCACTATCGTCGTGCACCTCATGACTTCAGCTTCTGGGGGAGGTACGAAACAGTAAAAAAGAAAACAAACAACCGAAAGAGTTCGGAGAAACTTTTCCTCCCAAAACGCACCGGGCGATAAAAGACTTTCGCTCGAAGATGGACTAAGTTTCATCGCCTCGATGGCAATGTTAAGTAGGAGGAGGACTTTGATGAGGTCTTTCTCGGACGCGTCCAAAACGTGGCGGGACATTTGCCGGTTTCGGTGTCCGATAATGATCACCCCAGGGGAGTTGGATTGGATTGATACAATCTAGAAGTTTGTCCCTCTTTGGGAGGAAAGGGGAGGAGAATTGGCATGCCAACAACGACATGGGTCATAAAACACAATTGTCTATGGACAGAAATGGGCATTGTTTTGCTTTATCATCGGCAATATACATGTTAACACACCATGGTAGTCGGAAAACTTTACACGGTGATTGATACTTCTGCTACATCAAATCTATAATACCGCAATTGGATCACTTGAGGAGAGGAACAGTTTAAGAAATCTTTTCTTACAATATAGCAGGCACTATAAAGTATTACAAATTTTAAATTACACAAACAATCATTAATAGGAAAGGCCTTTGTAAAGTAATATAAACCTACTCCCGAAGTAAAACTTTAGGTAACAAATCGTCGCTTTCAAACAATGTTTCCACAACGGATTTTATAGTCAAAATATACACATTAAAGATGATTGAACCGGATATAAAACTAGACAGGGTGCTCAGAACAATCATCGCTTGTAAATGGCTCGGCATCCTTCACTCGCTGTGCCTCCGTAACGTTTCGCTTCTTGCGCAGCTGGACACCATGCCAACATGCATCCATCACGTCGTTATCCGATTGTTATCACCTCCTGCCATCCGTCGTTCCTTCCAGCCGACACCCTTCCCTCCGACCCCGCGCCAGGCGGGCTCAATTTTCGAAAAGGAAACGCTTTTTCCACGCCGTTCCACGAACTTTCCATGCGTGAAACACACAACCGTACTCGGATGGATGGATGGATGGATGGTTGAATGGTTCTTTTCCGTGAGACAAACGACCGGAAAGCAAACTCAAGTGCGCCTTCAACTCGCTCGCTCGCGTCATCCACATTCCGGCGTTTTCCAACCGTTGTGAAAAGTGTGAAAAGAAAACAATACACTTATGGTGCTGCCGTCTCATTTGACTGGTCATGTTATTTTCTCTCGCTTTGGCTATCATTTTTTCACCCAAGTTGTATCGATCTACTTTTTTCTACTACTCCCTATCGGAGTTTATCGAACGTTGGCCACGCGCATCACAGGCGGGAGATAATTTGCTCAATCACCGTCGGTTAAATTTGTTTGCCAGTTGTTTGTTTGTCTCCTCGGATTTGGTTTACCCGATGCCTACATAATGGAAGAGGAAGTATGTATGGTTAGTGTCCTATTCTTTTGTCATATGTATCTTTCCTCCCCTCAGAATAGCGTCCTTCGCTGAAAAACGTCAGTTCTCTTCCCATGAATAAATGTTCACCGTTGATTGTTATTTGCTATTTTGCTTTGACGATTAGTACAAGACCGATCAAATTGAGGGTAACAACATTGAACCTTAATTTATGGTAAAGAATAAACAGAGAGAATGGAATAAAGTCGTTTCTCGTCATGGTTATGAAAATAAATACTGTATCTTGCTCATTCAAACGAGGCCTAAATTGTATTTGATTTATCCGACATTCCAACTCATACCACGTTTGAGAATAAACACTACAAGAAACCCTCTTTTTATCTATCTGCTTAAGGTAGGTTAGTTAAGGTATTGATTTTCTTAACAAAACGTGCATCAACCGAATCCTTTATATGACAGGATAGACTAGAAAAAATGTTTTGAATGTGTTTGGCATTTACGAAGGGCAGACGTTCACTAGAAGCTCATCCGATAAGCATCCCAGATGACGGCATGATTGAATCCATTTGATGATAAAAATACTGGCATCCTTATTTCCACTGCCAAGATATTTAATTTGTGTTGAACCTTCCATTTCATGCCGAAAGGAAGGAAAAACTCTCATACAAAGCATCCCAGACTGACAAAATAAATGAGATGAAGAGAGTGGTAACGAAAAAATCAATTTCTCATTTTTAAGACAAGGATACCGAAGGGCGGTCAATAAAAGAGAATAAAAAAGATAAGGGAAGGATGCCTTTTGCCCAGTTGCCTTCCCCACTGCCACGTGGTTGCCAGCGTGACGAAGAATGCAATGACGAAATCAATTTTCCCAAATGTCTATAGCGGGAGTCTTTCGTTCTCTTCCACGAATCGATTTACTTCCCGGAATCGAACCCGAAAGGGAATTGATACCGAATGAAACGGCGGAGGTAAAAGTAGACCCCTGAATATTTCGTACAAATCTGTGTGCGGTTCCCGGGAGCTGTTAGCAACGTGACATCCGGGCACCCTTATTACCACCAGCACCCGCTTAACCCCACCACCACCACTGCGGTAGATGCGGCTCAGTCTAATCAGATATCGATATCGGAAAATAGAATGAAATCAAGCGACACGTACTCTCTGCCTTCCAGGGCACATAGAGACACACATATAAACACGGAAAGAAATCAGGCGTAAGGCGACGTGTCGTGGAAAGTAAATTACATCGCTTATCAGTGTGATTTTTCTTATCCATTTATGGCAAAAATGAGAAATTGTTGTTTCAGGATATTATATTACAATTCTCTATTTAAGCGGATTTCAGAAATATTCTAATTCATAGACAGAATTCCGAACAACACCTCAAAACCCCGTCCTTTAAAGGTGTGAATAAACTGACCTGAAATGATTTTCTTTAAAAATAAAACCCACTGGGCATCCACTCGACTTTCGAAAACAATTTTCTTCCCGCCAAAATTATGTTAAAATCATGCAAAATGTTATCAAAACCCATTCGGGTCGTGACTTTTTCACCGTTCTGTTTTACACGCTCCCACAAATGTCAGCATATTTTGGGGAGCGCATGAACCACAAACTGAATGCCAGATAGCGGCGTCCCTGTACCTTCATCAGTCGCCCCTGAAAGGCCCTTTTTCGCACGGTTCTGGTGGTAGAGAAAAAGCCGTTCAACCGTTACGGTTGACGGTAAGTTTGCCCAAACAGACCCCGGCAGGCTTCCGAACGACCGAAGACACTTCTGGAAAAGCAAAAGCATGCCCGTGTTCTCCCCGAAAAGTGGCTCCTACTGTGTTCCATACGTGTGTGTGAATGCGGGTTGTTTACCGGTCGTTTTAGGGTTCGCTAGCGACCCGAGCTTCCCACCACGGGTCGGGCTCTGTTTCAGCGCGCCGGAGAAAATCTAATTTCGACTTGCATGTTATTCAATTTCGTAGTGATTCTAATGAATGAAATTATAGATTACACGTACAGTTTGGCAGCGATTCTCGGGCGGAAATAACTCACAGGCCGTGGAAAGAACGAACAACATGCCCAACCGAGGCAAAAGCAACACCATTTCGAAACACCGTCCTGTCTTGTGGAGTGATGTCGAGCTTAGTGGTATGCCGCACGTGCATAAGCTCCGTGAACGAACCGACAATAAAGAGGCATTAATTTATTGAAGGAATTAAACTGCAAGGTATTGCGCATATTGAGTGAAAAATGTTGCTCGGGATTAAGAGGGAAATTCTTGGAACCCCATCGTGAAAATAGCAACGGAAGGTATAGGGACAAGAAAATCCCCGTAAAACAACCCAGTGCTTTAGTTTTTGGGATACCGTTAGGAAACAAGGCAAACAACTAACTCATCTGAACGCATCTTTAAGCTAGATTTAATCCCTAACGCTTTGACATTGAATGAGGCTCAAGAGCTATGAGATTGTTTAAGATTGTTTCAGATTGTTTAAATTATTATTTTTTTTTTCCAAAAGAAATTTTTCAAGTTTCATTAAAGTTTTGAAGTCGATGGAGTGTTTAATTTGAGAGGAAATAATTATTCCTCAATGTAAACTGTTCTCAGTTGAAGAATAATGGTGAAAAGTACCCGAGAGTCCTCTTTTTATCAACTTAATATATTTATTTGCTACAACTCTAAATAAAACGCAAGAAGGAGTGCAAAACCTAGTTTGGTTAAAAAAATACGACGAATTAATAGAACACTCCTTATTGATTCGGTTGCATTTTTATTACCCTTACCACCTGGGAAACATTCTTGTACTCCAATGACGAGTTGCTAGCTTTAGCTTAACCTTCCCCGAAGGGATCAAAACGAGAGTGTTCCCAAGGCAGGCCAAGAAAAAAACCTCCCAAAGGGCTGCGTGAAAGCGATCGATCCGCACCGGAGTGCCGAAGACTTATCGCTCATCATTTTTCCAACGCTCGTCGCTTCCATCCGCCAGCATCGACCTCGCTTTATCCTTTAAGAAAAATGCTTCTTTTTTTTGCACCCAACCCCCATTTCACAAAGTCACCCTTCTGCGTACAGGAATGTGCAGCTAAAGTGGAGGAGACAAAAGAATGGTTTTGTTTTATTTACAGCTTTGCTCTATATTAAACATTCCATAGTTTGCAATTTAGATGACACTGGTGACGAAGGGACGGGGTCGAGAGGGAGACCGTCAGTTAGGTTGGGTCGGGTTGGCATCAAATTGTGATGATGAAGTCAGAGCTGCGCAATGCAGAAAGGACGACGGTATGGAATGGAATGTTATAGACCACACCGTGTTCCCAGCGTCAAGTGATCTCCAGTGTACTACTTTCAAGGTTGGAGAGTTTCCTGCTCGGGAGTTCGGGCGAAAGTGGAGTCGGTGCGTGCGGTAGAACCACGAACGAGTTGGCAAGCTTGCTTGAATCTCATTACAAACTTAGTAGTTACCTAACGAAGACGTATTTTAAAGAGTCCCCCGGGGAGGAGCATCAAGTGTCGAGGAGCATTGCACTTCGTTACTTTGAGTTGCTCGACGCATAATTTAGTATTCATTGCATTATAGATAGTGAAAGAGATGCAATATTTTTAACCAGGCTTTCGCGTGCCTGAAAACTAAATAATTCAGTAACCATACAATGAAATAACAATATCGTTTTCTTTTATTTTCAGGTAAGCAACCGTGGCTCTGCGGTAAATGGTAAATATACAATGTTTTCAAAAACACCTATAGTAACAGATATGATTAAATTCAATAATTAGCAAGCACTCACAACATGAAAACAATCGAAAAATCGATAAAACAGCGTGTGTTTCTTGGCAGTAGCGTTACAAATATGTGGATTGAACATTCTGCTTTAAATCGAGGCGTGTCAAGGTGTAACTAAAGCACAAACTCATCATATCTACTGCTTCGCACGAGTTATCAAACGCCTTTGGTGGGAAAACCATTCGAGAGGATCCCTTATAAGCTAAAGGAAGCTACTCCTGTCTATAGATGAGTAACGCTTCCAGAAGGGTTGATTATGGTATGTGCTTCTGAACCGGAAACTTAGTCGAATGAAATGTGTCGGTGCTCGTTCTATACGTGACCCGTATACCAGCACGCTTTCCGGTATTTTGATCTAGTTTTTATCTTTACTTTTCAACGGCTAACCATCTGGGTAGATTTGATAATAGTAAGGCAGTCATTATATGAAAAAATCAATTTATTCAGCAGGCATAAGTTTTAAGTTGAAAAACAGCTATGATAATAACAAGAGCACACTTTAAAATGCAATTAAGCCGTGTGTGAATACATTGTTTGCCTCAAGGTTTCCCCGGTTCACACTAGAGACCCTCGACAGCCGTTCGACAGCCGAAAGACAAAGTTTCGCCCGTAACGGATCGCTCACTATCGAAAATTTGTCATCAAAAAAGGGGGTGAAAAGAGTGATATAATGCCCGTGCAAAGTTTGGCACTGGCCTCGGGTGGAAACCACTCCGTCCACCGAAGCGCCATCGTATTCAGAGGGCCGAAAATTTATTTCTTTAATAAAACCATGTTCGAACACGCTGGCACAAATGTCACACAAGGGTCAGACAGGGTGGGTTTAACGAACGATAAACTTTCCAACCGCACACCTCTCGAGATTTATTTCACAGCTTTGTTCGTGATTTTCCGACAAGTGTGTGACAGTTTACTTTATCTGTTTTGCTAGGAGTTTCCATTGAACGAGGTAAATTTTTAACTTTAATGAATGGGTTAAATTGTCATGATGACTCTTTTCTTATTTGGTCAAAACTTGTTCTAAAAATCGCAAAGCATGAGAGCTTTGCAAGTTATGCAAATAATTCAGGCTTTACAATTTTAATCACTCACGACTCATAGCTTTAAACACTGAATGGGCTGCTCAAAGTGATTTAATAATCGGTCGCTTCCCTACCATCAATTACGGCACCTGGCAATCCATCAAGCACCGGTCCAGCTTCCGAGCAGTTGATCCACCATTAAACTCCATTGCCGTAGCGATTCTGACAAATTGTAATTGCTAGGATAAAGGTGTGCTTGAGAAACGGTGCGGCTAAATCCCGGCTCTTCATCCCGGCTGCTTTCCAGGGGCCATTTTCGCTCTGCGTCATGTGACACTGTCCCTCATCCGACACGAGCTTTCATCGCATCCATCGTAAATCCTCGCTAGACTGTTTTTCAGTGTAACTTAGGACAACACAAGGGACGCTGGGATGGTAATGGGGCGCGGGATACGGGCTAGCCTCCGTCAGTCAGTGCACCCCACAAATGGACGCTTAATCCGTAAGTGAAACATTTAATCCATATTACATTTACCCAACATCACTGGGTTGCCACTGGAGAGTGTCCTGGCCGTCTTTCTGACATGCGAAATAGAAAAACCCTAAGGCATGCTAGAGGATGCTTACAATGCATAGGTTAGGATTTTGCTCCACTAGTTTGCTCAATTTCCTCTTTTATCTTCTACATCGTCTCTGCTTTTCACATTTTGCAATCCGATAGATAACTTGAGACAAACCAGGCAAAATACCAAGGCAAATTACCGAGCAATTTAAATAAGTCAAAAAATACGGATGGTGTTGAGCATATAACTTCACATGACTAATGAAAAAGAATACATAACATATGTTGTCTTTTTACTTCATTGATGCAAACCACTTCCATGTTGAAAACCTTCCAACTTTCAACTTCAAAGTTATCGTAGAGAAATGTTCTACAACAATCGAGCAATTGAAAACAATAAACAAAAGAGCGCAATATATATGAGAGCATAAATGCCTACACATTTACCATTTTATTATTTTATCCATACAATCTGACGATGCATTAATAATTCATGCTAAATCAAACCATTAAACGCTTATGAACATGCTTTGGGTGCGATGGATTTTTAATGCATACAAAAGTGAGAGCGTGATGTTGGGTGGAAAAGAAAACTCTTCATTCCACGAACGGTCGTGCTCGATGTTTTCTAGCAAGTTCAACATCTCGAGAAGGGTTCGCAGCAAATTGTGAGCAAAAAATAAATCATCATGTAAATCACGTTTCTACCCGCGGCGCAACCTGTTGAAAATGCTTATGAGTGCTTTCGCAAACGCAACCGACGCTCGCTGGGAAGGGTGAAACGAAAAGAAAAGAATAAAAAAAACAACCAACGAAAGCATAAGACGCCACGTGTGTGAACCCGTAGAAAAATTTCCCTTTCAACCCCATTTTAAACATGCTTTTTGCCCTCCTTTTCTGTGTACCGATACATAAATCTGCTCCAAAACACATTCCGGAACCTCCGTTTTGCGGTTCACCAAATCGGAACGATTGATTTGAGAGCACTTAAAAAACTCATTTGAAATAAAACCAATAGAACCCACCCACAATAGGGCTTCAGACTTCTGGAATCGTCTATGACGGGGCAGACGCATGCGATCTATCAAATGAGTTTATACCCGAGAGCCCAATTATAGCTTTCAAGAATAAATTTGGCTTGAAAGAGGGCTTGAAATGCAAATTTACAAGAGAAAATTGTGTTACTAGGGAAATATTATATGACTTATTGTATTTGAACATCTCATTTAAACATGCCTTTGATTACTCACTTCCAAGTTTCCAAATAGTCAGTTTAACGCCCTTCTACTTGGAAACCAAATGAAGAAAAGTCAGGCACGTCATTCTAGGAGTAAACTTTTCTAACTTGTTGTGCCAGGAAATAGAACAAATCTTCTTTTCAATTACAATAATTCAATTGTAATGAAGAAAATTGAAATAGAAAAGCTAGACAAGCGCCTTATCCAAGGCAACAGTTGGATGTCATTAACAAAACTAGTTGATTACTCAATTCGCAAGAGTAATCTAACTGTGATGGAATTAATTAAAATCCTTGAAACTTTTCTTTCGTTATTTATTCAAAAGCTTTGTACAGGATTGGCTGTTAGCTTTGGTTCATTTTTCACTGAACTAAACCCGCTAGTTCTTCCCGTCCACGGCACGTGGCACAGTCTGTCCGACTGTTCCTGTTACCATCCCACGCCAACTTCATGCCATGGGCAGCTTTGCGCTGGGCAAACCCACACAAAGCTAGATGCAATTCAGAATGCAGTTAATTGTCTGTCAAAAGCCTTTCCAGCGTCAGCGTTGGTTTTAATTGAAACGGGCAGCAGAGCATCTCCCCGGAAACGTCAGCCCGTCGGCTTGAATAGGAGTATACAGTGTATTTTGCGGGAAGAGTCTTTGAGCTACGTACGGAGTTGGTTTCATTCATTCCGTCCGCTGGACATGGATGCTCAATTATTCAATGGAGTGGGCATGAACGAAAACATTATTTGGCAAAAGAAAAACGATGCAATCGAAAGCGAAGCAAAACTAAAACCTGCACTAAATGAATTAAAATGTCAAGAGCTTTTGTTTACTTTCACTTCACGGTTAACGATGGACATTAGTCTAAAAATAATGCTAAAGTGTTTCAATACTTCACCAACAGGAAAACAAGTCGTGTTTATACAATTTCATCATCAAAATTACAACCATCATTTAAGTGCTTATTGATGCTGTTTAATTTCAAATGGATAACATATGTTTGAGGTACGAAGCGTTGAATCGAATTGATTAGATCAATAACTTTCTCTGACCGGGTCTGCTAACTGTTTCTCTCCCAAAAGCGCCCTAAAAATACCCTCCAGCACGCTTTCCCGTGCAGCGTCGCGAAAAATCATTATGCACCATTTGCGGAAAACTAATTAGCCCATCTGTCACGTGGTCTGCCAGGCGAGGATAGGTCAGGCGCGTAGGTCAAACTGCCACCGGCGCTCATGAGAGCAAGAGATTTTTCGCTGAGATTTTTCCACCGCTACTGCCGTTTCCGCTACTGCCGTTTCCGCTGCTGGTAGCGGCCTCCCGGTGGAAAAGCGCTGGCAACCTGTTGCTCCCTTCTAGCCAAACTTTAGTGGGATTTCTACCGGAGCATGTTGAACACATGCGAGAAGAGAGAGAGAGAGTTTTTCCAAATGAAGGAAAACAGATACGAAGAAAAGCAGCAGCAGCTTTTCCAATGTTCCATTGGAGAGCTTTATGGTGACAGGACATGAAATATGCTAGGAGCTTTTATAGCAACATGAGCATGAAAGCTTCTAATTTAGCTTTTACATAGGTAAGTTCAACAAAAAGGCCTTTTTTGAAAAACTAACGGCTTGAAAGTCAAAAAGCAGTTATATTTACGTAAAGATAAATTTATGTTATAAAATGATAATTTTAGGCATGAATACCAAAATAACCGGAACAATAAGACAAATATTTTGAATAACAAACTATTTTAACAAACATCGAGCTTTGTTGATTGATTGAGCTTTATTGAATGATGGACTACATGTATCGATATCCTTTTATGACCGAAAACATAAACAATAACACATGTCACGATCGATACAATCAATCAAATAAATACCACCAATTACGACATGCCTTCCATTGTACGGCGACAAGTGGTGTCGGTCAGAGAATGATACTGTCAGGACTCGTTTCACAACGATTTTGATTGGCCTTAAGTGCATCTGAATGGACTGCGTGATGTTTCTCTTCGCCATTGTTATTTCGGTTCCATTTCGATTCGGTTCAATCGATTTGCTGCTTCATCGAAACCAAACGAGAGATCGTTCAAGCAAAGGAAAGAGATAAAAGCTCCAACTAAATCGCCGGTTGTGGTTGCGGACAACACTTTCGGTAGCGTTCCAACCGTGAACGCAATGTTGCGCGCTGCAGTGCGGTTGGACACAAGAAATAAAACGCAAAAGTCAAACTTCAACCGGCAAAAACGAAAAACCGGTTCCAGCACCAACCGCAAGACGGCACATATTTCATCAATATTTATTTTCTCACTCTCCTCGATGCGCGCCCGGTGCGAGCGAAGGATAATTATTTCGGTGGCCAAACGGAGGCCGGAGTGTTGGAGGACCGAGGTATGGAAGGACTCGTGCCGTACGTTGCGTGCTGTTTTGCAGCATACTTCCATCTTCTCCCAGCCGCAGCGGTTGCCAACGGTAGGAGATCAGCATTATGCAGAAGGGGAAAGAAATAAGAATAACAAAATGCAACTTGCCACACTACACTCGCGACCGATCCGAGGGCCAACGGGGGGAAACGTGTAGAGTTAGCAATGTTTTGCGTATCGTCGGACACTAATTGGCTTAATACCAGTCACTTTGGACTGATTACCAACGAACATGTGTAAGAAACTTACCGGGGGAGATGTTTCAAGCAGATTATTTGAAAAGATAATCGCATTTGCCGGAAGGTTCAAACGAAAATCATGCCAGCAAAAAGTGACGATCTGATGAGCTTTTGATTTTCAACACGAATTACAATGATGAATAAGTAGTGCGCGATTAAATGATTTGTTAAAATTGAAATTATGTTTATACCTTTAAGGAAAAAATGGCTGGGGAAGTGTTTGAAAGGAAAAACTGTACTGACAATGTAAAGAGATTCTTTCTTGGTTCCCTTCATGACACAAGAGAGCCTCCATGTTACTCTGTTAATCCACTTCTAATCCCAATGCCACCGTTTCGAACGAAAACAATGCTACCCTTTCGAAGGGTTTACCTTGTGTTGAAAAATAAACTATTAAACGCTCAGCTGCACACCTCATCAACCACCGAAAAAACAGGTCCTCACTGTGTTATTCAGAGCTTTCCAGAGTATCGAAACAAAAACCCAGGAGCACGTGGTGAAGGGCCAACACAGCAAAACATAAAAACGAAAAAATAACCACATGGTAGCCGTTTTTGAGTGGCCCCCATTGGGCAGCACCTGACCACTATCGGTGTCAATCTATCTCGTGTCAAAACGCGTCCATACCAGAGCGAAAGCCAAACCAAACGAACAGAAAAAAGCGACGTGGTTGTTAACACGTGGAAAAAATGCGTACTGATTTGATCGGGAGACCCAAACGACAGTTGCTTTTCAACGCGACCGACCCTTCTTGTGTAAAGGGCACGGATGGAAAGGGAATTCAATGGCGCCGATCGCCGTGGTGATGAAGTGGAGCTATTTTTATATCCCTTAAAACGTGAAAGACATAAGCTGGAAGCCTAACCCTTGCACCGGAGGAAGGTTTGGAGCAGCTTCTGAAGTGTGTCGTTCAGCTGGTGGTAGATTATCTTAGGCGCCAAGGCTGTTTGGTTCAATCTAATTACTTTAACAGGCTTAAAAGAGATCGTAAAAATATTTGCTCAGAGGCCATTTGACAGATGAAAATAAATATTGTTTCATATTTTAAAGCGATCCAAATTCAATATCCTGTAATGTGTTTAAACATGTACAAACAAACTATCATTAAAGGTCACCCATGAAGCCTACAGCTCTCACAGGGCGTGGAACTATCGCGGTTGAAAAGAGCATCTAAAACGAACTCCGGCAAGCTACGGGGCAAATCTCGAAGCCTCGGCTGTATCGCAACAATATGCCAGCGTTAATTAATATGTGCTAATCCAGCACCCAATCCGCCGCAAGGTGTTGGAGCAGAAGGAGAGCCGTATTTGTAGACCTAACACGCCACACACACCAGAGGCCCCCGTTTTTCAATCCCTCCCCGACGGGCGAAAGGATCGGAATGAAAAATTGATTCATTACCCGCCACGAGCGCCACGCAAAATCGTTCGAACAGCGCACTGGGATTGGGGTACGATCCCACTTGCCGTCACTTGCCTCAAACCTTCTCACGTCTCCTCCTCCGAGTCCATGGTCTCGTGTCCTTCCTTCGCGGCCTTTCCCATTCACGATCTAACGCCACGGGGCCCCTCGCGAGCCCGAGGTGGCTTTTCGCGTGCAACATTAATGTGCGTGTCATGAGCGACAAAAGAAGCAAAAGGCACGAAGCCAAGTAAAAAAGCACTCCCAAACGCAGTATGCGATCGCCGTTGGGGTGAAGATCGGGCACAGCTGCGTGTGTCCCCGGTAATGATCGCGAAGATATGTGATTTGTTTTTTCCTGTTGCCTATTTTGCCTCGACTCGATGCAGTTCTTTTTCACATACAAAGGCAACAGTCCTCCTTACCTGGAACATATCATTTCTTGCATCTCAATCTCGGTAATGAGTAACGCACATGTTTAGTAAAGTTTGTCCCCTTAGAGAGTAACAATTTAATCAGCAGACGCAGTTCTACGACTTTTCATTTTATAGGCAAATTTTAATTAGATACTTGTACAAACTTGGCAACTAACGAGTCATAAAACCAAAGGCGTGTTTGTTTTGAACATAAAAAGCCCAAATAAGGCGAGATTTATCTCCAAAGCCAACGAGAGGTCACGACGTAAAATACACTTAACCAATCGCTGGATCAAACAGTTTGCGAGTTTGCGAATATTTTAAATAGCGTTGTAAATAGTAGATAAAAATATAGAATTCATACACATTAAATCCCTCCTAATTTTCCACGCCAGAAGCATTTACGTTGCGGATAAATTTCGCACCCAGCGGGTGACTGAGCTAAGCTCCGTTTTGTATCTAATCGCTCCGCTGAGATAATCAATTATCAGCATTTTGCCATTCAAACATCTCACCTGTCAGCATCGTGCTCACCCTTTCGAGTGTTAAAGTTCGGATAAAGAATAACGAAACCACTTTGCACGGTCTGCTCCACCCGGTCGCCATTTAATAATGTTAAATATGACAAAACTACAAATCAAAATAAGTGAACGTGAGAGGGATAAGCAGAACAAATAACACAGCGAACGAAAAAAGGGAAAAATAACATACTGCCGGGCGCGGTACACTAATGCCCACCCCAAATGCATAAACAGCATGCACCCCACGTGTGCCGTACGAGAAAAGGAAGGTCTAAAGGTTCGCGTGCCTCCCCCCATGTGTGTGTGTGTGTGTGTGTGTTTGGGTGCTTGAAACCTTTTTTCGCTACCTTTTTCTCGCCCGGCTCAACTCGGTTGTCTCGGTGGGTTGCGTGTGGGGGGCGAGGTTGGGAGGTGGGCAAAGTGGGTGAGAATGGTGGGCATGCGCACGCGTACGGCACGACGTCACTTGCGCAGACGCCAAATCACAGTTCGAACGAACCGCCGCCGGTTGCCGGTACTTAACCTTACCAGCTCCACCGATACACACAAACACACCCTCCGGTCGAGGGTGGCTCGCGACGCGGGCGACAAAACCCACCGAAGCTTGCAGCATCCGACGGTCAACCCTTCGGTGACTAATGCTTTCGAGTGGGAGCTGGTTTTAAAAATTTGAATTTGGTAGTCATAACAATCATGAGTCTTATCGGAATTATTATGATGTACCTAATTGTAAATTATTGTTTATTTGAAAAATATTAAAAGAAACGAAAGTAAAGCTTCTTGCTCCAGTCAAAAATATGAACGTTCCCTTAAGAGTTACCAAGGACGATGATGAATTGATGGAGTAACCAGTCTTCAATGGAGCTACACCTTCGTCCTCACCATCCTCCCTGTAACACAAACCACAACAATACCAACATCATCAGCAGCAGCAACGCGGGTTGGCCACAAAACATCATTAAACTGCAATGCTTACGCCACGACCGGGCGAATAAAATTGTTTCGATTCGATCAAAACCCCGCAAGGGTGGCCAGTTCACTGCAGGCCTGCATGAGGCGATCGTTCACTCGGCCAGGTTCACGCGGTTCACCTGATCGTGGCACCGGGATTCGATATTCCGCCCCGTTTGGGGACAAGAAGTTCAGTTTAACTTTTTACTGCAACTCGAGCGCACACCCCGAGCCGTTCGCGTTGGTGTCGTTGCCAACGAAGCCGTCCGTTGAGGCTTCAAACCGTCCTTTTGTTGTCGTTTAAAGAGGTCAATCTTGTGGTTAAAACAAACAACAAAAACCCCCACGTGTGTGCTCTAAACATGTGCGTGCAGTATTAAAACCGCGCGTTCTTTCGCGTGTTTGATTAGTTTTCGCTCGGTTCACAGAAAAATTTCCCAAATTCCCACCCAAGCAAAGGCAAAGGTTTGCGGTGCGAAAAGGGCAGAGTGCTTGGTACAAGATCAGGTTCTCCCACGTTCCGGTGTATAGGGTGCTTCGGTGATCACGTGCAGCGCTGTATGGCGCAAAACCGAAGCGAAAAATAAAAAAGAGCAAACAACGGTCCGAGACGTTTAATAATTGTGCCATCAACATTGTTGCCGCAACCGCAAACGCCCTCCCCCCAGTGGGCGTAAATCACGAGCATCGAGAAGTGATTTTCAATCTCCAAGCGAGCAGGCAACACCTTTTCCCCGCCCTCAATGGCGTGTTGATCGATCGAGTGTGATTAGTGGATTATGATTATGGTGGTTTCTTTTTTCTGATTTCTACATTTAGTGCGACATTTTCGACGTAAAGTTTTTAATGGGACTTACATATTCAAACATACAATTTTCTGCACCAAACGGTGGTTAATTCGAAGGAAGGTGGAAGACAATTACTCGCACATCTGAACGAGGTGAAGCCGGATTCAATCCGGCCAAGCTTAGTGTTTTAGCATGTGGCCTAAATTCTCCGCAACAAGCCGTGGATACAACGCAGCATATTTTCTTATGTTTTGTTTAGATAGCATTGAGTGTTGCCTTAAGGCACCCCTTGTTCTGTGCTATCGTGTACTCGTAGGTCTAGGTGATCTACCTGCGGCCAGTGTTGTTAGGAAACCAAAACCTTGAGGCGCAAACGCTGTCTACTAAACCTTGAAATCAAATTGCTTATACCCTCGAGCAATGAATAAAGTACTTGAAAGTAGCTAGAGCCATTATTTTGAACGTCAAACGAACTGTTGGCTGTTGTGTCGCAGTATGGTCTTGAGATGAGCTATTAAGTGTAAAACGAAGATCAGACGGATTTGTTACAAAATAAGAGATACCAAAAAGCGACATAAGTATTTTATGAAAACATGGCGAGTAGATGAAAATAAAAATAAATTTGGAAAAACAACAATCCAATCAATGTTAAATGATAGGATGTTGCAATAATAATTAGGGTTTTCCAAATTAACCCACTTTTGTGAAATGATTCTTCCCTGCGAGAAGCAACACAATTTAAGGACGTGAAAGTGACGACGACCTTTAACCATTCGCCAAAGTTTATCAAAATTGATCCCCCCACCATCTACTCCTTGGAGCAATCTGATTCGAATGCATTCCTTCGGCATGCTGTACTGCTGCATTGCTGGCAGAACCAACAAACACGCGCCAGGAAGGGACCCCCGAAGGCATTTTAATGATGTGCTATGTGCGCACCAAAACCGGCCCTTGCCTCATTCGGCGACTTCTTAATTATTTATTTCAACAACCGACCGGCCGGTCGGCTGGCCCTCGCTGTGCACTTGCACTCCGGTCCGGTCCGATAATTCACTGCAAAATAGTTTCCCGTGACAGTCTGCCCGGACTCGGCCGGTTCAACGTGCCGAAAGAGCCGGGCCAATATTGATCACCTCACGCCACTGCGTTCGCGAAACAACAACGAGATAAAAAGAAAAGCACACAGAAAAGCGTTCAAGTCAAATAATTAGTTTCAGACCGTTCCATGCATATGCCGTGGCCGCGAGCGAAACCTCTTGCAGACGACGCGTACCGAAACTATCTCAAGGCGCAAGCGTTCGATATTAGGGTTGCCCGGCGGGTTTCGCGAACGCAGCAAGTTGAACGCGATTCTAGTTTCTCGCTGGTGACGATGCGATCTTGAAAGATTGCCACGCCACCACGTGTGCACCCTCGGCAGTAATAAACCTGTTAAAAATTTCACCACAAACTCGATTACTTCTCGCGACTAATTGATTCCCCGGAGAGCGCCGTTCGCCTTCGGACGGGTCGTTCCGTCGCTCGAACGTGTTTCATAAAAAGATGTAAACAAAACGACAAGAACTTACTTCTCCACCGACGGTTGATGAAACACGGTTGAAACACTTCACAGCTTCCTCCGTCAACTTCGGTCCTTAAACTTGCAACGCCCGGATAGTTGGGGAGAGGAAGCCTGCAGGGTTAAAAAAGTGAAAATATATGCCAGCAAGCGAAAAAGTTAACAACACCAACTATAAAACAACAACCGGGGGCAATATTTTCCGAATGGTGCAACGAAGATGGGTGAACCCTAAAAACAAATATTTCAGTGCATTGCCGACCAGAAGAAAACTGTAGAAAAACTTCAAACTAGTTGTACGAGGGCGAAAGGAAAAACCTTATTTAAATAAGTTTTCACCACGTTGAGATCCGGTTTTACTTTTTGCATAAAATAGTTTTTGCCAAGAATTGTTTTATTAAAATTATAAAGGAGGAGGAAAATTGTTTTTCTTCTTTTCATAAATCATTTATGTTTTCTCCATAGAATGTTATAAGAATAGTTGTCGCATCTCACCTCAATATGTGTATAAAAAGGATTCTAAGGAAAAGACGCGTCTTTCAGTACATACAAAAACACAAAGACTTTATTAAGAAAACCACCACCAGGGTTTTACACTACGCAATTAAAAATTCAAATGCTTCCCCTCCAAAACAAACGGTTTGATGCAGAATGAGAAGGATAATAAACTACAGCCTAAACGCATCAACATTTGCATAACGTTTGCCTATAAAACAGTTCACCGTTGGTGGAAAAATGACGCCACCCAATCTCGAGCGAGTTTTTATGCTTTTACTCCAGTGACGAGCTCCATTCGGGCAAAGGAATGCAATTCTTGGAAGTATTAGTAATCAGCATTGGTGTGCAGCTTCTTGATATGATATCAAACTAAATGAAAAATGAAAACAACGCCGGTTGTAAAACGAGAACACCGCGTTATGAAACCCGTTTACGATTACGACACGCTGAAACAATAAACCGTTACTGATGGTACTATTATTTCCGATGCAGTCGACACTGCGATAGCAGCGGTTTTCCACCGAGCTTGAATTTAAACCGGAATGAACAATAAATGTTGCGGATAGTGCTAGAAAAACGTGAAAAACGAGTGCCTCCAAGTGCGGACTAAAGTAAAACTAACACCTCCGAATTCCCAATTCCGAACGATCGGCGAGCGCAAAATGCATAAACGAGTGAAACAGTCCCCGAGCGGCGAGGACGTTGTAATTGCCGCCGACAAAAACGAAACCAACGTCACGGCCAGCACGGATGACAGCGGTTGCCTGAATGCTGTCAGTGGCAGCCGGCTTCCGGCGCTCAATCCGGCCGCAACCCTCGGCGGCAGTGTTGCCAGTTGCTGCGATGCACCCCTGTGCAACAACAGCCGGAAGTGCATCGTGCGTCAGAAGTCGCAAAAAATCGTCCTCGCACCGTCGAGCGGGGAGAATCACGTCTATCACATTTACGGTGAGTTTGGGGCGGAAGCGAAGGAAACCGGGAACGGCTTCTAGACATCCTGGGATTGTTCTCGGAACAGGGGATCATAAAATTAAGTTATAACCATGTGCGTTACATGCAGAACAACGGTTTTAATTCGTTTGGAGCGTAAAATTCAAAGCATCAATTTGATGTGCCTTGTTCGGAGATGATAAAATTATGCTTTCATTTTGGAACCGATAAAAGAACTTCATCAGTCGCGTTACATCACATTGTAACCGATGTGACCTACATTCAAAAAGCAAACAAAAACTTTCAACCAAAAATATGATCGATTTTATGCGACAATAAAAATGCACACACAAAAATCTACCTTCATATCAGCATCCGGTCGTCAAAACTAATCCGATCGTACGGCGGGCCATTGCACACGTTCCAAGCGCTTCGTGCAATGCTTTATTTCTTTTTTGCTTGTTCATAAATTTGGAACCCCTTTTAAATTCCCCAGCACGGTTGTTGAGGGTGGAAAATTGAATAATTGCACCCGCCATGGGACATTATGTCATCAATAAAGTAATATTCGACGTCCATTCGGGGCTTCCTATAAAATGGGTGGTAAAAAAGAGATTTACAGGAGTGCAAAACAAAGCAAAAGGATAACACATTTTTTCACATGGGACACCTCTGTTCGTTTATGTACACTTTTGGTGTTCTGGTTCGCGTTATTCCAGTTTACAAAACAAATTAAATTGAGGAATGGTGGTTTTTTCTTCTTTGCATTGTTTGTACCTTTACCCTGTGAAACATTTCTTTCCCATTTCGCATGAATTTATTTTCCTCTGTTCGTTTCACGCACGCCAAATTGAATTCGCCGAGATTGAAATCAGCAACAGAACGATACATTTCGGAATTCGTTTCGTTTTGAGTGTCGTGATGCGAACAATATTGAAAACAAGAATACAGTAAAAGTAAAAATAACACCAACAAAAATCAGAGTTCAAATGTACAGGTGTACAAAAGCAAAGGACGTCATGTAAATTGAAATGAATAAAGTTTATTAATTTTCTTTCCTTCTTCTTTCTTGTTTCAGGTAAGCATGACCAACCAATCGAGAAAAAAACGTTTGTAGGGTGTAGTAAGTATATGTCAGATCGATAACTAGCAACCGGCTATTAATATTTCATCGGTTAACCAAGTTGTAGCGCGGCCACTCATTTGAATATTGATTATCACAAAGACCAGCTATTTTTAAGCCACCGTAAAAATGTTGCTTCATCTCTTACTCTCTCTCTCTCCTCCTACCTTTTGCTTACTTTGGTTCTTGCAACATTGAATCCTTTAACCCTTAGCATTCCGATTTTTAAAGTATTCCTAAAAGGGCCTCAGGCCTACAACAACAACCACAACGAAAGCCATGCTCCCTTTACTCTGGTGGAGAGGTGGAAAAGTGGATTTTATCCAGAGGCTTTTCCTGACGCTTTCATTTGTCCAAACTCCCTCCCCCGCTCCCCCCTGGATCAGGGGTAAACTATCAAAGGGTGCATGGCGGAAAAAGAACAAACATATTAACCATCAAAGTCGGCTCGAGGAAGTGTGCGGATAAGACGGTAATAAGTGGATATGGATGCTGAAGTAGGATAGATCTATGCATCGGAAACATATGATATACCGGAACGAAGAGGCGCTAGAAAAGGTGCTATCAGCAACTTGCAAGTTTTGCGCCAGAAACGGAAACAACAACCTGCTGCATTTGCTAGGTAAACCCGAACCGGATGAACCTCCCGACATGAACTCGCCCGATGGCTCCCGAGCCTTCTGAAGGGAAACATTTTCTCGGAAAGCTCATCTATAGCTCAGGTTCATTTTAGCCTAGAAAAGATCCTTAAGCGAAAGGATGTTTATAAAACGCAGAGAAGGAGATATTGATTATATTGTGTTCCACTGTTAACAATGATACATTTTAAACTGTTCTAGTAACTCCAATACACAATCATACAGCATCCGATGTCGGTCGTGAACCTTTTGCTCGTCTTTCTACATCTTCTCGGCTAAATCATTCATCTCGGGGTTCATTTGGTATGCATGAGCACCCTTCGAACGATACGATGCTCGAGAAACGCCATGGCCTGCCACAACTCATAGCTCGGCTTCAGGCGGATGCCATGTTGGGAACGGGGAACGTGGGACTCCCCGTCGACCTTGTTGTAGAGCTCGCGTATGTTTCTTCTTAGCCCTTCTTTGCCCCTTGCCGACCTGCGACGATGTTGAGACGCGTCCACCGTAACTCAAGCGCATGTTACAGTTATGTCATGTCGACGAGAGCGTTCCCCGTTTTGGGATCAACAATGCTAACAGCACCGACAGAGACATGCAAACGCGCGGCTACGTTGACGGGGATTTCGAGGCGTAAGAAAACGAAGAACCCAAACGGTGACTGGCTCGGGAGATGAAAGTAACGAGATGGGAAAAGGAAAAGCGACAGCTTTTCAGCGTGAATGCTATGCTGAGCTTAAGGGCACCTTGCGCGTTCCGCACCGGACAGGTTGCAGGCCGAATCCACCCAGGAGTAGGGTGGAACAGCGTGTGAACTTTCGGGCACGGTAATTGTACGTTCACAAGTCAATTGATTAATCAAATGTAGTTCCCCTCTGCGCGACAATCGCTTTCTTTCGAAAGCAAATAAATTCGGTAAACGTGCTGCTTTACCATCCGAAACCCAGTACCATTGATATCGATATGCAAATAAATACCAGACACAATCGTTCCAATCGGTGAAGGGGGCAATATTCGGATGTGATTCGACCGAAACTGGTTATTTCCGGCCCCAATTTCGGGCCCCTCTCTCGCTTCTCTGACGTCAACGAGAAAACTCCACGGAAGGCGCCAACGATCGCTAAATTTGCCACACTTTTATTACTTTTCGCAGTCCTATACTTATGAGTAAATTAATTCATGCCCCGAGGTGCGAGACAGATCAATTGTGTTATTTATGGACTATTTATTAGTCGTGTTCACAAATTTACTACGTCACTCATGGAACTGAAGGCGTCAAGATCGGCACGGGAACATTTAATTTATAAACATACACCACTGTTGTTTTCTTTCCCAAATCTATTCTTAAATCTTTCAAACTCCTGTTAAATAGGTTGAAGAATTTGACAGAAAGATGAAGAAAGATACAACAACAACCTGTTGACTAACCGCTCGTATCCAGTTTCTGTGGAAGCCGTTGTTGTGCTCCATATTCTGCTCCCATTCGGTCTTCGATGGTGCGCGTAATAGATTAGGCCAAGTGTTTAAACTAGTTCCATCTCGGACTTGCTTGACGCAGCTCCAAACCGACAGCAATCGCAGGAACTTACAGCATCAACGGGAAGGATAAGCAAACGGAATGCGGTAACCTTTGGGAAAGCTCCCCACTGGAAGCTGACCGGTGTATCAAAACATTCCAGGCAGCAATTTAGAATGAATCCGGGAGCAGGCACCGGCGCATTCGCAAACGAAGTGGAGCCCATCGTGTTCATTTCCCTTTGCTTTCGTTGGCTCCAAGCTGCAATTCCTTTCGTGGAAAAGAGATGTCGAATGATGGAGCTAAAGCATGATCTCGGCCAGATGATGGGGAGCACAAAAATTCACCCCTCACGTTGGCGTTCATCAGCTGGATGCGTGAGCTCCCCCAGTGAACCGAGGGTGGTTTTGGGGGCCGGCCCGTGCGACCAACCCCAATGCGAATGAACGGCCGTAGCGCCGCGTGTCGGACGACGGGATCCCGACGCTGGCATCGACTGGCGTCCGATAATGCTGCGAAACAGTTCGCTCCAAGAGGGCATCGAGTTCGCGTGCGGCAAGCATAATCGGTACCGTTTTTTCGGTCGGGCGCTTTTTCGGTCCGGGTGCGGGCTTTTCGGGAAAACCCGTCACGTTCGGTGCATATACGTGTCCATATGCGTGAGTACGAGGTTATTTTTGGCGAAAAGAAGGTAGAATGATAAAAATCTTCACACACCGCGTGAAGTGCGCCGTCTTATCGCTGAACTTTGGCAAGGAAACAAGAGCATGTTTTTGGTGCAAATAAAAGACCAACTGAAATAACAAACAGTTACCGCTCGCCTGTGTCCATTAAGGAGGACATTGATTTTCGCGCGCGTTCCACTCGTCGGACCGGGTTTTCGTGATTTCGCGGTGCTTTAATCGATCGATTACAAGCTTGAAAAAAAAATTACAATCTCAAATGAGAGAAAAAAATGAACTGGGAAAAAAATCCTTCACGATCGCATTAATCAGGATGCGAAGCTTAAAACAAAAGCAAAACATGAACTAAATTTAAAAAAAAAAGTTGGCCACATCGAAAGTACGAAAACGAAGGGCCGGAAACATAAATTCGAGCAAGCGGGTAACGAATCATCCATTTTCGGTCGACCGGTTTGATGGAGATAAAAATTTGCCATCATTTTCGACCTCTCCAATCCCTCGTCGGGTCCGCGTGTGGCGTTGGCGCAAGTGGCCAGCAAGTGAGTGAAACGGGTCGGGAGAATCGCGTTCCCTACAATTTCGGTTCGCAAATATCAATGCTGCAAAAGTGGTGAATTGGTGGTATGGTTCAGAAATTAAGAAGCGTCCCAATCGTGCACCGATTGAGCCATTGGGCCAGCCAGTGCCCCAAAGTGTGGCAGTGAAAGCGCTCCGTGTTTCGTGCGTCAGTTAAAAGTATATCGGGGGTTGAAAAAATAAATAGCAATTTTCGTGCAAATATAATCCATATGGTTTCGCTAGGCGTAAAGGCGTGTTTCTGAAGCGAATTGAGAGGGAAAGCAAAAGAATCACTTGCGTCCTGGTTCAAGGGATGAAAAAGAAAACCCCCACTTTTTCCAGGCGATCGCTAAACAACACGAGATCAGTGAATATGGCATGAGAAACGGTTTGTTTAATTAGGTACGAATTGCAGCAAGTCCAAACACTTTAACGTAAATGCGAAGGTGAAGGCGTAAAAAATATTATCACGGAATTTTTGGGACCTTGGTGCAGCTTGGTTTCCATCCAAACAAATAGTCCATTTCCTGCGATATAATCCAACTGCCTTTTTTACTTTCACGTCGTCACCCTGCAGCCTTACTAGAAAGGGTAACTGTGTGAATTACCGAATTTTCCCCCCAACCTACCTACAAATGTATTTGATTTGCATGTGAAAATAATCAAAACATCTCAAATATCCACCTGCATGGGTTTTGCATGGGATGTTGGCAGAAGAAGATGCGAGAGGAACACTTATGAAATAAACAAATAAGTAAACAAATTAGTGGCAGTAAGGCGTCCGCCAATAAATAAACCAATCACATCCGGCCCGAGATTTCGAGAAGGAGGTGTTTAGAAAAAATGTGAGCTCCGTCCTTCTTGCTTTGAATATTTTCAGGCAAAAAGAAAATACCTCACTAGTGCAAACATGTTTCACTCACGGAAAAACGTTAAAAGAATGAAGTTATTTAGATGTGATTCAATGGAATCCTATTATTGCAAAACACGAAGGGAAAACATATCTTTATTTTTCTTAAACCTCTGTCTCAAAAACAAATCAAGAAAAGTGAATAAACCCTCCAGATTAGCCTGCGCCAGTCCTTCATCTTCCGTGACATGATGAAAACCGAAACAGAAGCGAACACACTCAATCAAACCAAAACTCACCTCCGAACCCGAAACCCGCGGTGTCGACGAGCGAAGCAAATGGGCAGCATTAAATCATAATTTTCGTACCGACAAGACGGCAACGAAAACAGACACACGGTACCTCGCAAGAGGGGGCCCTCAAACCATGGGGCCACTTCCATGTTGGACTTTCGGGGCTGTCAAAAACCGACTGACAAGTTATTGCTGGGAGTCAAACCGACAGGCATTGTTTTGCTGTTTTGCGGCCCATTCTCACCCGACACCAGAAAGGAAAGGATTTTCCTCTTTTTGGTTGGCTCGCTCACGTAAGTGGCTAATCGGCTCAGAGGTGGAGCCCGTGGCAAGATAAATTGCCCTTTCGACACTCGATACTGATGGGGAAAAAGGTGTGAGGTTGGGATAACCGCGTGGCGTGCTGTCCGTTCCCGATCAATCCGGTTAGCGAAGGTTCCCGTGATTCCCAATCAATGCGTTATGCCGAGTCACGGGTTTGGGATGGATTGTTGAATCCATCTGTTGCGACCCTATTAGAGATTTGAGTTCAAATAGGGAGACATCCAAATTGCGTTTCCATAGCCGGTGTGTTGATGGTGTTCAAGCCTAATCATAATCAAATTAAATTAGTCACTGTTTGAGTCAATGTTGGTCTTTCGATTACACAACTTACAGGCATTTACTCATTTGCCAATCCAAATCACTTAATCATAGCTACACCTAGCTGTTATCACCAAGTTTCACCCCTGGGCAGTGTTTTCGAACTGCTCATCAAACTTCAAATAACCGGGAAAGTTTGATAAATATCCCGAAGCTAACAACTTCCCTTTGCCGATTGGTAACAGCAAACTTAATGAATTCCGATTCTGACATAATTATGATTGGAGGTGCCAGTTAAATCCTGGGAAAACATTTACATTAATTTGTAATCCATCTCCGGGATCCGGAGAAGGTTTAATGGATCGGAAAGTGGGCACCAGCGTAGAACATAAGTTCGTGCTAATTCGCTTGTCGCATAAATTATCTTCAAATCTACCTGCCCTCCCGGTCTAGCAGGTTCGCACAAAGGTTGGTTCCTGCTGCCATCGCTTCCCACAGAGGCAAGAATGTTCACGTACGATTGAGGGCAACCGATCTCCGCAGGATCGACCCATCTCGAGGAAAGACAGGAAATAGTTTACCGTAAATCACGCTTCTACCGGAACACCACAAGGGTTGCAGGAGCTAACCGAAAGTCTACCACCGGCATTCGGAAAAACTTGCTGGATGGATAGAACGCAAGGAATCGAGAGTAGGAAAAACAGGAAGGATAACAACCACAGAAACGCATTAAATCGTTTGCGGTTAGCTTCCTTATTTCAAATTTCAATTTCCCAGCTTCGTTTCTGTTCTGACATAGGGAAATCGCTCGAAGATGGTGAATTGATTTTCCTATTGGAATGAAACGGTTAAAGAAAGGATATCCAGAATGCATGCCAGCATCCTATGCCAGTAAAAATATATTCTTGAGGTCAAAACTGTGCTTTAGACCATACCATACCATGAAGGTGCCTTTAATTGGTTTTACTTGTTTGATAAGCTTACAGTATAACCTTATTTCTTCAGTTTTAGTACAAATGATTCGAAACAGTTACTTTTTCCACACTCATGTAAAGATGCGAAATGAAATTCCGCCCTTTTCGGGAAACTGACCCGATTTACTGTCCCATTTTCCCCGTGCTCTTCGTTAATTAATTGCCAAAAATTCTTCCCTCCAATTTTCGCAATCAATATCACTCAAAATGTTCGTGAACACGCGAAGAATGCAACGGCCCGAGCACAATCGCATCTCGATAATAATTCCTTCAAGGTCTCTCGCTAATGAGCACTGACCAAAGTCACCAAAAGAAGCGAACAAAAACGGATGACAGAGGGAGAGAGAGAGAGGGTGCGAAGTAGCAAATTGATAATTGGATAGAGTGAAACGGAAACCGGTTGAATCATTCATTCGCCCGCCGTAGATTGTTTTTATTCACGATCAAGTTCACATCACATGGTTCGCCAATTAAATTACGGCGAGAAGCATCATCGCGAGTCGCCGATTCCACGGTAGCTCCTTCGATATCACGCGACATCGCGGCATCGTGACGAACGAGAGCGTGCTCTCGATGCGGCCCTTCGCCAGCCAAAGGCGACCGGCAGAAGATAGTGACAGGAGCCCATTAATCAAGCCGCCTCCTTTGCCCGCCTCGAAAGGGTGGCCGAAGAAAATGGTGACCTCGCCGACACGGGGAACGGCTTTGTCGCGGCCCTTTCGCTCACAACCGACGTGACAACGACGTGGTGGAGCTGGTGATGGGGTTTACTTAATTATGATTTCGATATCGTCTTCGGCAACCAAGCGATAGACAAAGAATCACGGACGGGGAATCAAAAATAGTCTTGCCCAATGCACCGAGATGGGTAACGTTGCCCGATCAACGGGTTTGTTACAAACTATCGGGCAAAAGAGGCAAGCTGCAAAAGAAAACAGAAAATGTAAATCACCACAGTGTAACACCTCGCACGAAAACGGTTCCCCCTTAATGGTCATCGATGGCGCACAAGGAAGAGAAAGAAAAAAACCCAGCGTCGGACCAAAGATTCCGAGGGGAAAGGGAAGGGACGAAGCAGGGGTATGTAAACAAGTCGTAAAATTAGACTACACAAACCGAACGCCCAGGAAGGAACCCCATGCCACCGATGACCGTGAATGAGGTCGCGCTTCGGTGTTAGTGGTGGTTTGGTGCTTTGGTGGACCTGTCTTTGCTTCATTTTTCTTTTCCAACATCGGGCAAAAAATTCTAATGGTTCGAAAATTAACAACTCTATATGGAATAAATATATTCTTAACAAATTAGTTCTTCAACCTTAATTGCGCTCAAGGATTTCGTCTTAAAACATGAGTAGAAAATATATATGCAAAACTATTAGAACCATCTTAAACATGCTAATTGGTAGAACCTAATTTTTTATCCCACAACGCAACATAGTAATTTCGAAAATGTGTTTCAAGGTGAAAAGTGAAAATCTAAACCAATGACCTCGTAATGGCCTCTCCTTTCGCGGAAGCTAAAATTAGCGGGCGCTTGTTTTACTCTACCTTTTTTTCTCTTGCTTTACTAAGCACACGAACAGCAAACACTTCAAACACCTCGACAACTCCATCTCGTTAGCGTCTTTCCCGTTGATTGCTTCCCTCGCCGGCCACGCGTAAGATAAGCGTCCACCAAACGGCCGCACGACCAAACATCTTTTGACTTCCGATAGAGGCGCTCGGGCAGGGAGGGAAGCTGAACCCACAAATACAATTTACCACTTCCCCGGCCGAAAATAATCCAACTTCCCGTTCCGAAAGGTTACGCGCTGTGGCGCTTCCGACAGTTTCCTGTATGTTTGCAAACACGAATGAAAGAATGGATTAGAATGCGTGCTTTAAAAGTATCCGATTCTTTTCTCTCTGTTTAATGTTTTTGAGAAGTTTTTTCCTCCAAATTTCGTGGAAATAAGTGATTAATATTTAATACCGTTTTTTTGTGAAGTTAGGTAGCTTTACTCAAAGCTTTAAGTTAAGCTCGCCAGAGTCGTTCGACTTCAGGAAAACATAAATAAGAGTTATTGATCATGTTTATAATACAGTTGAAAGCTTTTTATTTATGTTCTTTAATGATGCCCTATTTTATGGACCATATTTCGTGCCTTATATACATTTCATAAAAAAGATTCACATACAATAATCTTTCTCTACAACCTTATTATCCCATTTAAAAAAAACCAACAAAGTTTGACACTTTCTATCGACACACACGGAGAAGGGTTGTGTTACCCGTCAAAGTAATTGACACAATTTTCCCCGGCACATACACAAAAGAAAAGCGTACATTGAAAGGATTTAACTGATGACAGTATCGATACGGTTACACGAACCCCATCAGCCTTGATGGAGACGCTTCGGAAAATGGGAAAGCGGTAAAAAAACATCCTCACATCGAACCCTTACAAGCAAACAACAAAAAGCGGACATCAAGCCAAAGGGGAATTCCATTTCGTATCCTTCATCCTGCCGAAGCTCCCACGGCTCCCAAAAGGATCAATCAAATCAATTTTAATCGTGTGTCCCATCGGTCGATTCTATTTGATATCCGGTGCTTTTTTTTCCTTCACAATGGCACCGTTTTTCTCTTCTTCGATCAACTTGGCGTGCATGTGTGCGTGACGGCTTACTTCGTTCCGGTTGATCCCGCTGCCGTAAAGGAGAATCCTTTCACACCATCGCGTTGAAACATTTCGCCAACCCGTATATACTTTATCGCCGGATACTTTTCGCAAGATTTAATATTCGATAGTGGAAAGCTCTCGGGTTCGGGTGGAAAATTATTGATATTCAGCATTCCCAAACCGATCGTGAAAGTGTCAAAAGATCATCAAACACTACCGGCGACGGAAACGAGGCCTCAAGTCCCCATACCGAGAAGGATGTTGAAGAAATTTAAATTTTATCATCACGCACCACTTCCGGCATGTCGCACGTGGGTTCGTAAAAAAGGGACACTTTTTCTATTTACTCTCCTTTTTTTGTTCACACCAACCAGGCTCTGCAATGCGTCGAGCTTGGCTCAACAATGTGTGAACAAGTGGCGACACACAGTGTGGCGTTCCGCGTTCTCCAGCGTGCTGTGTCGTCTTTCGGTGTCGACCCACACTGAACCCCATCCATCATCGATGTCCTTGAAAGTGAGCTTTCTTTCAGCCAAGTTGGCCACAAGGAATGCAAAACCGGAGAGTCGCTCGAGAGCGAGGTGAATCTGATGAAGCTGTCGCGCAGATGTCCTTCAAAAGTTGGAATAGCAAATCTCAAGATGCTCCTTCCGCTTCGCAGTTCTCCTCCAGCTCCAGATGTCGCCCGCAGAAAGGGAGGGTTTTTCTTTTTCCTGTACGTACGTTAAGGGTGACATTTCGCATGACATATCTTTTTCTACGCTCGAGGGTTCCCGTGTCCGTTACTGTGGCGATTGGCAGGAGCACAAAACCGGACGGGTCTGGAAGAGGAAACGGTGGAGGAGAAGATCGTGAGGTCGGTTTCAAATCAGCAAAGCAAAGAAAGCAAGCCATGTTGAAGAAGATGGACTGCTGGAAGTTCATTTTTCCACCCACCAGTAGTCAACCGAACACACTCTGACAAAGGCAGACATCTTTTCCACATGTGGGAGAGAGTTATGCGATTGGAAAAGTAAAAAAAACACATAAAATCAAGTACCACGTTCACGAAAAGAAGGGAAAAATCAACTTTCAAACCGCCGTCGTGCGATATGAACCTTGCGATACGTGATTTCCATGAATTTATTTGCCACCTAAAACATAACCGAAGCGTTGACGCATGCAGCAAAATGTTGCGGTAGATAAATTCTCCATTTCCGGGGGATAATAAAATCTCTCAACTTCAGCTGGAAAAAAGGACAAACTTTTGAGGTGGATTTTGCTGTGAAAACAACCAATTTACTAAACGTGCTATAAAAAGACATGGCCAAGATGTGTAGTAGTTCTATTGAATCATTGAAAAAGATATTATCAACTTGTTTGAAATGACCCTTAAAGATAAGTTAAAAATTCATTTTTGGTGGAAAACAGTACTCGTTGATTTCATAATATTTTGATCTTGTTCCCAACTGGTGAAATTATGGGAAGCTATTAAAAGAACCATTTCTCTTCGGTGACACATTTGAAAGATCCTAAAGGCCTCTTTCTTTTCAACCGGCATCACTTTACAATTAAGCTGTAAATGTAATACCTTCTATCAAAAACACCATTTCCTCGACACCAGGCCAGATTAGAGAAACGCAGTTGAAAACGCAAAAGGATGTCTCTTGACGCACGCTTTCCAAGAATAAGTCTTTTGATCAAACACTTCATTGGAGTGGGGACTCGCGCCACATATGTGCTGGAAAACATGATCGGCTCTGAAAGTAAGTATCTTGTTACAACGATGTAATCCTCCTCCAGCTCTAGAGCTCCCTTTGGTACGCTTTCTCTAACACTTTCTTTTGCCATACACACTCGCACTCGTTGCTGGAGGGCTTTTGAAATGACAAACTTGCTGACAAATTCTATTCACATTATTCCTTTTTTTTTTGGTATGTCGCGGTAACATTTGGCGCAGGTGTTGGCTGTGTTTGTTCGAGGGAGGAAGTAAGCTCCCACAAAATAATTCACCATTTGCGTGGATTTCAAATCGAGTTCTTTATGATGGTACAGATTTTGAAATTAAATAAAAATATTTCCCAACCAATGTCGTGTGTCATATGAACGATGGGAGGACCATCGCTCATTCGATTCGGTGTGATTGATGCATAATAGATTGCATTGAGGGATTGAATAGTACTTCAAACAGATTCTCTTCAATAAACAAGCAAACATGGAACGCGTTCGCCGTAAAGCTCGGATTTAATCTGTGCTATCATCAGCCGCCAAATACGAAAATGGATGGCTTGCAATGAACCTGACGGTAACTTTATCAGTGTTGCGAATGCGATGTCCATAAAGATAAGTTTTCAATTACAAACCGTAGTGAACAGTTTGGGCCAAACGCGGTCGTGAGAAACCATGTTGCAGTTTACGAGCAACATAAATTGTCATACTTCCCCCGAAAGAAGGTAAAGGAAAAATTCATTCCTACTTTGTCAGTTTCCTCCCGTTCAGAAGAAACTCGAAGGGTGGAGATCTCTGGGCCAAAATTCGCTACCCTGTTTTATCGATTTTTCATGACATTGAACGCGTCTTTTTATCGCGCACACGGGCACACGGTGTACTGCTTCGTCGAACATTGTTTTGCGTGGAAAAGCGGCTGGCGAATTATGCAAAGAGGCGAACACGGGGCCAGACATAAACTCAATATCTTCAAATCCTATCGTGCCCTTCGGTCCGCGTGCCAACCGAGGAGCGACCTTCAACAAAGATGCTGCTGCTGCGTGAGTAAATATCTCGCAGAAGGGAAACAAACAATCAATGCGCGGTAATGGACATGAAAATTGGTGCCCAAACCCACGTCCGGTTCGCTCGGGAGTGAATGTTGCTGCTCTGCGATAAACAATTCTGTTCCGATAAGCCCCTGGAAGCTTCGCACGGCATTAAAATTCGACCGGTTCGAAGCCTCCGGTCGCATGAAAGATTAATGGCAACACCAACAGCGAACGGTGGCTTCCATGGTTCCGGCTGATTTGAATATGAAAAGAGCCAACGAAAGTTAAGCCATATTTACATCGCTTCCCGCTTCCGGCAGTTCTAATTGGGAGCCAATGGTGCCACGGCAAACTAAGCGTAGACAAATCCCGCCCCAGAAAGCTTAGTGGAACAGCCCTTAGAACAATTTTCAGAAACAATCAATGTTTTCGAAGCACTTTGTTTGATTGAATTGCAAACATTAACCCCGGATGGTTCGAACGATTCGTGTCCTACCAAGAGGATCTTTCCAAGCGCAGACGGTTCCGAATAAAACCTGCCTCAACTATTTTCCATATTCTAAAGTTGGTTGGGAAATCAAAGGCTAAAATGGGAATCCACTGTTCAACGGGGTTGTCACCCTCCTGCAGGGGGTGGGTTTTGGAAAATGAAAAATTACGCTCTGTTGCGCTTGACAGGAACAAAGTCCTTCAGTAAGTTCCTAAAGCCTGTGAAGGCCAAAAGGGCTCGTTATTACAATTTCAATAAAACTAAACTTTATCATCTGTGGAGTCCCTCCGACCCCTGCCTTACTGGAGGAGTTTTGGGTATGCGGACCATTTTCCCGGCCACACTATCTTCTGGAAAAGCTCACACACACTCGTACGAATGGCTTGCGTCAGAAACACTCCGCTGCGGGTGGAAAAACTTATCAACGAGTATGCGGCTTGATGCGGGTTTTTCATTGAAAACCATATCTATGCATGGTGTGTTTAGTTTACAAACCCGTGTAAGGGTTTCCTTGTGCTTTTTAAGGTTTTCAGAAATTATTTTCAGATTGAATTTCCCTATCATTGCTAATAAAGGAAATTTAATCGGAATCTGAAATATTGCTATCTCTTTATCTGGGTTCTATTTCTTCTATCTTATCGAGAAAGCATTATGTTTTCAACAGCTTTACAACCACTTTCCATTCGTATACACACTCACGCATCGAAGGCATGAATGGAGGAAAATTGAATTTACTTTGCGTTTGCAGCCCAGAAGCGGCGAATCAATGACTCCACCAAAGGAGGGATGTCATAAAAATTATCATATTTCCACCACTCCGCCTAGGTCCGCCTTCAGCCAACAAACGCGTCATTCATCCAGCGCCATCACGGCTGTGTTGAGTTTTCCGAGCGGTAAGGGAAAAGTAGCAAACGACGAACGACGATGGTGGATGTATTAAATATTGCAGTTTCCTAGATACCATCGCTTTGGGGTCGGAAAGGGGAGGTTAGAAAAATGAGGAAAGTTTTTCCCAATCGATATGCAGCGAATGCACCAACACCAACATCAAAGAGCAGGGGGGGTGGAAAGACGTTATATGCCCCTCGGGAAAGCATGGCCGCTCGGCACAACTACGGATGGAAAGCCGGGCCAGGCGGATGGTGGTGTGCGTGAAAGGACCCGCGTGTCTGCACGCGTTTTCCCTTCTCGAGTTCGTAAACCCCTTCTATCAATATGCACCAATGTGATTTCCTCGACGGTTTCGCTATCGTTTTGCGGCCATTTTCCACCCATTTTCCTTTCTCTCTCGTTTCCTCTTCGCGACACACGGGAAACACGTGTTTCTACTGCCTGTCAGTCAGCCGTGTCGATGAGTTATGCTGGCGGTTTGATAAATGGCTGACCCGATTACAGCTGTTTTCGTTTCATCCAGTCCCGGAGGGTTTCGTGACCAAGCACACACACACAGACGCGCTTACTCCTCATAAATCGTGCCCACTTTTGCAGGCCAACTTTCAGCATTGCCCTGTTTCCATCGTTCACTTTTGATCCGCGGGAAAGCCCGTCCAACTGGGGCGACCGGAAGTGGCCAGAAGAGTCATCAGTCCATCACCCCGAACCAGGTTCGAGAACGAAACTTGGCTCGCACGTACTTTCAATTGCCAAACGATATCGTGCTAGCAAAGGCAAGCAAGAAACATCCATCCTTTCCGTTTCCGGTTCCGTTTCGAGTCGGAAACGGTTCCTCCACCGGTCGGGGAAGTGTAAACGATTGTTTTCCACACCGAGTGCACCCGGCACAAAGATAGGGGGGAAAAGCGGCCAAATAAACAAAATCAAACCTGGCCCTAACCATGTCCTGGCCGGAAGTGTCTGTCGGAAGTGGAGGCTTCCCCGAGTGGTCAGCTGACGTTCAAACATAATGGTTTGTACGTTGAATACGATTTTCGACGCTTCCGACACTGCCAAACAAAACAATTGATCCGTGGTGCCTCCATTTTGTTCGGCAGCTTTTTATCAGGCTTATTTCGACAAAATAAAAACATCACACACTCTCTCACACAAGTGTGGCACTAAAGTCGTAAGCCAGGCAAACGATTATGTTCCTACTTTTCTTCCATATTTGCTGTTTTGGCCATTCTCTCCGGTAGTGAAAACTTACGACGAACGATTGCTGTTCCTTTCCGCTTTCGAAAAGCACTTTCCGTGTCATTTATGCTTCGGTTTCGGACTCGGTGAACCAAAATGTCCTGAGTTGCCGCAATCTTTGCGTTACCGGTTCGTTTGTCCTTCGTTCGCGTTGCGGAACGAGTCGATAAACGATTGTTAAACGGCCCCGCAGAGAATGGTTTGTTCATTTTTGACGATAAGTGTTTGTGCCTCCCTTGTGTTGTTTACTGTGGTAAACATAAGGGCCAGTAAATATTTGTCGAATACATTTTTAACGAATTGTTTTTGAAGTGGCTTACGAAGGAATGCTTTTTCCTTTGATTTATGTTTCAATTTGATGGTTTTATCGTTTTTTATCATTATTAATTTAATCTATGATAATATTTTAAACAGAATAAGCAATCATTCCCATGTATGTAATAACTAAGAGAAGCTTTGATTTGTCTAGCTATTTATATCGCTCTTATCCGGCTCAGAGGTTAAATTTACTGCCCGTCGGTTATTGATCCATATTTATAAGACTTGGCGCTTTGCGGTGCAGAGGAAAATCTACTTAATGCTTTCAACTAACGAGCCGTAAAATCCCTGAAATCCGTGTACATGAACAGAGAGCATTTTTTGGCGGTCAGCAACAAACAATCTTCTACTCTGCTTCGACTTTTTTGAACCTTCCACCAGCAGCAAACTCTCGGGCTGAAGAAATGATTTACCATCATCCGAGATTCGTTTCGCTGAGGAACGACCTGGCAACACAAGACTGGTCCATGTCCAGTTGCACGGTGGCAACCAACAGTGGGTCGTGTTGTCAGAAGTGGAAGGCTCCCCGCGGCGGAGATGGATTTTCAGACAACCTGTTCTCGCATGCATGCTTCCCCGGGACACCCGGTGGCCCAGTTGGACGTCGGTGTAATTACTCTCGTAACACCGTTGCTGCTTCGGGTTCAGCTGACGAGGCACTCCACACCGCACCCACTGATGTTCTCGGTTCTCCGATCTTGTTCTTCCATCGACACCGATGCAGCTCTCGGAACACGCCCCAGACTCGCGTCGAAGACCAGTTTATCCGACGTCCACCGCGCGTCTGTTTCATTTTGATTCGCTTCCTTTCTCTTCAGAGCACGGGACTTTTCATTCCTTCGCACTGCATCAAAGTGTGCCCTGTCACCGGGCTGCTTGGACGCGAACACGTATCCGACACCGGAAACGATTAATTACACGCGACAGCACGCGAATTTTCTTCGCGATTGAAACGTCTCGCAAAACGGCGCCACACTTGGCAGGAAGTTCTACCGACGAGACCTTACCGTCACCTTCTGAAGCGGCAAGCGGACCACGGGAGTTTGTTCGCGTGCGAATAACGTCACGTTGCGCGTTGTTCAACATATGGCAGGTTATCGCATCGTGTCACCGTACCATTTGCATTCGCGTGCTGCACGAAGATGGCCTTTAAATGAAAGAGATGTTTATTCTGACGGTCTTTTCCAATTGAATTACGTCGTGTGAACTTGCTGGCAATTAGCGAAATGTTATGACATAGGAAAAGTGCAGTAGACGGTCCGGGAACAAGTCGTACGGTAACAATATTTATTTATTCATCAGAATAACGTAACGCTCTGTTCAGAATAATAACAAAAACATTCTGTAATTGGATTCACTAAAAGAATAAGGTTTTGAGGACTGTCAACAGAGCAATTCCGATTGATAACGTCACAGACGATGCGCCAGAACCTACAACACCTCGAAGAACGATCGAATCGTGCGCCATAAGAGTAACGGCAGCGATGTCCACTTGATCCCTACAAAGAACAGTATCAGATCAGCGTAAAGGAAATGGAGAACTCACTCCGTTTCAAGTGTTAGCCTTACCCTGCCTTGTAGTTTGACTTGGGTTGGGCAATTTCCACCGTCAGTCGACTGGGAAGGTTCACAAAGTCTCCCAAATCGACCGTACGGTTTTCGCTGGCCATGTTCAGAACGGTGACGAGCGAATCCTCACCGTGCAGCTCCCGGCTGAAGGCATACACGTCCCTTCCAACCGTGCGATGGGTGAACTCACCGTGCACTAGGGTCGGATGTCGACGAAGTGCCGTCAGTGTACGGAAGTGCTTCAGAGTGCTTCGCTCGGCCGCTTCCTGCATGGCGACGTTTCGGGTCGGGTAGTCTGGGTGCATCTTGAGCCAGGTGTCTCGGTTGGTACTGAATCCGGCCGAGATACTATTGTCCCACTGCATCGGCGTACGGTTCGGGTCTCGGTTGTCGTACGTTTCGGCTTCCTTGTAGTCCAGCATGCCGATCTCCTCACCCTGCGAGCAACGGAGATAAGAGTATTAGGTCCGCTGACTTCACGACAAACGTGTCTGTTTACTTACGTAGTACGTTATGCTCGTACCGGGAAGTGTGTGGACCAGTGTCAACACCTGGTCGACAAACTCCAGCCCAACGCGGCTAGCAACACGCGAGTGATCGTGTGATCCAGCCACCCAACTCGCTGTATGGCGTGCCGGCATATGGTTTAGCCACCAATCGATCGATTGCTTCAGACCAATCGCATTCTGATCCGCCTGGAAGTCGTAAATCAGCTGGAAGTTGAATGGCATATGGGCACCCTGGCGCTGCCCGGTCGCATCCTCGTAGTAAAGCATCGTGTTCTCAATCGACGCGTATGCTTCCGTCATCAAGATGACCGTTTTACCATTGCGACGTCCAAAGTCTTCACACAGTTCTCGCCATGCGTACACCACACCATAAGTATCCGGGTCGTCCTTGGTGTAGATGTGATCCAGCTCATCGTACGATCCCGGAGGACCCCAACCCGGTGGTTCATCACGCAACTGCTCATCCTCGAACATGTGGTTGATCGCATCCAGGCGGAATCCGTCTACGCCCATCTCTAGCCAGAACGTTAACATACGCGTCATCTCGTCCACCACCGGCTGGTGGCGATAGTTCAGGTCGGCCTGTTTCTCCGTGAACTGATGCAGATAGAACTCACCACGTCGTTCGTCGTATTTCCACGCTGGTCCCCCAAACACCGAGATCCAGTTGTTCGGTGGTTCCAACTCACCAGTCACCGCATTCCGCTTACCCGGACGCCACACGTAGAAGTCCTTGTAAACCGGGTTTCCTTTCGCCGACTCCTCAAACCAATAGTGCTCGTCACTGGTGTGGTTCGGGATGAAGTCCAGCATCAGTTTGATTCCGTGCTTGTGCGCCTCACCGATCAGCGCTCTCATGTCATCGATCGTCCCGTACTCCGGTTGGATGTTATAGAAGTCCGCAACATCATAGCCAAAGTCTGCCAGCGGCGAAACGAACGGAGGACTGAGCCACGTGGCATCGATACCGAGCCCTGCAAGATATTCCATCCGGGACGTGATGCCCTTCAGGTCACCTATTCCATCGCCATTACTATCCTGAAACGATCGGGGGTATATCTGGTAGAACGTCGCATGCTGGTACCAGTCCTTCGTATCCGGCTCTCGAGTTGCCGCTCTTAAACCACAAACTAACACCACCACCAACAATGCAACGGAAGTCCTCGGGGACGCGCCGTAACTTTTCATTTTTGTTCCGATCCACTCGGTTGCCGCACTAATACTGACCTTTCCGGGAGGAAGTGAGCACCTATTGTGCGATTACACCGATAGTACCACACAATGCATCCCAATATCTCCTCATCCTCATTCTCCTCCGGTCGATGTTTGCGGTGATAAAGATAACAACATTATTAAACTTTTGTTATTTTCGCATCGATCCCCCGCCGATCCGGTCCAACGCGGGAGAGGGGTATTGGCTGATTATGGCACAGAGTTTCGAGATAAGATGGAGATAAGAATGGCCAATGGGGGTGATGATTCCATTTTTTATTGCACCTGATAACAATATTGCTTTGCAAACCAAATCGATGGTCTTGTGGTCGCAAAGAAAATACTCTAAAAAAAGAAGGGCCAAAAGAAATCCAGGCAAAACTGGCGTGAAAAACTCTTGGAACACAAAAAACACTGCACATTATTAACTCATCGAACATTGGCAGGGTATACTATTTTATGACCCTTGCGAGAAAACTTTACTCCACAAAACAAGTGGTGAAATCATTATGAACTTCCCTTAATCAAAACTTTTTGAAAGAGTCGAAATCGACCAGAACCAGCTCATAAAACCATCATCAGCCAAAGTCGATGTTCAAGGCGTCGTAACTTTCTGACCCGCTCTAACTTCTGATGGCAACATCTGGCAAGGTGTTTTTGACTTTCTGTCAAGAGTGTGACCATACTGTTCGAATCGTTATGTCTCGTTTCATAAGGGCATAGACAGCAAGTTATTTACGCGTCTTTGTGAACAATCGATTTTGTGCGGCCGAACACCCTGTCCCTTCGTCAGACCGCCATAGGGCGACTGATGGTGATGATAATGGCGGCATGATTTGGCTGTGTTTTTACTACCAAAAGCAGATGGATGAAGCGAGCCAGAGGGAGGGGAGGCTGAGAAAACTGATAACAACAAGCAAAACCGATGCACGAAATTATCAAGATTTATGTAAGAAGAATGGTGCGAAGAAAATATTGGGTAATTGATGTTAGAGGATTGCCCTATCTTCTTAGTCTTGTTCGTGTACATCAACGAATGGGCTTCAATCGTAACCTCTCGTGGGAATTACTCTCTGTTAAAGAAATAGGTCTTCTGAGTGAAGAATTGATAGCTTTTCCTCGTGTTTTCCCAAAAAAATCCATTCCAACACCATCGTGTCGTTAGAGATCCCCAGGGATTTCCATCACGCCTGCAGACAACCGGCGCCTCTGTACACGATCCGTACGCGATCGTAATCAATTAATTAATTACTCGATTAACCTAGAAATCGAATTGTCCATCGAGCAGCGCACATCGTACATTTATGAGTTTTGACACACGCTGCCACACACAACGAACGCGATGACAAACGTCTTGAGAGGCTTTTCCACAAGCACGATGGAAGCGTTTGCGTCCATTGCACCCATGAGCCCGATGCGATGCAGTTGCCCATGTTGATGCAGAAGTCCCGCCGGTTAAAGATGAATTATTGATGATCCACACCGCGTCAGTCGCACAAGCGAAACCCATTGCCTTTGCTGCACAATTACAAACCAATTACGCGTGCCTCCTAGCGGCTTCCATGGTTGTGGTGCAAGTACAGGAAGGCACCCGAGTTCCAAACGTAAAAGCCGGTCACATTCTTCTTCGAGTCCAGTAGAAACTGGAACTTGGAAGCTAGAGCAAGCTTCAGCTTCAGGGAAGACCCGCCTGGGGGGGTGGGAACATAATTTCCAGAGTTGAAAAGACGTACTTTTCACCTGATCATTAATGCATGACCACCGGTCGCGGGCCAAACGGTACTTTGGGGTATCATAAAACAGTCTATTCTTTGCCATCGACCGAAGCAGCTACCGATGGTCACATCAATCTAGTTCAGGGGTGGATTGAAACCCTATTCGAAGTCAGGAACATGATCGATTTCGAAGGGAATATATTCCTCAGTCGGAAACATTGTTCACGGATGCAACAAAGCGAAAGTATCACCATGAAAGTTTTGAATTTAAATAAAAAATGTTCTTCACAAAATAACTTAAAAATAAAGGCAAACTTAAAACTATTTCAAAATAAATCTACAAAAGCGAAAGACTTTGTTGCTAAAGAGCAAAAGACTTTTTGCTTCGATAAATGAATATCTATTATGGTCTATTGAACTTGTCGAACAGGGGTTCGAGTCTTCAAATAGTAAACTAAACCTGAACATGATAATTTCACTTTCAACATACCCCTACTACTGTTTGACATAAAAAGGGAACAAACCCGCAACATACGTTAAAAACGGTGGATCTACTGATTTAACCTTTTAAATTCAAGTGCTTTCAAGATATGCTTCGTTTGACGCAGGTTTCCGAGATCAAAGGATTAGAACATCGTTGTAGAAAATGTACTAAACAAATTAAACTTTGCTTGAGTAGCTCGACTACCTCTAACAAGTGCTTAGTGGAAGCAGATTAAATCATCGAAAAAAGTCTAGAACACACATTATTTACGTTTCTTTTACAAGACTTTCGCTTCAAGAATTAGATAGAAAAGATAGCAGAGATTCATCCTGGCAACAATTTTCTTCAAGCTCTCTAGTCTTTAATCCATCGAATTCCTCGAATTGCCCAACTCCCCCTGCTAAGCACTGTCGATTTGATTGCATCTCCGGAAAGGGATACGGAATACGAAATGTGGTATCGCTTTATGGGCCAACCATTTTGGAAGGGCACATACACACAGCCAACGGACGACTAACGCATCGTCGGACATTCGATGGTTATTTGTAGGCGCTCCTGGAAAAAAACACTGTATGGAACGGAAAAACCACTCCGATTCACAATTGGCGAACGTATCCGCTCGGGAAACAAAGCACACGCCACGCCGAGTCGGGTACGATATGTCCTTTGTACTTATGTGAGTCCCATTTCCCGAAGCACCGCCCTTCTAGTAGGAACGTTTTGGGGCATTTGCTTCCACTGCTTTGCCCCTCACCTGATGCCCTTTGCGCTTAAAGTTATGTTGCACCATTTCGCTTTTTATTCTGTCGTGTATTTTCTTGCCCATTTTCCCCATGGAGACGCGCCGGAAATGTCCTTGTCGTCGTCGGCGTCGTCGTACCGTCCGTGCCGAAACGGAACGGAGCGGTCCATGACATATTTATGACCTGGGGTAAAAAGGACCCGCAATACTTCACGGTGGGATAACAACCCTCCCCCGAAAACCGATTCCACGCGACCGACCAAGCAAAAGGTTCTCGCATGTGTCTTACGGGAAGGCACTGGCGAAAATGGGTTCCGAAAAGAAATCTTACAGGACACGGCCGAATGTACTTTCGTTACGACCTCTCACATCACCCAGAAACAGTGTATGGGTGAGCTTTTGTGTTCGTGAAAGAATACGGTCTTTCCTAAGATTCCCTTTAGTGATGAGGAAGGATTTGGTGAACGAATTTGTTTATTTTATCGCAACCACTTGGCACCAGTAAGCGTTACAACAATCGGTTCGCTCAATGACAGCGTGACAACCGGTCCGAGTGGGAGTGGGAGGGTACGAAAATCGCGAAAACACAAGAAAAACAACCAATAGAAATGATTGCCATAAGTACCGGTGACTGAGTGACATAGTAAGTGGTACGTTTGACGATCGCATTTATGTTGACGCCTCACGAACATGACGTTTCCAGTGAGGTGATGAGAATATTCTTCCACTTACAACCATTACAATCTGCCATCAGCGGCGATTTGCTCAATTTATTTGCCATATTTGACAACACGAAAGACAGTTTGTTTTTCATGTGTAAGAATTCTGATACATATCTTCGCAATAATTTGAATATCACTTTCTAATTAAATTCAACATTTTCAACGAACTTTTTCCTGTCCATCATACTCTCCTATGTTGACGCATTTTGTTATATCCTACTCCTTTCAACCGGAAAGAGAGTTTTTATGTAAAATTTATGCCACATTTTCCTCCCTTCACGGCGAGCTCTGGCGCAACCACATCCCATCAAGTTTGACGGACTGTGACAGTGAAAGTACTGTGAACTAATTACGATGCAGCACTTTTGCCTGCCTTCCCTTTCTTTGGCTTACCGAACCCCGGGGAAAGTTGGTCAAACCCCCTCCGTCTCTTTAATGATCGATATAATATGCACGGCTAGTTTCCATCGACCGCTGGGGATGTGGTAAATGGAGCACCAAAGTTGAACTTCTAATGGGTCGTTTAGCAAAGTTGCCCGACGAAGTTTGCGCGATGGGAAGCGTCTGAGTGGTGCAAAATGTAGCTGAATTGCCGAACCGAACTGAGTGAGAGTTAACTCTTTGGCAGATTTTGCCTTTTAGAACAGGATGACCGCTTGACGAATTTGATGTTTATGGAAACGCATTAAGTTTTTGCAACAAAACACACAAAAAGCAAACTTTCTTGAAAAATGATCGCTACAACCCTTTTTCCACCACCAAGGGCTAATAGATTTTTCAAACTAATGTCATAGATGAAAGTTTTCCTTTGGATGATGCTGAAAGCAAGTCATTACATCTCCCACATCAACCATGTTTTTGATGTTCCCAAATCCCACGCTGCAATTCATTTTTTGAAAAGAGCTTTTTTTACCTCCCAGATATGCAAAGTAAACCGTCCGAAAATCAGCTCCATCATCACGGGAACCACCATTACAAGGCAACCGAATCAGGACAAATCGAAGAAAAACCAACGCAATGACATCACCGAACCGGTCGCTTGGAATGTAGGAAGTGAGCTGTCCTCCTCCGAGCAGCTTTTGGCAACAAAATTGCCGTCAGTTTGTCGATAATTTCTTTCCTTCTGTGGGAAGAAATTCGCAGCATGAAAAATATGTTTTTCCATCCTCCACCGCACCGCGTAGAGTAAACCATTGTTTCCCGGCGCGAGAAAAGGAGCAAGAGCGATCGAAACAACATGAAATTGATTATTCAGTCTCCAAGGTTGAGGTTTTTCTTCGCCTGTTTCTTTCGTGCGTTCGTACAACATCATAACGACCTTATCCGTATTGTTCGCTTGTTCGTGTAAGAAAAACTGAAAAACCATTACTTAAAGAGCCATATTTACCATGGGCAGAAAAATATGACGTCAAAGTGGAGTTTTTCGGAGCCGTAGTACACAGTTATATTTACGTAAATCCTTTTTCCCCCTTTCTCCGTGGGGCTTTTTACATCGCATTCCGATTATCCTTTTACCAGAAAAACATCGAAAAGCCACCGATCTGCTTTTTGGTGAATATTTTAACACAAAGGAAAGGCACTTGTGGGCGTGAAGCGAGCATTTGGGTGTTTTGTATTTCCATTTCTCTATTGTTTTGTGAGTCTTCTTTTTTTGTGGCGTTTTATGAGGGGGAGGTCCAAATCTCTAAGTGCATGTTACTTATTCCAAATTTTTTACTGAATTTTTTGTGTTGCTGGAAAAAAATACTCATAGCAGAATCTTTGTCTTATTTCTGACATCCCCATTTGACTCATAAAAATTTACATTCACAGTGCATCGTACTTGATTCATACCATTTTTCAAATGTTACGAACTACTGTTGCCCTTTCGGAAATACTTCTTTTTCGACCCGAAATAACCTTATGCGTCTCAAGTAATTCGAACGGACAAAAGCTCGACGTGCCTCAGCATGACCTCCAATGGTCGATTATCGAAGCGTTTATTTTATTCCGTACGATTGGGTTAAGTTTATTCGCTTTTCGTGCCTCTGCATATCGGATTACTCTAGGGTTCGGGAAAGCACAAGCTCTTTTCCACGGACGTTCGATTCGCAAAAACGGACACGGAGTTTCTCTTTGCTTACGTTTTCGCAATGGAGCTAGTTTTTCCCACGCCTCCACGCAAACGCTTACGGCTTGAACCGTTGTTGGAAGGTCGTCCGTAGAAATCCTTGTTTCGTCGAGGTACAAATGTTCAATGTCCATTCCCGACAAAAGTGCTTAGGAATCGTAAAGGATCTTTCCGATTTTCGCTCCTCCTCCGGTACTTAGTGTCCCTAGCATTCATTGGAAGCATTTTGACTTCTTCATTTTTGTTCGGTTTTGTTGAGTTTCCCTCGTCCCATTTGAACCGTTCGCTTCTTCGAGCGACTTCCTTTCACTCATTGAACGACAATCCTTTTCCGTTCCGTTCAACTTTCTTTGTTCGAGCGTATGGAGCGCCAAGTAAGCTGGATGAAGCAGGGAAAAAAAGGCACACAATCTTCACGCAAAAATAAGTCGGCAACGCAAAAGCCAAAAAGGCACTCCCGCTCATCGACATGATTATGCAAATTATTTATGCTACTACGAACGACCGCCGAAAGGAGCTTACTTTCAACGCGAAAAAGGGGGCAATAGTCAGCAGTATTTTGCGGTTGTCAAAAGCTGCACTGGTCGGATATGAAGGCTAAGAAGCTGAAACAAATTGCCCAATGATAGAGCAACTTCTTTGAATTCCCTCGAACGCCTTTGTTTGGTGGCAAAGCAATGCTTGCGGTGCACTGAACCTTTAGCTTTGCTACAATGGTTTGAAAATAATTTTCTATTTCTAACTAAGTAAATACTTACAAATAGCAAGAGTTATCCTTTGAACAATCTTGTTGCATATCAACATCGAAACGCTTGATAGCAAAAGAACAAGCGCTTACGCTTGAGTGACAATAATCATGAAACACTTTTCCTGATATCTCTACTTAAGAAATGTTTAATATGCAAAAGACAATGAAGAAAATTATTAAATGGCAAACGCAAGCGAGCAGAATCTGATTACCGGCACACGGTGCCGTTCGCGCTGATGAACTTCGCCAAATCATCGCCTCGCCAAGGCGGCATCCAGCCTCGGCTAACGAGTTCCGCGAACGTGCTCCGGGCAATCATCGGCAGATAAACGGCACCAAGATAGCGCCAACATGAAAGCACACCGACTCCACGAAAGCTCCTCGAAAGCAGTCGAGCAGGCTCATTTCAATTTCGCTTCCTTCACGCAGCGAAAACCCGTGGCAACATGAATTTGCCCGGCCGGTATTTTTGTACCACCGACGGAATGGAAAGTGTCGCAAAGGCATGCAGGAAAGGGAGCCCATTGCGAAGGGAGTTTCAGACCATTTCCTGGCCAATCATTTGCACAGTGTTTTCGGAAGGGACCGAACGACACGGGGAGTAAAGCGGGGCAAAGATGCTCGAACTCGCATTAATAAATTATACGACGAAACGTTCCCGATAACGGGCGAACAACCTTCCCAAAACCAGCGCATCCCCATCGCCGGCTGGCGGAGGAGTCTTCCCCAATCACCAAATCTAATGCCCTTAGCTGACGCTTTCGTTATGGAAGTCAAAGGTTCAAACAATTTTTCTGCTGCTGGGCGAAAAACAGCGTTACAGAAGAACGACCGAAAGGCCAACATTTCCATTTACCATTCGCATTCGTTTCCAATTGTCTTTACGGTGTTGGCTCGTAGGGCACAAGAGCAATTTTCGACGATGTTTCGTTTGAACACAAAGAAGGGACACATTTCTTGCGCATCACGTTCCATTTAATTGGTTGAAAGTTGAAATTTTCTTATTGAGCTTCTTAGTATGGAAAGGAAAAATAAAATCAATCGAAAACCATTTTCCCCCGAGCAGGCATCGTTAGGTTCAATTAAAGCTAAGCAGATTTCGAGTAGGTCAATAACGAAGTATTTATGTACGATTTTTCTTGGGATGATGGAATGGAAACAGAATTAAATATCTGATTTTTTTTAATTAGAACCGCTGGATCTATGCAATGATTCAAAGAATATTTTCAAAAGAAAAATGTAAGATTCACCTCTTTCTCATTTCAATGGACATTGGCATTCGGCTAAATGCTATGCCATCTTAGAAACATTTAAAGCTAAGCTCTCCATTTTTTTCATATTTGCGTCCCACCTTCTTTAAGCTGCTTTGCGAATTGTTTCCCATTTCCCGGAGCTATTTTTCCTTAACCTTGGTAAGCTCATCAGCAGGTAGCGTGAAGCTCCAACCAACCCAACTAACATTTGAGATAGGCACACACACACACACACACAACTTTCCGCACCCTATCCCGGAGGCGTTGGAAAAGTGGATTTTCCGAAGGTTTCTCGGGATGTTTCGGACATGGAGGAGTTTTCCTTCTCCGGATGAAGCGGGCGGTTGTGCACTTTGAAGTAGGCAAAAATGGGTCGAAAGAAAAGGAACAACTCAAAGTTGACTTCTAGGCGTGAAAAATTACCCAACATGAGAATCCTTTTCAGGGTTATTTTCACCATCCAGGGTCGGGAAAGTCGGAAAATCTCACTCTGATCTCCGGGTTGCGAACGGGGTCGTGAAAAGCTTCTGCTTGAAATTGGATTCAAGTAGGATTCCAATGTCGAGTGCGATCCCCAAACGAGCTTCGTTTCGCCCACACACGTGATCTTTTTGCCTTTCCGTTTTTGGGGGTGGTGGGGTAGGGAGAAACTTCCCTCGGGGGAGAAGTCAAGCGAAACTTTGTACCGAAGCGGCTTTGTAATACTTTCATTTTCAGTCTAATCAAATTTTCCCCGCACGCAAGCCAAGCGGAGGGAAAAGTATCTGCCATTAAGCGTTTATGTCTCAATTTTCACCAGCATGCGCCCGCGCGCCACATGAGCGTGTGTGTATGTGGTGAGTTTTCCCTTTTATGTTTGTGTGGCCACCCAACCTCGGTCTCTGCTAAAGTAACCCACGCTTGTGCCCTGAGGGCTGGTTGGAAACTCCAGTATCAAAGAGTGTGTATGTTTAGGTGTATGTGTGTGATGCGAGCTTGCATGGCTCGCTTTGGAAGAATAATGTTACACCGTGGGGACAACAAACGACCGAATCGGGAAAGTTGTGGGGGAGAGGGGAGCAGAACGAGGGGCAGTGAGGCTGGGGAGAAAAATGGGCTACACTTATGTCGGTACACGGATGATGATTTTCCTCTCGCACGGGACTGCGGGCGCCGAGACAAATTGGAAGCAACGGAAGGACCCGTCGTCTCCGGGGACAAATTTACCGTTTTACCGCAAAACCTCGTTGAAGAAGCAATAATTTACTTGTCACCATCCCGGAGCTTCCACCGATCTCCTCGCCACGGAACAAACGATGGACCGTGATTTCATGTATTATGCTCGAAGTCTTGCCTTGGAAAAAAGGAAAATATCTTCCATCATGTGTGTGGCTTCACTGGTGGGGGAGCACAATTTCATTAATGTTCCTTTGTGATCGCTCTTGTTTATTTACATAAATGTACTGTAAAGATAATGCACGAAGCTCTTTAAAATCAAATAATTCAAAGCTGTTTTCTATGCGAAAAACATTCACTCATCTCAGTCCGGATTTGGGCGTCGTCTGGAAAAATAGTTTACATAAAATGGGGCTAAAAATGTCTCTTGCTTACCATCTCTTGCGTACGCGAAAAAGTGTTCTAGTGTTGTGAAATAGTGCGCGTTACGGTAGTAGTGTGCACGTGTTCTATCATCGACAAAGGGTCATCGTATCGACAGTCGGCACAACGTGGGAAAACTCAGCAGTACATCGAGGGAACCCAGCGATCCAGGTCCAGTCTCATCCCCATCGGAATCATTCGGTTATCGTGCGTTCGTTAAAATCGGTGCATGCGTCTGCAGAAAGCCTTTGTTTTCAAGATACTTGAACACTATTCAAAATCAAAATCCCATTCCTCAGAAGATCATCCAATGATCATGCGAAAAGCAACTCTTAAGAGTGAGTTCTAAACTCCACTTATTTAGAACCAACGGAAGTTCAGAGCTTTTGGAAAGCAGTGTTTTGCAAAAATTAGATAGAAACACATTAAGAACGTGAATTGAGCCACGCTAAAAGCCATTTCGTGTTGAAGAGTTGGTTATTTGGTTTATGGAGAAAGTTTATCGTCTGCTGTGAAAGATCCGTCCGCGGTTTAAGACAGGAACTGTGATTTGTGTTGGAAGAAGTACTAGTTGTGGTGCTAAGAATGTGATTCGAATCAACTGGAAAAAGTTCGTTGATTCCTTTCAAATGGAAAATGTGATGTGTATGAAGGTGGTAGTGAACCAGCCTAACGTAGGTTTGAGCGAAAGGTCATAATACAATTGGCAAAGTATAAGCCTCCAACGTTTGATTTACCTGTCAAAGAAATTATTAATCGGAAAAATAAAAGCACGTTGCAGCTTCGTTGCAAAAAGTGTGTAAAATCCTCCGGTAATCCAGAACAGACACCCTTCAACCTCCCAGCCATGGCAGGCGATTCGAACTCCAGCGACGAGGAACTGCAGCAGTTGGCGCAAGCGCTCGAGCGCGGTCCGGCCAAATGTCACGAGTGCTACGGCGACTGTGTGGACTGCGTGCCGGACTGCTGCAAGGACACGACGGTGCACAAGTGTCATCTGGAGGGTAGTGTGGGGCGGTTTCAGACCGGCAAGAATCTGCTCACGCGCGCACTGCGCTATCCACCCGGCACCGCCACCAGAAAGTGCGTCCTGACGCTCGACGGCTACTCGTACGTCATCGGTAAGTGTTGCCTCTCTTGAGCCATGAGCCAGCTGTCGTTGAGCTTGATTTTTCTTTGATTGATTGCCGCTCGGTCCTGCGACCATCGGCGTCATTATCAGTGAAGTATGATGTTTTAACGACGGCCTATTAATTTATGGATACAGATAACATTGCCTTAAGGCTCTACCCTTTCTGAAGTGCGCTTAAATATAAATTTTGTCATTCAAAAAACGGATTGGTCAGTTAAAAATGGAACTTTCTTTTAACATTATTAAAGTAGAAGTTCGTTCACCTAAAACATAGCCCACGTTTGAAAATATTATTATTATTACAATCGACTAGATTATTTAAGCAACAACGCATAACAAAAACCTGGTATCCAATATCCAAATCCCAACCAAATCATTTTGGGAAACAGGTCCTCATCAAGAATCATACTGGCGCGCAGATTGGGATTCCATTTCTTCCACGAAGCAGACCACACATACAGTATACCGGGCACCTTTCTTGGCGAAAAGTAATCAGATTAATTTCTGTGATAAGGTTCGGAAAGAAGATAATATTACGCGCTTCGTCTGGCAAGCAAGAAAGGAAAAACCTAACAGACGGACGGCAAGGAAAGGCAAAGGTGAAACGACCCACTCAATGGGGCCGGCGGGACATAATGCTACTCAACGACGAGCCGACGAATTCCGGGAATAATCGGCGTTCTTTCACGCGTCCTTATTTTTCCTTTTTCCCAAAGAGAGAGAGAGCAATGGGAAGGATGAGTCTGCTATGGATAGCTATAAGATCCGCCGTTCGGACCCGGTATCAACTTGAAATGGTGAACGCGTGGCGAAGGATTGTTCGAAGGACGACAACCTTGCTGTGGCCTACTGCAGCTCGAAACAGCCGCTGGTGTGAAGAGAAAAATCATCCGTATCGATTTTCCATCCCCACCGGGTCTGCGCCCTTCTCGTAAACCGTGCATGTGTTTTTGTGTGTGTGTGTGTGTCTGTTTGTCCACCTAGCGTTCCGGACTTCAGGACGAAAGCTCTTCGAAAGGCACCCCGCTGCGTGTGTGACAATAAATCAACTTCAAGTTAAATTTAGCTCCCATCATCGTCGTCCGGTATCGCCGCGAAACAACTACCTTCGTCCTTGCCACGTGCGTGCAAACTTACCGCCGGGTCCCCGAACCGAGGGCGCGAATATTTACAAATAATTCAACCTTCATCAATTTGTACGCTCGAGGGCGACGCGATGATGAAGGTTCTCCGCAGTCTTCAATCCCGTTGCGAAAGACGATGACGCCGCAGCAATCAGGAAACGAACCGAAACCCCGTCACTCCGGACGGGAAGGAGAACAAAAAGCTCGTACATGAACAAGAACCCGTGTTATGGCCATCATCGTCGTCATCACGATCCCGTCATGGAATGTGGGCATTTATTACACATTAAGGACATACTCTTCCACGGTGTGAATCGATTCAACACACGCGCGAGATACGCTTGTGGAGCTTCATTAAAATTAATGACCATGATTACCACGCGTCTAGAAGAGGAACTTAAACAAAACTACTAGAAGCAGTGAGCCGAAGGAAAGAGCAGTCCTTGTTGCGGATGAAATCGGACCGAGGACGATCGAGTCCCACGGACCCAGATGAACCTGCTTGGCATCGAGCCGGTGGCCAACCTTGTGTCGCGAATCCGTCCCAACGAGGTACACCTCCGTCTGGTTGCGGATCTCGTACAGATCATTCACGTCGATCGTTGTTCGCTCGCCGGAGAAATTGATTAGCACCACCCGGTACGGATCGTCCAGTCGATCCTCTTCCTCGCGCAGGTATCGTGCAAAGGCAAACACCCAATCACCGAAGGCACGCGATTTGAACTCGCCGTGCGTAAACACACGGTGTTTACGGGCCGCCACCACGTCCCGGTAGAACTTGTAGTGGCTATAGTCCGCTTCCTGCTGCTTCAGAAGGTTCGTCTGACGGTAGTACGGATGCATCGGAAGCCAGGTACGGGGTGCACGGGAAAATCCCGCGTTGTACGTATCATCCCACTGGAACGGAACGCGCTGCGGATCACGAGAGGCCCACTTGTAACCGTCCGGACCAACATTACAACCCTGCGGATCGAGCGTGTCCTCGTACGAAATGTCCCGATGATCGATCATTCCCAACTCATCACCATTGTACGTGACGGCCACACCGGGCAGTGTCAGCACCATCAACTGCATGCCATCCACACGCTCCACACCGTACCGACTGGCCACGCGAGGCTTGTCGTGGTTACCGAGCACCCAGTTGGTAGTCTTTCCTCGCGGCAGATTTCCCAACCACCGATCGATGACGCGCTTGAAATCGTGAGCATTCGAGTTCTCCCCCAGTTCCTCGATCATGACAAAGTTGAACGGGAAGTGAGCCCGCTGCTGCTTGCCGTCGTCCGACTCGTAGAAGCGCAGTGTCATCGAGAGGTTGGCATACGCTTCCGTCATCATGATGCTACCAATGTGAAACCAAAGAAGTGGTAGAAATAAAACCTATTACCTTGAAGATTACTTATCCACGAATATACTTACACAGTATCCTCACCCGTCTGCCGTACGTAGTCATCCAACACCGTGCGCCAGTGGGCGATCACATCATACGTTTCCGGTAAATCCTTCGTGTAGATATGGTGCGTGTAGCCGTAGCTGTTCGGGTCCTCCGGGTTGTTGATCGGCTCGTCAATAAAGTCCTCGTGCTCGAACATATGATTGATGGCATCGACACGGAACCCGGCCGCACCGCGCTCCATCCAGTACCGCAGGATGCCGTCGAACTCGGTGATAACGGCCGGATTGCGGAAGTTTAGATCCGGTTGTCCCTTGGCGAACTGGTGAAGGTAGTACATCCCCCGCTGCTCGCTCCACTCCCAGGCGGATCCGTAGAAGACCGATTGCTGGGAAAGAAGAAAACATTCTTGTTACCGTCTATAGTTGATTCTTGGACAATTCATCCCTTTGCCTTACCCAATTGTTTGGAGGTTGGCGCACACCGTTCACCATCTTGCCCGGATGCCACACGTAGTAGTCCCGGTACGGTTCGATGCCTTTCTCCGAGTCTATAAACCACTGATGCTGGTTGCTCGTATGGTTTGGTACAAAGTCGAGCACGATCTTGATACCGAGCTTCTTCGCTTCGGTAAACAACCGTTCCAGGTCGGCGTTGGTTCCGAACAGGGGATCGACCTGCTTGAAGTCGGACACATCGTACCCAAAGTCCTCCTGCGGTGAGCTGAAGATCGGACTCAACCAGGTCGCATCGACGCCCGTGTCCTTCAAGTACTGCAACTTCGCCGTAACACCAGGAACGTCTCCAACGCCATCATCGTTGGTGTCGTAGAACGATCGGGGGTAGATCTGGTAGAACACAGCCGTTTGCCACCATTCCTTGTCGCTGGACGGGGTTTCCTCTTGTCCGAGGACCACACTCTCGGTGGTCAGTTGCAAAACCGTCACCGCTAGCAGATAAAACACGAACCTCTCCATTGCACCCATCACTGTCTACAGTCACGCGCGTACTGATCGGTCATCCCTTGTAGACATCAATTGAACCATATTTACGACCCTGATGTTCATCTTGCGCGGGGATCCTATCGCACGATAATTGACAATTATTGGCACCGTAAATCGTCGCTTGATGGTGCATCAAGTCGAACGGAAACGAGACGCCACTCCTTTTCCATTTCTTCTCCATTATTGGCAGCGTCGACGATAAGCGGATTGTTCCTTCGCTCACATGATGATGATCTGCCCCGGGGGGGTTTTGTTGGTACTGTTTCCATTGCAACATCGCGCTGAGGTCCAGTACTGATGTCCGAAAATTAAGGCCCCCTCTCTAAAGGCTATCACTAGCGATAGGTATCCCCCGACACGGGACTCGTGTGGGCAGTTTGATAAGAAGAGAGCGATCATAATATAGGTCTGTGATGAATGGAGTAGATACAGGTGAGAGACTAGGTTTGTTTATGGTACACATTGTTATGTCCAATCAAGGGCTTCAGCATCGCCGCGGAGTCTTCGATAAGAAAACTGGAATGCGGTGACCTTGGAAGGTGAAACCACGGCAACATGGAACATGGAATCTCACGTAGTTGATTTCAACGGTTGATTTGAAATTATTTCTCAATTTCTCAGTTACTTCACCTATTTTCTTTACGTATAATCATCTCGGAATATAACTATCAAACCAATTTTCCAATCATGAGTAAAAATTTAACACGGTATCCATTCTTACTTCTCGTTACAGGTAAGCCCGACAAGAGATTCTCATAAACTAGACCATAGATGTGTCTTTCAAAAACCAGTCTGTAAGTACGTGGCCTTGTTCTTTCTGACTCTCTTAAAAACTTCCGATCCATCGAGAAGGAAAAACACGATGTACCCAGCGACAAAATCCCCGCGAATTGTGATAGTAACAAACCGGCAAAATCCTTCATCAAATGTCCGCAATCAATATGTATCGGATGGGAACCACCGCTCCCAAAAAAACAAACCGCACCCTATCGATATAGGCGTTATTATGATGTCGACGGATTTCCTATTCGTACGGTCTTCCATGGGAACACTATCGCGAAAAATGGCCACCATAAAAAAAAGCTTCCACCGGGGAGTATCGATTTTGGCCAACATTAATCTTATCTGGCGTTCAATCCGGAATATCAATCCATCGATCGGTTGGCCGGTTGGTTGTCAAGCTATCCAATAACCGGCTCGTTGTTAAGAGGGACCCATAAAAAAAAGATGACTAGTTCTCGGCACCCCAAATTGCTGCGATCGTTATTCTGGGTTTTCTGACACATGATTCCAAAAACCAATGAGCTGTCGTGTAACGATAACCGGGTAGCTCTGTTTTAATCTAAATTAATGACCCTCTTCAGATAGCATACTTTTCTTCCGATATGACTCGTTAGTCAGATAACACCGAGAGATGTAACACTGGATGTTTTTATTTATTAAGAAATAAATTATTACGCTACAACACGATTTTGGTTTTCGGTAATTAGAAAAGTGATCGAAGGATCGATGCGATCAACATGAGCAGCAACGAACCTCCGATTGCGCTGGCCGAGGATGAAATTTCGAACACGACCGCATCGTAATGGCCGAGCACGACGTGGAACACCTCGGTCACCTCGTCGCCCTCCTTCATCTTGGCGTCGAGCGACGTCAGCACCACCTTGGCCGACTCAATGTCCTCGTGCAGCTCCTGCAGGTTCACGTTGACATCGTTGTCGTTCAGGTTGACAACCACCGCGAACGACTGATGATCGTCGAGGGTGCGCGTGTAACCGAACACGTTGTTCAGCAGCACCTTGGAGTCGTAGTGGCCGTGCGAGAATGTATGGTCCTTGCGTAGTTTAATCAACTTCTGGTACAGCTTGAACATGCTCTCCGGTGCGGCCTTCTGAGCGGCCAAGTTGACCTCGCGGTAGTTTTTGTGAATCGGCAGCCAAGTCTTGGTCGTACTGGCGGCCGTAAATCCAGCGTACGCGGAGTTGTCCCACTGGAAGGGCGTCCGGACGGGATCACGGGTGAACTCCTGGTACACGTCCGGGTTTGTGTTGGCCGCCTGCGGGTCCTGCGTGTCCTCGAACGAGATTTCCCGGTTATCCTCCATACCGATCTCCTCACCGTAGTACACCACGGCGATTCCAGGCAGCGTCATCTCGAGCACCGCCAAGCTAGAGGCCAACTTGGTTCCGTAGCGGGAAGCCACACGGGGACGGTCGTGATTGCCAAGCACCCAGTTCGCTTGAGCACCGGTCGGCATAGCGTTAAGCCACTCATCGATCACTCGCTTGAAATCGTTGGCACGCGAATCCTTCGACAGCTGGTTGATCATAGCGAAGTTGAACGGCACATGGGCGCCGGCGCGGTTGCCATTACCGTACCATTTCATAGTATTCTCCAGCGTCGTGTATGCCTCCGTCATCATCAGACGAGTGTGGTTGTCACGCGCCTTGTACTGATCGAAAACGGCACGCCAGTCGTACACCAGATCGTAGCACTCCGGCAGATCCTTCGTGTACTTGTGGTCCAGATTTTCCCACATCAGTTCACCCTTCGGGTCGATCAGTTCCTCGTCACGGAACTCGGGATCTTCGTAGGCATGATTGATCGCATCGACACGGAACCCGTCCACTCCCTTGTCCAACCAGAAGCGCACCATAGATTCCATTTCCTGCTTCACCCGCGGATTGCGGAAGTTCAGATCCGGCTGCTTCTTGTCGAACTGATGCAAGTAGTACTGAGTTTGACCTTCGGGGCGCGTCCAAGCGGGCGTATGGAATACCGATTGCTAAACACGATGTAATCGATCACAAATTAGCACCAAACACACTAGCGGGAATGTCGTAGAACTTACCCAGTTATTCGGCACCCCGCCGTTGGCGCCCGGATTACGCCACACGTAAAAGTCACGGAACTCGCCTTCGTTGCGCAGCGACTTCACGAACCACTCATGCTCGTCGCTGGTGTGGTTTGGCACAAAGTCCAGCAGCACCTTGATGCCGAGGTCTTTCGCTTTCGCAATCATTCGTTCCAGATCCGCCATCGTGCCGAAGATCGGATCGACGTCCCGGAAGTCGGCAATGTCATAGCCAAAGTCAGCCATCGGTGACTTGAACACCGGACTCAGCCACACACCGTCCACACCGAGGTCGGCCAGATGGTCCAGCTTCTCGGTGATACCGGCCAGATCGCCCACGCCGTCGTTATTGCTGTCCTTGAACGAGCGCGGGTAGATCTGATAAAACACTCCGGCCTCCCACCAGTCCAGCGAATCCATCTCATGATCGTGGTCACTCTGCTTGCCCGTCTTCGTGGCCGTTTTGCCACTGACCGTCAGCAGCAGGCCGACGGCCGAAACTAGCACCAAACTCACTGCGAACCGCATCGTCGTTGCACTCTTGCGTTACTGCCGATACTTAACAGATTCATTACGAGGGCCTGCTTTTATAGGTTCATCATTTGGGGCCCCAAACGCAATCGATGGAACGCTTCCCTATCTGCACACTCCGATAACAAATACAACACCGCGCCGGAAAAAGGGCTCCATCCATGATACGACACCGAGGTGGGAATACAATGGAAATGTTTCTGGATCGCCTTATGCAACCGTATGGCACTTTCCCAAATAGGAAACAGCACTCCTTCTCCTCATTACCCACCCCCAAAGTTGCCTCACCAATTCAACGTCCAGCAAAAACTTGACAGATTTATCAGCCCAGAGGTTCCGCGGCCACGAGATTCCACCGGCAAACATCGGTGGCCTATCGAGCTCCCGCGAATGGAGATATTTGGAACATTATCGCGCATCATGCAGCCCCTTGGCTGGCCAGGGAAGACGGAACAGACGGCCAGGTAACCATACAATGAACGCCTGCATTATCACCGGTGAGTGATTTCGGAAATGGCCAATAAATAAATGTTATCGAAATCCGCGCGCAGTGAGTATCGGTGAGTCAAACCGATATTTTTAGTAGCGCTCAAAGGAAACGAAATGACGCTTTTTGCATTAAGGAATCGAGCTAACAAGAGATCGGATTTACATACCGAATCAACAGGAGAACGGTGATTTTATTAAGCAGATAGAAGCTAATATTTTTCATCCTTTGTTCCTGCAAGAAACTTACATCGCGCTGCTCAAATATTTGTAAATCCTTTCCATCCCGAATACCGCCACAATCAGAACGTTTACTACCTTCAGCCCTCTGATCGCACCAGATTTCAGCTCGAAGATAATCGACTCGTACCGCGCCAGAGTAACGCTCGTGACATCCTTGATAATTTGACCCGCTCGGTGATCTGCCTCGGGCGAGGCGAGCACCACGGAAGCCATCGTCACCTGACCGTGCATCCGCTGCAAATCGACCGTCACGGCGTTCGTATTAACGTTCAGCACCGTGGCGTACGCCTTATCGCCGGCCAGGGAGCGTAGCACCGCGAACACGTTGTTCGGCAACACGAACGATTGATAATTACCGCGGCGCAGGGTGTCAGATTGTTGGTGCAACCGGATCAGCTCCCGGTACAGTTGGTACAGCGAGTGATTGGAGGATCGCTCGAGGGCTAGATTGCACGCGGGATAGTTCGGGTGGATCGGTAGCCATGGTTGCATGCTCGGGGCAAGCGAGGGAGCGAAACCAGCCCACGCGTTGCTCGAATCCCACTGGAACGGTGTCCGGGATGGGTCACGCGAATACCGGAGAAAAGTCGTTTCGTTTGTGTTGCAACCGAGCGGGTCCACCGATTGCTTCCAGGTGATGCCGTCGTTGTCTTCCATGCCGATTTCATCTCCCTGAAGTATAAAGCACACCCTCGGGGGTGAATAAAATCCATCTCAAAGCGCGCATACGACTTACATAGTACACAAAAACCGTCCCGGGAAGGGTGAAGGCAAGCATCGCCATGCCAGCGGCACGCTCTCGACCGAAACGGGACACCAACCGACGGTGGTCATGGTTCCCTAGCATTCAATTCGCCCCACCGGCCATCGGCATCGTCGTTAACCAGTCCCCGATGACTAGCTGGAAGTCTTCGGCCCGGGACTCATTCGAGAGGCGCTCGAGAAGACCAAAGTTTTGTGCAATATGAGCCCCGTTTCGACCGGCAATACCGAACCACTTCATGGTGCTCTCGAGATCGTCGGTGTAGGCGGAGGTGATCATTAGCGGTTCCGGCCATATTGTACTCGTCAAACAGTGCACGCCAATCAAATGCAATGGCGTAGTTTTCGGACTACAGAATAAATGAAAGGAAGGATGAAAAAACGTACGCCAAATCGTACTGTTTCTCGTTACTCACCAAGTCACGCGTATGAATGTGGTTGAGATTATCATATCGCAGCGGGCCCTCGGGGTCCAGCAGGGGTTCGTGGCGAAACTGGGCATCCTCGAGCAAATGGTTGACTCGCTCGAAGCGTATCCCGTCGACTCCTAAATCGAGCCAGAACCGAATGATGTCTTCCATCTCTTGTTTCACCTTTGAGTTGCGATAGTTGAGATCGGGTTCCGTTGCTCCGAACTGATGCAGGTAGTATTCCGGAGTGGTTCGGCTGTTCTTGGTCCACGCCGGCCTGTGATACTGTGAAAGCTTTCAAACGGGTTTAGTACACAAGTGTCCTGTTTTTCCTGCATACACACACCCATCGAACAGTAAAGTTACCCAGTTATTTGGAGGTCGACTTTCGTCACCTTCCTCGACGGAACTTGCAGCTCCTCGCAGGACGTAGTAGTCAAGGAACGCTGTCTCCCTGCGCAGACTCTTCTGGAACCACTCGTGCTGTTCGCTCGTGTGATTTGGCACAAGATCGAGCACGACCCGTACTCCGGCCTCCTTCGCACGACGCAGCAGCTCCTCGAACTGCTCCATCGAGCCGTACGTCGGATCGATTTCGCGAAAGTTCGACACATCATAACCACTGTCGCGCTTGGGTGAGCGGAACACTGGCCCCAGGCAGATGCCCGTTACGCCCAGCTCGAGCAGATGATCGAACCGCTCCAGCACACCCGCCAGGTCGCCGTTTCCGTCGCCATCGCTATCCCGGAAGGAGCGCGGTATAAGCTGGTAAAACACGGCCGACTCCCACCACTGGCCGCTGTCGTCCTCGGTGGTTTGATCCTGTCGGTCGTACACACCCGGCTCTTGAGCCCGACAGGGTAACTGAAGCGCAATCCCCAGGAGGACAACTGTCGCCAAAAGTTCCATCGCCAACGACGGTGACAAGCGGAAGCCGTATTTCGGATGACACTAATCGTCACGCTATTTATACCGTAACATATCCATGAATTGGACGCGTACATCTTGCCAGTGCAGAAGCTTATCGGGGAATCGGATTCAATTATCCGACAGCCCGTGACAGGTACATGTCCAATAATACTATGTTTTTGCCGTTTGTTTCCGGCAGTTGTCTAATGTGTCGTTCGAATGGTTCAATGCGAGATATAAAACTTTTCAATGTCGCCCATACATGGTTTAGTTTTAGAAATCGGCGAGTTTGATTTAATATCGACACGAAGAAGGATACCAGTTCGATTAATCATCTTCCTTTATTAGAAGGCTATCATTAATGACCTGCTTATCAGTAAGACTTTAAAAAAAAGCTATTAAAACCACCTCTGATAACGAACGCTACTAATTCCCACCGGAAACCCCCTTCGGTGAAATCTCAACTGGGCGATACAGAAACAATTACACCTAACGATCCCTAATAGATCGAACGAATTCGTGAATTAATGGCATATCGTTTGGAGGAACAAAACAAAACAAAACAATACAACCGCAGTCACACGCCGCTAAGCCTCGACAATCAATCAAGCGACACCTTCGCGCAAAACGACCACCAGACCAAAGGCGCTTATCTGCTTTTCGATAGCGTGAAAGATTTCACAATGTCTTATAATCGGCTGTGCGCGTGCTTTCTCGAGTTTTCCGTTACTCGGTCGGCGGTTAGCGTTTTTAACGGTCCGTTTTTGCCAATTCGGTGTGTGATATGGTTCTTATCGTCCAGCGGGAACGGTTATCTGGCGTTGGAGGGATTTATGAATTCAAGCGATAAATGTCCATTTACAACCACCAATCAGGAATTGAGCGCGAATACAGGGAGATGATTTTTTTCGGTCTAGTATTCAAGGAGTATTTTTAACAATATCCACAATACGATCCATGGAACACAAAAACAAGCCTTTATTTTGCAAAGAAAACTCTCTTCACATGAGCTTCATCATGTCTTACTATCTTCTTTGGCGCTCGTGAGAAACTCAATGACTCATGGAAAAGGAAACAACAACCGGGGGAGAAAAAAAATGAAAAGAACCGTGATGATAATTTCCCTAACCGGACTGACGCTTCGCACGACAACACACTCGCCTGTTTCCCATTTGAATGCAAATCGTTCTTCCGCCAGTGGTTGGCCGGTTGGTTTTTTCCCGGAAGTGGCTGTCATTATTTTTTAAATCCTCCCAACCACTTGGCCCCACCATCCGCGATGCGCTGGAAGCGGTGCTGGAAGTGGTAGAACCCGGTGCCGAGCGCAATTACGATGGACGCAATTACGGCTGCATCCTTGGCCGCCGCCCAGAGGTTCACCGGGAGGGAGAATTTGTTTTTCCTGCGCGAAAGGAGTGGAAAGAAGAAGAAAAGAAAAACATTAACCCACGGAAAGGGGCGAAATACGAGCGAAAATAATTATGAAAAGAAATGTACACCGAAGTCACGCGAGTGTCACATCGTGGAGAAAAGGGATACACTCCGACCTCTCCCGAGGGCAACGAGTGTAAGCTTCTTCTGGTGCTTGATTATGACCAACAAGAAACCTTCCGACCAGAGGAAGTGAAAAGCATTCAAAAGGATCAGCTAGCAAATGATGGATGGTAAGGTCGGAGGCGCTTTCGGATCCTGCATTTTACACGATGAATCCTGTCTTTTAGCATTACGTCGACTTGTTCATTGTCAGGGAAGCTTTGTACAACACCATTCCATTCTGTTTTGTTAAAGTACACTTACAACGTATCAGGACGTGCGCAGTGGAAGCTTAAATTAAAGAGGCAACTTGGTTCAGGTGGCTGACCCAAGCACTCTACAGTAGGCAAATTGAAAACACACCGCCGCATAACCTCCATTCTTCTACTTTTCACCTTCCACTGACCAGTTCCAGCTGAAAATGGAAAGATTTTTCTTTCCCAGAGCAAAACGAGCGGCTGAAGATCCCTTATCTGCGAAGCGACAACTTGAGAAATTAATGAAAATGTCAAGTTTGATGCTCTTTTCTTTTGCGTCTCCGATATTGCTCTGCCTCGTGTCTGTTCCATCGGGCAAAAGAGAATTAAAAATGTTTCTAATTTCTTTCAAACCATCGCGGAGCCAGCGAAAGAACGGTCGCATTAATTTCTCCATTAAATTGCTTACTTTAGATTAATGAAGCGGAATATGCGAAGAGGACGATGTACGCAATTAAGATCTTTGTTGCGTACGTGATTTAAAATCATTCATGGGCGCTTAAGGATACACAAAGGTTTATTTCCTTCAAACCACTTTGCACGAAAGGGAACACTTTTTGAAAATACGTTCCAATTTTAATCTATTTTGCGGACAAGACAAAGGATCCCCTTGCAAGCAATGTTCGACACGCTTCCGTACGATGGTTTCATCGAAAAGCATACAAAACTCTGCAGCATACAAGGATCAACTTTGGCCCGATTCATGATTGTACGCTGTGCATATTACAAAGCAGGAAACTTTTTTAATTTCATAACGTTGTTCTGGTTCGCTTTCTACGTACGTGTACTAAGACAAGCTGATTCAGTGTAAAAAGCCAAGATTTCAACAACGTAATCTCATCATGCAGAGAGCCAGATACGTAATTAGGAGTTTTACATTCCTCCGACGGGCTGATTGGATTTGGAGTTTACTTGAGAATACAAGCAAAACATAGATTCGAGCAAAATTCGATCGTATTTAAATGGAAATTACATTAAAGTTTACATAAACGGACAAGTTGTTAAATGAAAACTTTACGCTATCGCCATTACCTCGAAGCCAGGGGGATGCTGCGCAAAACTAATCCATCGTATCCATCCACAGTTAGGCGGTCCGACTGCACGATGGCTCTGGCGGGACGACAAGAAAGGAAAATTATACATGCGGCGAGTGTTAAAATATTTAAATCACTTTTCTTTCGTTCGGTTCCTTACCCCGTCGGGTGGCTCGAGTTGGAGCCGCTCGATGCAACCTGCAGTTCCAGCGCGAGTCGTGGAAACACCGCCAGTAGGTCAACGGTATGGGCAGTCGCGGCCAAATTGATCACGACCACAAACGTGTCGCTATCAGCGAGCTCGCGTACGTACGCGATAATGTCGTTCGAGTAAGGCACGAGCTGGACGGAACCCTGGCGGAAAGTTTCGTGGGCACGCAACCGTACGAGCCGCTGGTAGGTTTTGTAGTGGCTCCGTTCGGTTCGACGCTGGGCCGCTAGGTTGAGCTGACGGTAGTTGGGATGCACCGGAAGCCAGGGTTGCACCTGCCCGCTGCAGAACCCTGCGTTGTCCGTATCGTCCCACTGGAACGGTGTTCGTTCTGGATCGCGCGAGAACGCTATGAAAGCTTTCCCCGTTTCGACCTCCAGTTCCGCTTTTCCAGCGTCCGGATTGTCGACCATACCGATCTCTTCACCGTAGTACGTGACAGCAATGCCGGGTAGCGTCATCAGCAGCGTGTTCATGGCGTCGATCCGTTCCGGGCCGTACCGTGTACCGACACGGGGTTGATCGTGATTACCCAACACCCAGTTGGCGGTTGCCCCCGTGCGTGGCATGTACGTGAGCCATTTGTTGATCGTGTGCACAAAATCGGGAGCCGTTGAGGTCTGGCTTAGGTCGGTTATGAGCAGGAAGTTGAAGGGCATATGCGATCCTGGACGGGGAGGATCGTTCTCCGAATGGTAGTACCTCATCGTGAACGTTATGTTGGCGTATGCCTCAGTCATGATAATTCTGGTATCGCCACCATATTCGCGAGTCCATTCATCCAGAAGTTCCCTCCACTGATACACCATATCATAGCATTCGAGCTAAAACCAAAAGAAAAAGTGATGCGTTTAATATGCCACAGTAAAGACGTGTCAGTGTCCTACCAAATCTTTCGTGTAGATATGGTTCGTAAAACCGTACGACAGTGGATCGGTGTCCGTTCCCGATTCCGGCTCGTCCGGAAAGCCTTCCGCCTCGAACAGATGATTTATGGCGTCGATGCGAAACCCGGCCACTCCCTTGCGCAGCCAGAAACGCAACACCTCCCGAAGCTCCTCCACTACGGCCGGGTTGCGAAAGTTCAAATCCGGTTGCTGGGCGGTAAACTGGTGAAGGTAGTACTGGCCCCGCTCGGGATGGAACGTCCAGGCGGACCCGTAAAAGACCGATGGCTATAAAGGAGAGAAGAGAACGAATTGGATTCCTCGAAGGGGAAAGATTTTTGAGAACTGAACCTACCCAATTGTTCGGTGGCAAACGACGCTGGGTTCCGTTGGTACTTTCGGTTGTCGGATCCTCGCGCCCATCGTGCCACACGTAGTAGTCGGTGTACGGAGCTTCACGGGCCACCGAACGCCGGAACCAATCGCTCTGGTCGCTCGTATGGTTCGGTACAAAGTCGAGGACGATTTTAATATCGAGTCGCTTCGCTTCGGCCACCAGCGCTTCGAAGTCCTCCATCGTGCCGTACTCCGGCTGGATGACGGTGTAGTCGGTGATGTCATACCCGAAGTCGACCATGGGTGACAGGAAGATGGGTGACAGCCAGGTCGCTCCGATACCGGCGTCTTTCAAATGCTCCAAACGGGCCGTGATGCCACGCAGGTCACCAACACCATCGTTGTTCGAGTCCATGAAGGAGCGAGGGTAGATTTGATAGAACACGGTCCGCTGCCACCAGTCGCCTTGGTCGCTGGCAGCCGAAATGCCAACAGCCAGGCCAAGCCAAACCAAGAATCGGCAACACAAACTCGCACGCCGATAGGACGCCATCGTGAAGCGGTGTTCTGCACCGTGGAACCGTCACGTATCTTGCGATGATTTAAATTTATGCAAATCGAATATCAACTATCGACCAGATAAACTCTTACCGTCTGAAAGGTTGCCCTTTCCTCACCAACTGCTCCGTTTGTGTCCACCGAATTCGAATGAAAATCTATGCAACAAAAACTTCCGCTCCGAGATGTGGCCACCGCTCGAGTGACTCGCTTTGAATAAATTTAATCACACATCCAACGACTTTCCCAGCTGCTCGACGATGCACCGACACCTGATGCACTTGACTTGGGATGCACCTAGAGGGAACAAAGAAACAGAAGGAAAAGGAACGAGATAATGCAAAAATGACACATTGCTGTGATTGTGTGCTGTTGAGCTTGTTGTTGGTTCAGTCGATCGTCGATGATTTAATCAACAAACAGAAATGGCTCACTTTCTCCTCGCGAGCGTTCAAGAATGATTTGATCTTGAAACGGTTTGTGATGTGCTAACTAAAGCATACATTCAGGCGCTTTTCGAATTTCGTAAGAAAACTCTTGAACGAATAATTGTAGTTCAATTTAAATTGAAAAATTAAACTTTAAGCAGGCGAACTGATGCAACATACCTTCTGCAGTCCTTTTCTTATCTATCTGACACTTAAATTATGTATGCATGGTATCTAAAACCCCATATGAACCCCTTGAACTTACCAAATCGACACGTCTAGCTTGAAATTCCTTCCCAAAAGTCAACAAAAGCGCTTTTCTCGCGTGCTTGCCAAATTCCCTAGCAATTGTTGAAAACGATTCTAACAAAATTTTCCTCCATGCATGTTGCCGTCTCTCGGGAAAACGCGCCACACGGAATGCGTCAAGTTCACTTTCCGGACCTAGACTACGGGGCTCGTAGTTGAACTAGGCTCCGGTTGTCCGCTTTGCCACAAAGCCACACATTCAAAATGGACGACTGCCGGAGAATGGGGCCTTGGGAAAACTGGCCCGATCGCAATGTCAAACCGGGGAGACCACAAACTACCCTTACACGGTTCCGTGCTGGATTGGTTCGCATGAGGTTTTCTGTTCATTTTTATGTTTTTCGCTTTCGGTCTGCATGCGGTTTTGGCATCCGGCAAAACCTTCCCCCGATGCTCAGTGGGAGGGGTGCTTTCACATACGGTGATTTATGGGGCGACGTACAACACGGTTCAACATACGTCGAGTCGGTACGTGTTCTACATCGAGTGTTCGCTAAACGAAAAGGAACCCCGGCGGATCTGCTGATATTTCCCGGCAACAGAAGTGAGAATAAACGAACGAAAAACAACCAAACCGAACCGATCCATTTTCGTCATCCCAGGGCTCTCTCTTCCGTCACGCTTCAGCCGAACCCGGCTTTTTTCGCCCTATGCGAATTGATCGGACGTCTGGGAGGAATCCATCCATAACACGGTTCCCGTCCGGTGCGGGCGAATACTTCACATTCTTGCCCAATCCGGACCTAAATTGAGTTGAGTTGTGGACCGACGAAGTAGAACGACCCCGGATGGTTTTCCTGAAATTATTATCTAGTTCAAAGCAATGTTTTCTTCTCTTAACCTTCGTTACACAAACTTGTCCATACGTGTCCATAACAACATTCAGGAAGGAATGGTTTGATGAAATGAATTGTAGAAACGTAGAGAGCTTCCGAGCCAACAAAATATGTCTTTGGAAATGGTGAATTTCCACGCGACGTATCCTTGCAGTGCCATCGCATTCTTTTGACATTAACTCGAACGAATAATGCAACGGAAGAGGGGAATTTAAAATGGTAAACTCTTAAACCAAAACCATCGCCGCTAGCCGCTGACCAAACCACACTTGCTCTTTAATTCATCAATCTAAAAAACTGTATCCGGTCGCACTCCACAGCCGGGATGAAACACTTCTGTCCGTTTTGCACTTCTAAGGATTTTTCGAGGATTCTCGAACTCCTCCACGTCCTTTCCGAACGTTTTCAAGCGCGCACCGGACGTAGTGGTGCCCATAATCAAAAACATAGGAATTTCCACCCACCCATACATTCGGTAGCTTGCGTTAGCAAAGTTCTTCTTTTATGCTTACTTAAGAAGTCAACGTTTCACCTGCGGCGTAAAATATACCGCTTTTTTTATTTTATTCCTTCCTTTTCACCTCCGTTCAGCCGGAATGTAATGCAAATTTATGGAATATTTTATTGAACGAATGATTGCCTCGCTGGGAAGAAAAAGCCACCAAGTCAGGGAAAAGTCGGCTGTTGTGTCACATGCACAAATTAGAAAAATAGTAAAGCAAACAAGTATAAAAACCACCCCAAGGTTACAAGTTCAAAGCGACTTAACGATGGGTGTAATTGAAGTTTGATTCTTGGACCGCTCGTTCCGACCGTTAAAACGTCTTAATTCAGCACCATTTTTTTTTTTGTGTACGCCTTATCGCGAAACCCTCGTGATGGAAACACATTATACACTAGGAACATTATGGTAAAGACCAGAGTAAAAAAGGACACACCGAAACGAAATAGAAAACAACCGACTTAAGCTTTCAGCGTTACTTTCGGTGCGTGGCATCGGTTTTATGGTGGAAGGACTTTATGCGGACGTTTTAGTTGAACTTCGGGATTTTCCTAGGAGGAATTAAAAAACTTTCAAATCCGTATTGTGCGATGAGCTTCTTTTCTGTCTTTTTCATTGCAGCGCCAACAGCGACTTCGCATTAAGTCGTGATTTTATTTTTTTCCTTCTCTGGCCGAGAGGGAGTGTACTAAAGTAAGTCATAAAATCTTGACTGACTAAATTGACGCTGCTGTGGGGAGGAACACAGATTATTACTTTTTCATGTCCTCAACGTAAGCGTCTCTTGGAGATGGACTTGGTCAGCTTCGAGGCACAAGCCAAGTGAAATACTTTTAAAAAGAAGTGACATTTAGTCGCTCCTTTGGGAGAAAATGGTTTGATAGTTGTTTCGCATCAATTTATTAAAGTCTTCACTTACTTTTAGTTCGGGAGAATCGTGCTTTGACAACTGCTACTTATTACCTTCCGTTCGTTTCACTTCTCACGATAAGAATGCATACTTTACGATTGTTGAAATATGTCAGCTCAAACAAAGCTCTCTAAAGTTGTTTAAGTTATAAGGTAACAATCATTGCTTAGGTTTTTTTTTTTGCAAACACGTGTACAATATCGTGCAAACTTTCATCAGCTGCTCCAACACAACCAACACAACCGATCTAAACACACTCGAAAGAACTCTTCAACTAACTGAACTGCCTTCCTCGCTCGCAAGCTTTTCTTCACGACCACCGACCTCCGATCGGAGCGAAGAAATCGACCGATTCGAAACCATCGCCGGCGGAAAACGTTCGTTATTAGTCTCATATCGTAAACGAATTTATTATTACATTTTACGACCAGGGCAGGACCGGAGGCGGGCGCCCTCTGGCAGGACGAACTTTTCGCTTAACGGTGGGTGCGTGTCGAGCCGGGTCCACCAGCCTCAGCTGGACTCGTACCGGTATGATATCATCCCACCGTTGCCAATGTTTGCCATTGCCATCCGGAATCTTACCCCGTCATCGTGATATCGTTACCCGCAGCGCTATCGGACCGCTAAAAACAGATGGGAATTGTCTTGCGAAGTGTTTCGCTATTTGGCTACTCTTACCAAATGGACGCAATAATGAAGCACCGAGGGAAGGGAGATCCATGCAGCAGCCGTAATTCACGGACGTTTGGGTGGAGGCGAGAAAAAAATACGAGACGCCAACGAAAACGGTTATCCGTCACGATCACCGATCATTTATCTGTCTGGAGCACTTCACCGGGAGGGAAAAGATGGACATCGACGTGGTGGTGGAAATACGCTGCGTCCAGCAAAATCGTGTACCTCTAGATGTGGACCAGATTTACTACCCTGTGGAGGGATAGCAGAGGGCGCGAAAAACGAAAGGAAAACCGCTCAAGACACATCCCGCGACGACACGATGATGTGTCAACAAATCCGCGACTCGAGTTGAGGCTGCGGCACGATTCTGTGTCTGAAGCTTTTGGGGCTCGAAATGATCCATTTAGCCGTATTTGGTGCGGAGGAAAAATCCCGTCCGGTTTCGATTACGTGACGTGGATTTTATCACGTTACGTGGAAAGTCGCGTGATACACGAGCGGCTTTGGATTGAAGAAGCGAAAACGTTTGGCGAAGATTTGTTTTCCTTTGGCGGCTTATAAGGGCAGACAAGTATTTCATTACAATTGCAAGACATTTATCAATTGGATTTAAAACGAGATAACATCCAGATGAACCTTGATTGCTTGTTTTATCACGTTCCACGGACAGGTTTTTCCAAACAAGAATATTTTTAAAGACAAATCAGTGTTAATCAGTGCACATTTTGCTCTGTGGGGTTTGAAACACTCTAACTTATCTAATTTCATGCAAAGCGAAACCGTTGAAATAGAAAAAAGTCCGCCTGCATTCAAAGCGTGGAGATTCCAGCGCGCGCACCTGTCTTTTATTGGTGCTTTAAATTAAAACCCTTCTTTTCTTCTGCTCTGGATGGAGTTTCCCTCACTTGGTTACCGGTGTTTTCCCTACCCATTTACCGAACCAAGCAGGGAAGTCTATTGGCTGCATGTGCACGGGTTTGCAATATGCAACCACTTGAACGTGCTTATAACGCATTTTCTTGCTCGGTCGCTCGGTGCTTGGCACGGAAAATGGCTTTCGTACGGTTGCTCGCTTCAAAATGGAGTAGTCTAGTGCGTCTTCCTGGAGGCTGAAGTGCAAATGCTTCGCCTGCCACCATACTAAACTTGTTCAACCGTCTTCTGAGAGGCAAAGAGCAGACTGAAAAGTCCGTAAAGGAACATCGCTACGGAAAACGTCATCTAAGATGGTGGAGGAAAATAGTTGGTCTGAGCCTGAGTGGCAGGAAAATGGGTTTCCCTTGATGCGGGATTTGCATTTGCTACCTTCACTTAATGGCATTACTTCTCCTGGGCGCTGGTTTGCCCTTACTTCTACTCCAGTAATAGGAAACAATATTTACAAAGACTATTTTTAAAATCTACCCATTGAATTGCTTCTACGTTCGAAATAAGTAGGAGAAGCTTCTTAATTGAACGTAGTTGAATCAACTTTAACTGTATTTTATCTAACGAGAACTTCATCGTATGAAGGTGTTCAAACTAATGGACAAAGAGATATCAAAAACTCAAAGAGTGTACTCTTAAGTGAACTAAAACGGTCTGGAAAAAGAAAAATTTCGCCCCCATTCGAGGAATTAAACTTTTGCAGATCTCAATCCGTATTGGTTTCTTCGATACGTTACTTCGACCGATACGTAACTTACGATGGTTCAATGGTTTTCATCCCATCCCGGCTTGAGATTGAAAAGTGAGGTGGAAAACTTTTGCACAAGTATTTTCACCTTGCATGTCGGTGGACTAACCTTGGCCGTTCAACCACGCACTCCAGGTTATATTCAGGATACTTAGCCTTTGCAAAGGATCCACCACAACAGAGCGGGCGGCTGTTCAAGTGAAACTTTAGAAAACCCTTTGTATCCGGTCATGCAGAAAAAACTCTCGCTCTCTTTCTCTCTTTCTTTCCTTTAACTCTTTGGCAACCCTACGTACGCAACTCTACGTAACGCAGGTTCAACCTTCGTGGCATGAAATATTCGCGACCAGTTTCCATCCAACCGCGACACCGAAAAAGCTTCGAAATCCGAATGCAAACAACCATAACTTCCCTTTAATGGCTTTGCGCGCCACTTCACGCCACTCGCTTCCGCGGGCGCTCAAGAGTTGAGCCATCAAATATTAACGGTCGCTGTAATAACTTTTCCACACTCCAATCCATCACGTGCGAGAGAACCGAGGGTCGGTTGTCTGCGAACGGTTTCCAGCTTGAGAAGGGATTTTAAAACATTTCTTTTACCTACTCGGCTGTGTCATGCATGCGCCCTTTTGCCCTGCTCCGTCTTGGGATAAGCTGGGCTCATCCCTTTGGTGAGAAGAACGGAAAACATATCAATCTTGTTCATTCGCTTTTTGCTGCCAGACACTGAGGTGCAAGTGGGACGGATTAGCACCTTCCCATCAGCAGCGGGAGAAAATCCTTTCGAGATGAAATTAGACGTTCGGTTCAATTAAGTTCACTACCAATGAGAGCAATGGTTCCCAATTAGGGGCAATTAGGTTTGAATATTTTATCCTCAATTTTCCACTCCAAAGTAATGAGGCAGAGTTATATTTTTTCAATATTCATAAACATAATACTATTACATTTCTCAATCTACTTTGAATGACTATAGAGTAATTATGAAAATTTATTATGTTTCCATGCAGTTAATTCAATTAAAAGTGATCAAAGAGTCCAAAAGCATAAAAGCAAACAGAAGTGTGTACCTTTCAAATAAATTTCCTACTGATTGTATAACAAGGATACCCTTTCCACATCTTGGACTCACTTTATCTTGGCTGCAAGAAAATAAGCATGTAGCTTTGATAATGAAAAACCAACCGACCAACTAGTCGGTCTTCCCAGTGACCTTTCAATCAATCCATCCCCTGTTGCCGTAGCAAAGGATGCTTCCGAAAGGAAACTTTACCCCACAGTAAGGCCACCGACTGCGCTTCACTTTAATCAACCTACTTCAAAGGACGTAAAAGCAAAATGCAGAAAAGACAAACATTTCACCTCCGATTGCAATCGACTGTCCGCTTCCTTAGGAGCAAAAGATAAATGGACGACTCTATTCACTCCACACGAGCACAAGGAAGGTCGAGATTGTCTTCCACAAGTCCAAGTTGGTGTCCGGTGTTTTTCCTGTGCCGTCGTACGGTTAAAAAATGTGACTCTTTTCTTGTGATGGAGCTACTGGAGCAACCGAGAAGTCACCGCCAATAAAGGAAGCTTCCAACTGCGTCAATAATCGTATGGTATACGGGCAACCATATATGGAGGTGGCTGCCAACGAGGTGCATGATTTATGAGGATGTCCTTCCCGATAGTTATCCTATTTTCTCGACTTCGCTCTCCGGAGCGCCGGAACGATGGTGCGCGCGAATGAGCTCATAAATGTTTATGAGCTACTGTCTCCGGTTCCATTACGACTGATAAACATCGGGAGGAAGAAGTTTCATTAATTGAATTTCTTGAACCCATGGACCCCCCTAGGCTGACCTAGGACGAGCTAGCAAGGCTCGGTTGTTGGTGATAAAATATTTACAACTTGCTTTTCAATTTCGACAAGCTCAGATATTTCCAATGATTGATCTAAACTATACAATCATGGCTATTTTGAACTAAATAACTTCCATGCCGACGAAAACTCCAGTGAACGTAATTAGCTTTTGAAGCCAACTGACATTATTCTGGCTGAAAGATATAATTTCGTTATAGAACAACATAATTGGAGTGTTGGAAAAAATAATCACCCAGCATGAGCTCATTTCAATGCTGTCATAAGCAAATTATGTAACACTTTCACACTTGTCGGCCACCATGTTCCGGGACAGTCATGGCGGAAAAGCCGCGCATAATGTTGCGTAATTCTATAATGTGGACATCAAATAATTAGAGTTGTCCCGTACACACCGATGGACTCCACAGCTAGCGAGATTAAATGAAGCGATCACATCAACCGCAACCTGTCAGCCTTGCAGCGTTGTCGTCGTTAATTAAAATGAAATCTCACCGCACTGTTGTGACATTCCGTTTGGCGAACTCCGAGTCCAGCTCCCGTGAACATGGAAGTCTTTTCATGTTCTATCATGATAGACTCCCCCATTGCTAGCATGCCAATGAAGCGACCAAATAACTAAGGCGAGAGCAACAAAAACCGGGATGATGTTTTCAAAATCAAATTTACATAGCGCCAGTGATTACAATTCAATTTGTCGTGTGAGTCAATCTACAAATCATAATTGCATCATTAACAAAACATTTCCCTCGAAATAGCCACTGTGTTTCATGATAAATCCCATCAATCACAATGCAACTGCGTGATTATCTGTGATAAGAAACTAATTAACGAAAGCAATGGAGGCGCCTGGTGTTTTACGATCTATGCTTCCCGATACAGTAAACATTTTTGTGAATGATGTAAACTCAAACGCAAATCAATACAATAACCTATACTATGCTTAATATGTTCAATAAGTAGTATTTTAAATTAGTCTCATTACTGCTATACTGCTTGAAATAGAATTACTATATGCAAAAACGGTGCGATAAACCATTGCTTCCTTTAAGAACATTGAATTTCTGCTAGATTGTAGATAGAAAAACGCTTTTAGAAATGTCCTTGATGACAGCTGCTTCAAGTAATTTAAAGTTGATTCATACAATTGTTATTGCATTTGCAAGTACTTTGAATAAAATCCTCTACAAATAATACTATTTTAGCAAGTTTACAATAACGCTGAATATGTCGCTTGAAGGTAAAGTATTCCATTTTTCCGTTCCAAAATCAATAGTTTGTACATAGTGACGTGAGTGTTCATCAAAGTCAATGAAATTCAATTTAATTTTAAAATTGTTTTCTCTACTGAACCAACCTCGAAACGTTTTAACTCGTTTCCCGTTTCAAACTCTAAACCTGAGCTGAGCACTACAATTTTTTAAACATATTTTCCATAAAAACATAAAAAGATGTTTTTCCCTTCCGTCGTTATCAACTACTTTGTTCAATGTGGCCTTATTTCAAAACAATACATCACAAGTTAATCCCTTTCTACGTACTAATGTAGTACGCCTACCAGTTGTTACTTATCTTATCGTATGTTTCTTCCTTTTTTTCTCTTATCTTCTCTTCTCTACTTGCCGTTTTCGCTCAAATCATCCACGCCACACATCCTTCCCTCCGCTCCGCTCCGCAACGCTTTCGTTGCAAACCGACAGTTGCGAGCTCGCCAGAGAATAAATTTACCAAAGATGATATAACCCTTGCCGGAGCTGGTCCAGGGCGCGAACCGTTGCCCTGCTGCGATCCGGCCACGTGCCCAGGTCCAACCACCAGCTACGGATCCTGCGGGCCAGCAGCAACCACGCAGGTTCCACCGGCCTCAGCTGTGCCCACAGTCAACCCGGCCACGGGCTCGGGCAGTGCTTTGCCTCAACAGCAACAGCCACAGCAACAGCAACAACCACAGTCCGCTGGCAGCAGCTGCTATCCGTATCATCAACACTTTCATCATCACCATCACCATCACCATTGCCATCAGCCAGTGCGGGCGGATTGTCTCTCCCGGAACGGACACATAGCAAGTAAGTAGCAAGCTCCCGGTTTTTTCCGGTTCTTCAACTGTTTCTATGTGTTTGTTTAAGTGTTTTCTTTCTTGTATGCTACCCTTTTTGATCGCTCTTAGAAATTATTTTAAGCAGTAGATGTAAGGCTACCAAATATTTAACCCATTTTAATGTAGTTTGAAATACTTTTATACCATCTATGCAAAAATGCAACTAAAATGCGAGAAAAAAACATAGAGCAATATGCAATGCAGCAAGTGCTCATTTTTATGGAGTTTGTAGAAATATAAGTACATTGTATTGCATTTTAAAAGCCGATAAATATGCAAAACTCATCCATTAGCTTGTGTATTGTTAGAATGTCCTGTCTGCTGTGGAACGGTTGACCTGAACATCACAGCAAACAACACAACTGTTTCAAATCAGCACCACTCAATTAAAACCATTTACTTTCGTCTTGCCCGTTCCCTCATCCAAGGGAAAGTCAAGACTTATGATGCTTTGACCACGAGTGTCCATTTGTATGAAGGTACCTCCGTTCACAAAGCGTACCTTCGTTGCATAAGAAACGTCTCTGCAAAGTGATATTCATTTCAATTAAACCCATCGGCCCCTCCGCTTTTGCCGTCCGTTGCTTCCGCAATTGTATCAACCGGAAGTTTGTACACTGATCACCTTTGTTTACCAACACAAAGAACTGCAGCTAGCCCCGTAACAGCCTCCGGAATGTTATTGCAGACGATGGCTAATCAAGCGGTCGTATCGAAATGTACCCGGTTGTCCTACGCACTCATCGTAACCGAGTGCCGGTGCATACTCGAGCCAACCGCAACAACCAACGGTCATATAAGCAAGATGTTGATGTAAGCTATCCGGTGGTGGGTAAAAGGTACGCTTAAGGCAAAAGTCAAACCCAGACAACCGGTACAATTGTAATCTCGGGATACGGTTTCTTCTCGTGCAGCTCCAACGCAACCGGAAGGGAATCGCGGACTGATGAAAGTGCCAGTAATCAAGACCGAGGACCGAGGAGTTTTCCCCGGGGCTGGGGAAGTTGTGAAACCTATCCGCTGCATCCCACCCGGTTCCTGAGCAATTTCTCATTAAGTTGGTCTAACGATCCCCGGGGCTGAGGTATGTCGCCGGTACAAAGCTGGAGCTAGAAACTAAATCCTACGTCTGAAGTGCGTCTGCTGCTTTGCGGGAAAGAGCGTGGGGAAGAAAAGCTGGGAGATTCGAAAGGCGGTGGAAGTGCATATTTTGCCAAGAATCTAATTTATTAAATTTGTTGCAATAGCCACACTACCACACTGGCAACTGTGGTTCGCTTGGCTCTGGGAGAGATATTTTCCTGGGAATTACTAATGAATCCCGACACGTCGCTCGTTATGGACCCTCTCGCGTCTCCGTGCACACTCCGTTCGGTGGAACGTCGACGTACATAAACGAAGGTCCAACCGGCAGATAAATTTCCCGGTAGCGTTCCGAACTGTCCCAGAAAATCCTTTTCACCCTCGGGTCGCATAATGTTGGTTGAAACGTTGGCTGGTGGTGGTGCTGATGGGGAAGAAAAGGGCATCTTCCACTTCGGAAGATGATGAAGAAATGACAAATTCCTGTCACATCCTGAACACCCGGACGCAAACTGCTTGCATTTCACCGGTTGGAAAACAGCGAGGGAATTTCCATCAGACGGAAAAGCCGCCTAGCAAACCGAAATCACATCATAATGAACCTCATTTGTGGGTCCACTTTTGGGTGGATTTGCGTCCAGTTGAAGTCCATCACTCGACCATGGACAAGCTCTCAAGCGAACGTATTTACCCCCATTTCTTCGAGAGTGGGGTGCAAACGGAACATAAATATTCAAAATAAATATTGCCATTTAAACGTCGGACTCGCTCGGATAGAAAAGGTTCAAAGGATCAGGCCGGTGAAGGTCCACCGTCCAAAAAAGCAGGCTAGACACGAACCGGTTGAGAGTATTTTATTCTTGTAATGCTTATAAGTCAACAGAGAAAACGACCCTTGATGAATGTTTGTAAATAGAAATTTTGGTGTGGAGGTCGATTTTTGTGTTTCATTTAAGTGTTGCTAAATATTTCTCCTTAGCTGTATTCTAAATTAATCTTAACAGATTCTTTAAAAAAACGAAACATTTATTCCTTGTTCCTGAAAATCTACATTAAATTCTACGAATGGAAATTCAACGCAATTCAACCATAACCAGCAGTGGCGTTTAGGAAGTTCGAAAATGTAAACCCCGGATCATTTGTTTGCCCCCTCCAGATCATGGGAACCAAAGTTCACGTGTATGTTGTGATAGATCGGATTTGTTTCGAACTTGTAATGATGCTTGTTAACCTTTCATTTTCCACCAAACCTTCTACTCCCCCTCCTTCACTTGGCAGAGACCAATATCGACATGAAGCTGATAAACCAGAACACGAGCGGGGATAAAGTTTATCCGTGGTACGTCTAGCGTGGGACTTAAATAGCTTTCCATATACTGATGGGACGGCCAGGGTTCGAGGGCTTGGTGAACACAAACTTTGCAGAAACTAGAAGCAGCGGCCGCAGTGTTTTGGGTGAAAACAACGAGCAGCTGTTGGGGTTTGAAGCCATGTAGGAGTGCATTAGTGAACTAACCGAAATTCAGCCTAGCGTGTGCAGAAACCCCAGGTGCTAACCACATTTTCAGCCGTGCGCTAACGAACCGTAAGCTAACTTCATTTACGGTGTTGTTGTTCTGCCGCAACGCCCGTCGGGCAACAGACGGGTTGCGTTGTGTGAGTTTCAAGTGTAGCTTAGGAAACGATCGAATTAATTTGAATTTGCTGATAAACCTATCCTAGCACAACTAAGATAAACTTACACTAGCAGACACTAAATTTTAGCATTTCTTCAAAATACTGTACAAACAGTATTTGCATGATTTTTGGTTAAAATACGCCATGAACTTATCATTTCACCGTTATAAGAAACAACATATCAAACCAGACGCATAGAAAATCAGGCAAACGAAATGCCCGACATTGATGTTGAATTTTGGAAAAGCTTACACCGAAATCTGACATCCTCCGGCTTGGTTTAGCTTTGTTCACAACCAACATGCGGCTTTCAATCCTAATCCTGACAAAACCGTCCCGCGTTTCAACGGTCGGTGATGGTTTGTAAATTGAAAACCGTGGTTAGCGCCATTCCTGCTGCATTCATCGCACAACTCACATTGTTCGACTCGATGCAGCACGATGCAAATATCAAATTCTCCGCCTCCAGCTGGCGGTTGCGCTGGTCGACTGTAATTTCCGTGTGCACTCCATTATGGGATCAAAATGCTAGCCCAATATTAAAGCCTCTTTCAACGCCAGTCGTTTCGGTGGCAAACCACACGCAATAAACTATTTGTAGAATTAATCCCGTTTTTGCCTCGGAACGAGTGCAACCCGCACGTAACATAATAAAGGATTCGGTAGCATTAAACCGGTCCGGGACTCGGGAAATCGATTACAATATTAATGCAACCAAAACCACCCACACTCAAACAGACGAAAAAGGTGTTATGGTAGGATGAAGAGGGCGAGAAAAGTAAATCCTGGCGGAATTAATTAAATGTCAGCACTGGTTGTTGCCAGTCGAAAAAGTGGATATGTGGTTTGCTTTCCGAATCCGTTTCTATCGATTTTTATTTTTCAATTTTAAATAATTAAAATGAATGTTTCAGTCTGAAAAATGCAAAATTGTCTCGCAAATTATATATTTTATAAAATTTATTGGATCTTTTGGTTTCTTAAATGAAACGTTTTGTTGTATATTGTGGCCATGAACATTAAACGAGAAAACTACCATCAAAAAGATTCCCTGACATTTCCTGCAACTGTAGTATTCATAGAAACCCATAATTAAGCTTCCCACAAAACCGGTTGACCCAATGGGTGGGCCAAAGCCTAATCAACAATTAATTAGTGCACATCGAGAAAATCCACCCACCGTAAGGCCACTCCAAGCCATCGGAGGCGCAACGGAAAGCGCCACCCCCCGTGAAGCTGCCACCGACATTCATGGTGGAAAAATGGGTCCCCGCCTGCATTGGAGTGCCAAACGGGGAAGGGAAAGGGGAAAGGCCAGTTTCCACGAAGCGACAAAAGACGCAAGTTGACTTTGCGTAATTGATCGTTAACCTTCAACACCAGACCGAACTGACCGGCTGCAAAACCGACCGGGCGTCTCCATTGGTGGTGCTGATAATGAAGGCCATGTGACATTATAAAAGCGACCGTCCTCCGTCCGAACCCACGCCCAGACACTCAGCCTCGGTGGAAATAGGTTTCGGACCCGTCCCGATGCTTTCCGTGCTGGGTGACTTCCGGGCTTAGACCAATAATGGACAATCGCACATATACAGAGATGACGGTGGCCGATGATGGCGCAATGCTTCCATTGCTATTTCCTCCCTACGGCTGGAAACGCTTTTCTTTGTCTCACTTGCTTCACGTTCCAATGCTACTGGTTCCGAAAACTCCGTGTGGAATAAAATCGTGGCCACCATTTCCAACCCGGATATGTTTGAGCACATTGGGAAAGGTCGGGCAGCTGCGCACCGGATCGTCATGCGGACTTTTCGTGGGTACCGCCAGTCAAACATAGCGCTACTCGTTATGGCAACATTGTGGTGTGGTCTTAACCGGAAAGTCCCAGAGCGTAATCAGTGGATTTCATATTCAACACGGAAAGCGACCAATATGGTGCTCCCAACATGGTGATGCTTTCAAAAGCAAATGATTTCCAACACAATGGTGGTTACACAAGGGTTGGCTTTTGTTTTCTTCACGCTTTGGTGCATTAAAAGCGAATAATAAAAGCACCGTACTCTTGCCAGATAAGTAAAACAGAGACTCATTTCATAACAATTAGCGTTCGAAAGATTAATACAACATTTTCCTTTCAAATTCTTCCACAATCTGCAAAAAGTGTTACCTCCATAAATAGTGAGAAAAAAAGGTTGATCCTGGAAGAATCAAGCAAATGCACACCATTGCAACAATCAATCATCTTTGCATTCAACCAGCTCGTTTTCCAGCTTTTTTCAGCCTGATAAATGAGTCACCAGCGGGATGAAATGGACTCCGAAGTCGATACGCTCCAGCATCGATATCGTGTGCAGAAACTCGTTTCCGTTTTTCCTATTGAAGGCCTGCACTTTCGCGTGGTTGTACGGAACGCTGATGCAGTCCAGTTGGTCCACAATGTATTTCGTGGAAGTTCATTCGAACGTTGCACAGAGCACCACCACAACTGTGTGGTTGCAACTGAAGCAGTCATGCCGTTGATGCGATGCAAACATCAATCATTCAACGATGGGAGCTATTTGTTTCCTGTGCTACCATCAGTGCATCTGTACATCCAAGTATGGCTGGGCTGGATGAGGTGGCAGAAATGCTCTGTTTCGTTGAGATAATTGATTCCTAGAAGCACAAACCAAAACCAGAAACTCGGTAGATTTTACTATTTTTTAAACACAAAAAGAAGCTAGTACGAAGGCAACAAAAATACTTAGAACCCATTTAAGATTGAATGACTAATGATGCAAAATGGATTGATAAATTCTCATTAGCTCAACTGTTGAGGTGCAGATGAGAAGTAGAATTTCATGCTGGTAACTTATAATCAATTTCAATCCTGATTTAATTCCCCAGGTGGATTAGCCACTGAAAGTTTATTAGATTAAATTTTACGATACGTAAACGATGTAATTGGGAAGGAATGTTCATTTCTGTTTTAAGCATATTATGAAAACATTTAATCTTGCTCATCATTAACGTGAAATTCATAAACGGTTTAGCAATAAATTTCATTAAATTTCAGGCCTAATGAAAGACACTGTCTATAATAATAATCTTCGGTTATGTATTTCTAAACGACGACCGACCTAACGATAATTTAGCTATAAAACTCTCCCATTTTCTCTCTCCCCCGCAGAGCAAGGAAGTCTGACGATCGTGCGGCGAACGAATAGCCGGAAAAATACCAACATCCAGCAGCAGCTCCAGTACCAGGAAGCGCTGGACGAGTCCGACTACCAGCAGCCGCCATTCGGGAGCGACTCTGGTGCCGAAGGTAGCGGAGGGGGAGGGGCTGGCGGAGGCGGCCAGGGGGCGGCAGGCGACAGTGGTGGGCCGGAGGCCGAGTTTGGTCAGCAGCATCCGCCACTGTCCGAGTCGGAGCTCGCCTTCGTCAACAGCCAGCTAAGCCGGGAGCTCGAGAGCATGCAACCGACGTCCGGGGCCGCGATCGTCGCCGCGAACCGCACCGACTCGACGACCGGGGATGAGCTGGACACCGTCGACCTAGCGACCGACAACTTGCCGGCTGTCGATACACCAGATGCATGTGATAAGGCCGCAGTCAGGTAAGAGATTTATATTCCTGCCACCATTCCATGGATTCCTGGTTTTTTTTGGTCGTAAGAGCTTGGATAATGTGGCAACATTATATCCTGTCATACGTATTAAGAATAAAGGAAAATTATTTTTCATCATATTCTAATAATAATATCTAACTTTCAAAAACTGTCAACCCTGTAGTGTTTGAATCCAAGTCAAACTTCTACTTTTTTAATCAAATTCAATCTGCGGATAAAACTAAAACCTTCAAAATTTAATCTTATTAAATTATTTAATGGTCTTTAAAATTAGTTATGGTTTGCACAAGTAATCCCATAAGAAAAATCATTTAGTTGTTCATAAAACCAACCTACGACAAGAAACTTTTCCTTTATTCTTCCCAAAATTACCAATGAATTTCATGCACCCAGCGTTAAATAGTACTAACTCCTATCTTTTCCTCCACTTTCCAGACTACGATGTCTGCTGCGGCAGCTGCAGCGAGGCGAAATTTCCGCCGAGCTGCTGCAGAAAAACCTTCATTACGCCGCGCGCGTACTTGAAGCCGTTTTTATCGACGAGACAAAGTAAGTACGAGCCCAATAACACCGTCCTTCCCCATCGTCTGTGTGCGTATGTATGTGCAGTTTATGCCGCACACACGCCGAAATCATCTGCTCTGAGATTTCCCTAGGGTAGCATCAACATAAGCCATCGGAAAAAGGGATTAAAAAAGCTAACTCACGGACTGCAATGATTCGTAAACTTCTTACAATGTTTAACGTAAAAGTTCCTCAAGAAAATTGAACAAAAAGCAGCCAAATATCTAAAAGGAAAATGATTACCATCGTTTCAATATTGCAGTAAGAAAATATAAATGTAAGGTATTGGAAACGTGATTCTAGTTCAACACTTTCCACGCTTATCCATAGACAAATTTGACACAGTTTGTAGATCCTTCTTCGGTTCGACCGTAAATCATGCGGCCATATATCATCTCATCCAACAAACTTCTAGACAAATAGGGCAAATAATGGTGCTCGACATTTACGACACACTGTAAACCGAAAGCCAGACCACTCTATCACGACAAACAACCTTTTTTATTATCATAATTTCACATACACTTGATAGATGCGAGTGGCAAATGGGAGATTGTAAAATTTGTTGGTTGGAAATTGAATTTTCACGACCCATGAGGCGCTCAGGCGCGCTCTGGTTCATGCTGTTTCATAAGCCCCCGTAAAGATGTAAGGCCAATTCAGCAGACAGCATCTGCAGTGTGTCTGCAAACATTAGCTAAAGCCATGCCACCGAAGCGAGAATCAGTGGAGCAGCGAAACACCACGTCAGCGAAAGCTTTAGCAAAATTAATGATACTGCTCGACTAATTTCCTCGCGAGCACGAGCATCCAGAAATAGCAGACATTAGGATCGGTAAAATCCACTTCAATTTGATAAGTAAATATCACCATCAATCCCGCCTAGGTTCGCCCCCCACACCCCCCGGACGGAATGGAATGGGAGTGTAGGGAAAACCGGGAAAAAAGAAAACAGAAGCACACTCGCATACGAGGGAACGCAGAACCGGAAAGCAGCCAGGAAAATGCTCCATTTGCGTCGGTATTGGCGTTGTCGTTAAAGCACTCACTCAAATGGATAGCATCACGCGCTGCTGTGAATCCTTCGGTTACGATCATGTCGAGGACCCACGAGTAGGTGGGGATGAGGTGGGGGAGGTAATAGAATACAAAAAAATCCAGTCGTCCTTTTCAGTACACACGCTCGCACAATGTCGGTTGGACGCCGACGAGTACGGAGAGAACAATCCAATTCCGTTGAAATGATTTCAACATCATCCGACCATGTTTCCGATGCTCTCCGATGGATGTAATATTATTTTACCTAACTCTCCCGCAAACCCACCACCCCCTTCCTGGCATCCTTGCCCTGCATTTTTAGCACGCAAAGTCGCGGGTGGAAGGTCAGGTGGTAGCATTAGAGCAGGAAGGCGAATGCTTGCGTGAGGAGAACATTTATTTTCATTTAAAAATCATTCCAAGTAACTGTTATTGTTTCATTCGCTTCCGCTGTTCTGCACCGAAAAAGCAGGAGGAAGAGGTGCGACGGACAGAAAGCTGTCCCACCGGGAGAACGGATAGGCGCCTACCGCCCCCTTCATCATGGTTGGAATTTATGTTGTTCCAGTTGACGGAGGTCGCTCACAATCCAACGCTTCCCAACTGAGCCGTCGTTCCGGTGCTTGATCCTCTAACATGTCATTTTGTTGAAATGAATGAGTGAGAATACTACCGATTTGAGCATCCTTTCCCGGGGAAACACGTGGAGTAGATTATGTTCTCCGATAGAGATTAATAGGAACGAAACGAAGTAACAGACGGCGAGAACAACCATCAGTTGCTTGCTTCACTGTTAAATACCCCGAAATTTTAGGTTTGAATTCACGTTAATCACAGTTCGTTGTAACATATTGTTTCTAAACTACTATAATTTATTCTTTTACAATATGGAAAAAGGAATATACAAAATATAATTGAATACCTCTGCAATATCGAAACGAATGTATTTATTTTCTCATGAAATATGCTGCTATTAGGGAACATTATTTTGACATTTTTGCTCCAATGATGATCGCCGAATATCCATAAAAAGTCCTATCGTAAATACCGTGCTTTTCCGCTGAAATCATACTCAATATTCCTTCCATACCATTAAAAACCAAACCCAACGGTTTCAACGATGCTAATCGAAATTGAACTATCTTCTATCTTGTCAACGTTACCACTGATTTCCGACGAACTAAATACACTGTGAATTCGATAAACTCGTCTGCAAAACGAAAAAAAAACGTGATCGAATTTGCCTAATGGAAAATGAAACAAAAATCACACCGATCACCACCGCCCGGGTACAATTTTCTTCACACCCGATCACCGATGAAAAACGCAAATTAAATTACGCACAAATGGATGAAAATTGTACCCCGCTTTTCGTCGCCCCGTGGCTTAATATGACAGTCAAGACGGAGGCGCCGGTGGAGGAGGAGGCAACACCGGTGGCGGAGGTCATAGAGCAAACGCTGGTAGTGGTAGTGACGGTGGTGGTGGAGGTGGTAGCGACGGCGGGGGCTCCAGCAGTACAGCAGCGCACGGAAGCAGCAATGCCGCCGGCAAGGAGTCGCACCGGGGCGCAACGACGTCGGCACCGCCGACGCACGGGGGCCCGACGGGACCGCCGGCCAGCAAGAGTGTCATACAGAGGCGACGCTTACGGGCTCCGGTTTGGGCTCGGTCCATGTACGAACGGCAATACCAAGCAAATGCTCACCTTCTAACTTGTTTTTCTTTGGATTTTTTTTAACGTCGTAGCTAACTTACTTTATCACTCACTTGTTTTGCTAATTTCGTATCTTCCATTCACTTATCTCATCTTTTGTTTGTGAGCACCTTCTTTCCTTTCTTTACTAAGAGCCTTGATCAATCAATGCTTTTTTACTATCAGCTTGCACTAAACGTGTGCCGACTTCTCATCGATCTTTTTGCACTTCTTATTGTGAGACAAAAACAAGTTCGAGAACACCTCTTCTCAACTGGAATATTTTTAAAACTTATACGTTTTCTCTGCCGTGTCATTTCATCAAAGTCGACGGCTTAAACCTTAATTGAGGAGTACGAAATAAATCACTTCTATTACACATTCCCAAATTAACATGTATCCCGAGTAGCACCATCCCGAAGGACAACTCTGACAAATGTTTGTTAACTTTTAATTAATCTCCAGCCATAATCTTTTCCACCCCTCTGAATGGGGGTGATGAAAATCATACCAGCAATTTCTATACCGTTTTCTTATTCCTTCGGCTGTAAATGTTAACCTGTCTCGTTGGAAGATGAAAAGACGAAAGAACGACTTCGCTACCTGGACACTTCCACCCGTCGGGCAGACCAACTTTCATTAAACCAAGCTGTAGAAACTTCAGACGTAGTTTATTTCTTGCTTTCCTATTTGGAGACAATTTTTGCAACAAGAAAACTTTAATGAAAAAAAACGGAAAAGAATAAAACGTATTGCGTGTAAGTTTGTGAGCCAATCCTCTTTCCCTTTGATGATTCCCTTGGGTTGGCAGGGAAAACAATGACAAAAGCCAGCACGGATGAAGGTGAAAAGTTTTCTGCACATAACAAAATGTGGCCCCTTTGGCCTCCCTGGTGATGCGTCTTCATTACTTTATTAATTTGAGTGGAAAATGAAAGATCGACGACATTGAAACCCATTTATTTTCATTTGTTTCATAAATGAAACGTTAGGCGCTTTGTTGAGTCTTCCAAAACAACTTACTTTTTATCTCATAAAATTACTCCAACCCGAAATTGTATCAGTGTAAATCACTTCCACGAAGGATAAATATCAACTTTTCCTGTAGGCACCCACCTGATATTATTATGAAACAACTAGGTGGAAACATTCGCAAGAAATCAAATTTGGCAAGCATTGTTGTCGACGTAGAGCTTCATTCTATTTTGGTGGAAGAACGAACTTTATAATTGACTTTATCGAGCGCACGTTGAGCCTTCCAAATCCAAACACGTGCACCCTTCTGCTTGGCAACGGCTTCCAACCAAGAGGCCACAGACCAAATACAGGCTACTAAGGGCAAAGAGACCTGCGTTTTGCCCCGAGGAGTAGCATTAAATTATCGATTGGGTCGAGCCCTGGGAGCCCAAGCGAACAGATAAATCTTTATCGTTCTCATGCGGCCGCCTTTCGGGTCGTATAATCAATTACACAAAAACCCCAACACTCTGCCCAAGCGACCAAGCAGAGAGTGATGAAGAATTTCAGAGCTTGAAAATACACAAACACCTACACGCACCGGAAAGGTGGAAAAGGTCAAGAAATCTTTCCGTCCGGAGACACTTCAGCTTCCCGGAAGGAACGCTCCTGTGGCCGGAAGGTCGGCTCCTAATCGAAGACAAATAAAGTCATCCCGCTGGCTGGCAGGTAGAAGGAAGAGTCTTCCAACCCGGAAGAGGGCGCTATGGAGTGGGAATGAATTGAATTTAACTTCCTAATGAAGTGTTATTGGTGTTATTTCCTCCGAAGCGTACCAAATGGTACAGTTCTCGCTACATTGTGGTCGAATCGTTATGTTGAGGGTGTTTCTTAGATGGAAAAAACCATCCCTATAATTTTGCCTTAGACGATACTATAATACCTCTTGTTTTTTCTCTTTTAAACACTATTGAACCCCTTCTAGACCCGTTCACCGTCGAAAATATCATCCAATCGGGTATGCGCGCGGTCTGAGCGCTCCAAACGTCACGACGAAAGGCGTCATTCAGCTACCGACGCTGGCAAGGTCTGTGGCAGATCGAACCAACTGCTGGCGCCATTTTTTAAAGTTTCTTTTATCCATTAATAAGTGTATCGTGAAAAATGTTTATGCAAACTCATCTCTCCTCGATGAAATGCATAACCGTATGGTTACCAAAGAACGCCCGCCGCAGACAAGGGTTTTCAAACTTATTTACAAACACGGATAATGTGTTTTGATGGAAAAATCACATTCATATTTAATGGTTCAATGGTAGAAGCATTTACTATACAAACAAGATACAAATATCCATTTAATCCAAATGGTTGTTTATTCACCAGCTTTAATTTTTAATTGTTCCAATGCACTGTGTCGTTTATTTCAAAAGTTCTATCCCATAAAACGTTTCGTCCAGTGACGTCCCTTCGATGTTTGTTTCATAGGGAAATTTATTTGGTCGTTAATTGAAATGTTGTATATTGATCACCCAATTTTCGGCCATGCGGTCACACCAACCTTTTACAGAAAGCTATTTGCAAAATGGATAACCCCAGCTGAATCCTCGTAGAGCGTCAAATGGGCTCTCGAGTCATTTGCACACACATGCACTCAATGTTTGATGTTCGATTGCGGCGCCAAAAACAACAGCACCAATGAATGCACCATCGTTCCGCCCCATTATGCACGATTCGCATTGACACTGCATCAATGTGTGCACCCCGATGTTATGTTGACCTCACGCGTTTCCACGGCGCCGGGTGTGTTTAACGGTAACGGCAAGCAGGCTCGAAGCGACCAGACAATCAAGCCCAAACACCCCCCAGAAGCGGATGGGCTTTTGGATAAATATTTGCACTTTGGTAGCCGCTTACGGTCACTCGTAATTTATGCCAAACTGTTTCGAATGACTTCTCTGTTCTACCGGGAAAATGGGATTCAACCGAAGATCGGTAACAACGCCATGAACTTGACGTCATATGCAATCAACATCGGATCGGTTGAACGTCGTAAACAGAATGTTAAGAAATTATTTGAAAATTTATTAAAGTTCAGCTGTATGTTAAAACATGTTTCTAACAAAAATTTCTCCAATTGTAAACAATAGAATCGATATAGAAACACATGCAACGTGTTTTGCCAAACACTGTGCATTCTAATAAACCTTTGTTAAATACCTTTTCACTCGGATTTATATTCTCCCACCAATAAGGGAAGTACCATTAAACTATATTTATGATTGTTATTTGGCTTTACGTACCACGCATATCAATTCATGACCATTTTCGTTCCATACCGGTAACGGGTCGTTCATTGTTGTTTTCAAAAAGCCAACACGCTCCGCAATGATTCGAATAATTGAGAAAAACGGGACGCCTCGTGCAGCATCAATGCGAACAATATTTAAAATGGAAACCATAATAATTGACCACAGCAAAACGTTCGAGGAATGCACAACGAAAATCGTTTCAACTCGGTACAGATAAAAAGCTATAGAAACATGCTGCTCCGGTGTCGCGTGTCCGCCATTACCATCATAAAACTAAATCGAGTAACTAACGATGTTGTTTCTGTTTCATTAAATCAAAACGAATGCTCGTCGGGGGTAAGGTTTCGAATGAGGGCAATTTTGCCCTCTTTGTACAGCTAGTTTCGATTCCATGCGCCAAGAATTACGTGCGTCATCGAGGAAAATTGTACTCACTTCTTGAAACCTCTTCAACCACTGTCCAATTACCCGGCAGGAGCTGAATGTCCGAATAGCTTTCCTAAAAATAAACAAATCAAAGGCCAAATTTTACAAAGTGATTCGAATGAATAGAGCATTGCCTACCTTACAAAAAAGCTGAGTTCAAAGAGGACAAATTCTTCTTCTATCTTCTCGAAAAGCAATTTCCAAGAAGCACTCTCTCGTTCTGCTAACCAATTTCCATTGCGATAATTAGGTAACGACCATTCCGGGGCTGCAACCATCGCAACGCGATCAAATCATCCTAATAGTAGGAATATGATAAAAAAAACATATCTGCTGGAAGGGCGAAAGTATCTCAAACAGGAAAAATAGAATCGCAACCTTTAGGACAGCCTTTTTTGAACGCTTTCAGGCCACTTAGAAACAAGCAAATAATTATAGACTGTCCTTGAAACCAAACGGTCCACGCACAATTGTCTGTATAACATGGCTTAGGATAAAATAAATTACTCATAAATACGAAGCAGCCATAGATTAAAAAAGCAAACCAAAAGATAAGAATAAAAAAACCCATAAAAGAAAAGGAAATTAAAACCAACAGGTTTTTCTAAGAAAGCTCCCCTTGCTTTGGGTTGTTATCGTTAGCCCTATGGAAGTTTATTGATTTGAAAAGTGTTCCAAAAACAACCCTTCCCCTAGCAACGTGGTGAAGTTTTAATTGCTAACAACTACGCAAAACAAACCCAACGATCATCCCGATCTTGTTTTTCAATTATTTTTTTTCATTTTTGTTGACTTTATGAAAGTTCATCAATCGCCCTCGCAAATTAAGCTGGAAAGTCTAAACTAAACTTCAATCCCACGTAGTAAAAATCCAGCCGGGAAAAGCTGTTCTGTTGCTTATTTTATTTTCATGATCTCCCCGGGGTGGGGGAAGAAAACAGTTACAAGAGGCTCAAAAGTGAAAGCTGTACTACGCAAGGCAATTTGTACAAACGTCAGCGGTAATGCACAACAAAAATCGGAGCTTTGCAATAATCCTCTGGTTAGATCTTGTCGATAGTTGGAACCAGTTCAAAATGGAAATAAAATTATTGTCAACTCATCGCTCTGCAATTGTGATCATTCCTCAAAAAGAAATCTTAAAATGGAAAGACCAGACAATATAATGAAGATGTATTTCAAACTCAGTTGATTTCATGATAATCCATCCATTTCAAAACTCAAAAAATATAAAGCAACAACAAGTGATGGAATAACTTATACAATGCCTTCCCAAGAACGGATACCACGTAAATACCATTTTGACACAAAAGCTGCCAATCCATTGACATCAGCAACTCATTGTTCGCCGGCGCTGAAGCATAAATTGGATATAAGAAAGGAGGAAAATGAAACGCCCAAAACTGTGAACCACCAGGCGCCTCCATCGAGCGTATTTCAATGAAGCCAAAACCATTTGATTTGTTTGCTCAAAGTTTCGCTTCACTTCGTTCGGATTTGTCCTCCGGTGCGCTTCAGCCGAAGCTTACGTGTTTCCGGTGGTACGGAGGATTTATCGGCGAACGGATTACTATTCCACCGGCGGCAAACTCCGAGCCCCGTTTCTGTTCCGGAGACGTAAATTCTTTCGCCAGTGTCGCTTCAAACGGAAAATGAAACGACGGCCACGTCGGGTGCATCAGATGCACCACATGTATGTCACTCCTTCACCGTGCTTCGTTTCTACGGTATTTTCTTTCGATTCAACCGCTCATATTTTACTTTCCTGTCGTCGACGTCGTCGTTGTACTGATTTCGTTTTCCGATTTCACCCGCTCTCCGGTTTCCCGACCTTAAACCGATCCACATGCACCTTCGCTTGTTAGTTGCCTTCGCTTCACTTCCGCTATTTCCGCATGAATTACTACACATTCCAAAGCCGGAATCGCGCAGTCCTTACGTTCGCCAGCGACGCCGAGCTGAGTCAAGAATTCTGTTTGACTTGTCACCACCAGCGAGAGTGCAAGGCACGCTATAAAGGTGCACCGGAAAATGGGGATTGGAAGCTACAACAAAAAAAGTTAAACTACCGGAAAATAGCAATACACTAGTTTGTTGCGATGCACCAAAAAGGGAGGAATAAAAGGACGATGTTGTAGCTTAAAAGGAAAGGATAAAAAAGAACTGAATTCATACCCGGAAAGCGAAATAAATCCTAGCACTTACATAATTTTTCTGTCGTTCCCGGAACGGATTTTTCATGTGCTCAAACTAGGTTGGAAGTGGGTTAAAACTGGTGCAAAAAGAGTAACGAAATGTCACGAAGAAAAGATTGATTCGTACCGCTACAGAACTGAGTTTTAAATTGCATACGGAAGCGGTTCCAATGCAAAGAATGGGATGAAACCTTAATGCATTTAAATAGCCCACTTGAGAGAAAATCCACCCAGCAACTTTATTAAATTTCTCTGGAATAAAATTATCCACGTGCGAGCTGATCAACCAAATAGCAATGACAAAACTTTTACCGTATTTGTCACGAATTAATTCGGGCGCAAGATCCATCATTTACTTCGCTCGAAATACTTTCTTAATTAAACAGACCGCCTCACAGCAGCCTCGGACCGAACCTCCCTTCCCACTTGTACTCGCTGAAAGGACTTTTTCTTTTTTTAGTACCGATCCGTTCCATCGACTTGTTGGATGCGTTTTTCCGATGAAAATAAAATCCGATAGCGATCGGAATCGAACACTCGGGGAGAGAGCAAAAACAAATGTTAGTTTGTTGGCGTGTTGGTTTGTTTGTTAGCCGACCACTAGGGTAGCACGTTCAGTCTGGTTTCGTGTCACGTTCGAAGCGACGTAAAAGTGTCTCTAGCTTTGAAAGAGCAAACTAGAAAAAAATCCCACAACCCTTTAATCCTAATTGCACCCCGAGAAGGTGTTTCCGTTTGCGACATTGCGACAAAACAAAACACATCCTCGCTGAAACGAGTTTTTCCGTTCACCAGGCAGGGAAGTTTCTGGTCGCAGCTAGAGAAGATTAATACCCAGATATCTGACACGTACACGAGTGTTTGTTTGTTGTTTTTCCCTGCGCTTTGTCGTTTTTCCATCCTTCAGTTTTCTCTTCCTAAGCAACCGGAGCGTGGAAGGTTTTCCAGGATGGATCGCTTCCGTTTCACCCTCGGCACGATGTAATTGTCTTTAATCGCCAGTGTAGGTGGCGTCGGAAGTGCGCGACCAGCGCGAGTAACAGCAAATGAAGGGAAGAAGAAAAGCACACACACACCTAACCGGATGGAGTTCAGTTTAATTGAGAATCAATTAGACCACGACACGAAAACCCACCATTCGCTGTCGCTCGAGGTTTGCTACAGGTGTATCTTATCGCCGTGTCCCAGGAGTTTTGCTGGTCAGTGTAGGACCTAGTTTAGAGGAGTGTTCGAGACCTTTCGTCCTTCCATCACTACCCTTTTCTTTTTCATAGTCAATGTCACTCAATGGTTGTGTCCCCCATCTCGTCAACTATTTCCCCGTGGATTGCATCCCGTCGCAAGGAATGGATCTCTCGGTTTCCATTACAGAATCGATTTTCTGTTGCATGCAACGGAACTACCACATCTCAACCGACCCAGAATGGGTGTCCGGTGGACCGCCTCTAATTAGAGAGAGCCATTCGGGAGGGAAATAACTCGATACTGTGTATCTATTCTAGGGTAACTATCCTCGCCCGCTTCCGGGCCCGTATCGGAAAAGTGTACCTTCGAGACGTTCGTCATAATTATAACTTTAGTTGCGACAAAATAGCGATGGCGAGGGACCCATTTTTTTCCTGCCGACTTCAGTCCACCGTCAAACGTCAGATGTGTCACAACGGGTTATAACTTCGCGCCGGGCGTTTTGCGTTCGCGAGATAGTACATTCGATACATAATTTACGATAAAGTTTACGGCACTTTTAACCTTCCTCGGTTCGGGAAGCAGTGGTGAGGGAAAAGTATCCGTTTTCGCAAAGCACCTTCGATGTGGGAGCTTCTTTGTCGCAGCTGAACGGACAACCGTGTTACCCTTTGATAGTCGTCCGATGAATCTCAACTCGATGATGTTTCGAAGGTGCGAACACACGGTCCGCACCGTGGAGAGGTTGGAGAAAAGCTACTGCTCGTCCACCACAACAACGACCACGACGACGACAACCTCGACCATGAAGCGGCGTCGTCCGGAGCTCTTGTTCTGCCACGAACACTGCCGCTCGGTCGCGATCGATCTGGTGAACTTTCTCATACGCTATCAGTACGAAAATAGGTAAGGGTGCGCAAACATTTTAACCAACTCCTCTGAAACGTTGAAGTGCTCATTCGCGAATCGATTCTGTAAGAGTCATTTCCGAAACGCCACAGTTTAATTTCCCATCCACAGGGAAAAGGGTTGTGTGCCTACATTTGAATGAAAGGCAAAAATCGAAACGCAACAACTCACCCGTATCCCGTCCGGTGCAGTGGTTAATCACTCCGATTGGAACTGCCATATCCTGGCTTGCCCTTCACAGTCGGGAACGTTTCAGCTCGAACCCTTGAAAGAGAAGTGCTTTCATCGGTTGAATGAAAATACCACGGTTACGGGACGTGAACTCGAAATATACATTTCCAATATTTCCACCCCGTCCAAAAGTGGTCCTCATTCGGAATCGACGGTCAAATAGTCATGACGATTCGTGACCCCTCCGCTTAAAAACACACCCTTGGTAGCCAAAGCCCATTCCAGTGCAGCAAATGACAATTGAAACATTGTATTTTCCAACTTTGTGCCTATTTGATCGCTACCATGGAAACGCGTTGCTGCGGTCGAGTGTTGGTTTTTGGTTATGAAATGCGTTTCGTTTGCTGGTGGTGAGTAAAACAATGGTTATGAATTAAACAACTTGAGCTCAGAAGTACTTAGACTTTCTCATGAAGTCGAAGGAAAAACGGAACCCAACGGGCTTTCGGTTCATTTCTTGCGGAATGTGGAAGCAAGTAAAATTTTAATCAAGGACAACACAATGAAAGTTTATCTGTTGAATAATATTTTCTACACAAGATAAACCAACAGATGTTCCAAGAAATTATGGTTATTACTGGTTTTAATTAGGAAAAACTGTTTATGTCAGGAAATGCTTAAAAAGGAAAAGGTGTTCGCAAACCACAGCAGAGAGGCAGCTGCTTGATCTAGAATAATCAGAGGTTAAATCTTCTATTGAAATGAAACATTTTGTTTCCCTCCAAAAATAGCTCAAAGGATAGTGCTCTAATTTAATTGACCACGGCATTCCAATCGCAGCGCCCACCGCAACGTTCGTAATAATGGATTCTTAATAAAGAAAAATGTCCTACACAAAATCTTCGTACTAAAGGAAGGACTGGACAGGGAGGTGTGAAACGTGCTCGAGCGCTAGGTGATAATCCCAATGTGGACCCGAAAGTGTAATCCCACAAGTACGCCGGAAGGCCGGAGGAGAGACGACGAGAGGTGTTCGAGTAAATGTGATTAAAGCGTAACTCCCGGGTTACAAAAGCCGAGCCCTTCGGCATTCGCAAAGACGCCAGACGCAATGTGAGGCCATGACCGCGCGGGCTAATGGTTGGTTGGTGGTGCCGGTTCATTTCGTCGGCCGGAAAAAGGTCCGCCGGAGGATCAGAGATCGCCGAAGTTGTCTAATTTAAGCTCCCAGGCAGCAAACCGCATTTACACCGGCTTGGAGGCCGCTAGGGAAAATATCTTCCGAACCGGATCAGCCGGAAAAGGGTCGAGTTTTCACGGTCGAGCGGCGAATGGGTCTTTATTAAATTTTCATCAGACGCCCACCATCGGGAATGGCTAATTTTCGGTATTAATCAGAGCGATTAGAGCGCACCTAATCACCAGTGCAATCTTACGAGGGAGTAGGACGTTTTTCTATTAAATCAACCTAATAAGGCCTTGCGGAAAAGGGTGAAAATGGTGACGCCACAGTCATCGGTTTGTGTTCGATTACTCCTCGGTATTTCCTGTTTACTTCCGGAAGGTATTAAAACACAGTTCTAACTCCATTACGAACACCCAAATGTGTTCCTATGTTCTGTCCTTGCTTTGGCGTTCATGTAGTTTATGCGGTACATCCTCGTTGTGGTGGTGGTGGAAAACCGTAACGTTCTTCTTAATGCGCCCCTGGAAATTCTCTCCAATGCCCGTGTCGAACACACAATGATTTATGGGTTTATGCCAAAGACATCCAAACCCATCACTTCCGGGTGTTTTCATCCATTAGAACGAGTCCTTGGTGCCATGGCATCTGTGCAGGGGATTATTCAGCAGCACACACAGACAAACGTACCAACACATGATCGAACCGTTTGAAAGCTCCCGGATGTGTGCCAGAGTTTGCTTCGGGTCGAATACTGCGCGATCTGCGGTAGACGATGGAGTGAATCGATCTGTCATGCCGGGGCCAATAACGGCCCTCGTTTTCCACCGACATCGACGTCGGACGATGGAGGCGCCTGGTGGTTTTCTCTGGTACACGGGGAACGCAAGGAATCGTGATGACAGAGACAGGCTCTGATCGATACAATGAGGCACAGAAAACACACAGCATGTGCTCGAGAGTGTGCACCAAACACAATTGCTAGGGGGGCTTATAGTGTCGTGCTCGTCGTAAAGTAGTCAATGAGTTGGAATGGCACGCATAAGAGGCACGCTCTGTTTGCTTGCAGCCAGTTGCTCGATCCATCCTAGGACACCAGCTAGAACGGTAGAACGGAGGCAATTTCGCTCCCATACTGACCATGCATTTGACCGTTATTGTCAAAACAAAGCCTACCATCGGAAATGACCCCCCACCCAACCTCATCAAATAGGAGCTTATGAGCTTCTGCACAGGATGCAGCAGGATCCGATGGGGTGGTGAATTTTATGCACAATTAAATCGCTTTATTCACGTGTGTACCGGATGGAATTATGCGATGCAATAGCAGGCACCTTAAGCCTTATTGATTTAATCACGCTTTCTATTGCCCAATCAATGTTTGTGTAAACGATTTTCCTCTAAGAATCGCTGCCAGGGAGAGCAGAAGAAGGGGAAACTATGAAGGCAGAACCGAGTGAGTATTTCACATCACTTTCTACAAATGAACTAGGATCAACTCAATTATGTCGGAGAACTTTCATTAATTTATTTTTCTCCCTTGCCTTCCTAACCCAACTCAGCTTCATCCAAGAAATTGTGAAGTAAGTAAAGTACGTAAAATGTCAGCAGAAAAAGCTCAAAATAAATAATCTTTAATTGTGCCCTCGTAAAACAAAATGGAACTCGACGAAGGCAGGATTTAAGTGCAAGCTTATAGCTCTTCCCTACTTCGTAGTGGAAACAACGTTGATTAATGCTTCATTCAAAGCGTTCATCTGCAATCTGGCACTAATGAAACATTGATTGTAGAGGCAAAGAACCTACAATTTTCACATTGCATTGGTCCATGGGAGGAATGTGCACTAAAAACAGTGAATCTTACAATGGCATTAAAAACTACGCAAACATTTAGCTCGCACAACGGGATCCGAAAGCGTGCTTGAATCGTGTTTTCTCATGAGCATAGAGTAAAATGAGCTTTTCACCCAACGAGAAAGGGCAACTGAAATCCTCCATGAAACAGCTAACAACACAACGTGTATCCCACACACAATGCCATCATCACAGTGTTGCACGTGCGCTTGAGTTTACGTTGAGTTTTCAAGCCAACGGACGACGAACAGTCCGGGAAAGCAAACAGGATGCACATTTATGTTCTGTCTAATTTTTGTTTGAACGCAGCGAAGCACATTTCTCATAAGCGCTTCCGTGTCAGCTTGCTCCTGTTGTATTTGCGAACACACACTCTCATTGCCCTCGCAAAGAAAGCTTTTTGAATATAAAAATAACATAGAAAAAAACAGTTCACGATACTGTTACCATTCACCAACAGGAAGACAATGGAACTATGCCAACAGTTGTTGAAACAACACACTTTTTTTGTGCCACATGAGTAAAGATTTGAACAAAAGCCAACGAAAAAGCTTCGTACTACGTGTGAATAAACATATCATAATCATGCTTCAACTCGCTCACAAAAAAATGTTCTAAAACACTCTACCAAAATTTGCTAGTGTTGCCAATAAATATTGTTTTTTGAAGGAACCTTTTCAACGGTACACTCTGTAGCGGAAAAAAATAAAGCCCTCCCCAAGTGCAAAGTTTGCCCATGGAAACAATCAGTGAAAACCATAAAACTTCCCAACAGTGCATCCCCTCGCAATGAAAGGATATTGAGGACTTTTACTCCCAATGTTCGAAAAACCAGTAAGCCACCAAAATTCGCACCCAACTTATGCTTCTCACATTTTCGCCCCTCATTTTATCCCCATTCGACTCCATCGGTGCAATTACAGCAGCAGTTCGGTTTGCAATCCTTTCACATTGTGCGGCAAAAGTTGGCCCGTGCGATGGAAAAGCGCTCGCTAATGGAGTTTTCGAATAATTCGTAATGGTTCGAATTTCGGTGGCTTTGAAAACTACGTCCTTCCCTGCGAACTCCGTGCCAACCGCTTTATCGAATGGATAGTTTCCTGCTTTCAGTTGACAAAATTATGAAGGGTAGTAAATTTCAATGAATTTGCTTTGTGTTTGCCATTTCTCTCCTTCGGTTTCCAAAATGATCATTTAATCAAGTGAGACCATTTATATTTCATGACTTTGGCACAATTCCAACTTTCATTCGCATGTAAATCCAAATTCTAAGCAAATGTGAAATTCTGCATTTAATTGTACATTGTGGCCCTTCAATTGGCTTTATTGCTGGCAAAAGTATAGCCCGTAAAGCTCCCAAATCTCGGAAGGTGTTTTGAACGCCAAAATAAGGTGAAACAGCTATCGCGACAAAGCTGCCCCTTAATGGTACGTGAGAGAAGCAATATTAAGATGCTGAGCTTCGTAAACAGGCGCTAAGTTGCGCACGATAAGTCACGAAGGGATGCCACCCTATTGCCACCTCGTCGCGGCAACATTTTCGCGCCCGTGAGTCTTCGCAACAATAAATGCGGATGCCAAAACCGAGCCAAAGTGGATTGCCCGGTAAAAATCCACCCGTGACTCGTGGCCGTGTGCCTGGCGCCAGCGACAGGCTTTTCGAAACCCGAAGACTTTTCCAACGAAACTGGTGATTTATACGCTCCGCTGCGGCTCCGGTTTCTTAACAACCATCCGCCATCCCGGGACGATCGTATTTTGCGCCCATTTTGATTGCATTTCAGCAGTGCAGGTGTGTTGCGAACAGGGGCCGTAGCAGCAACCGAGCACGGATTGGAGTTTCAAACTGAAAACAACCGACTAGAACTGGCGACGAAAACGTCCGATGGTGAAAAAGACAAAGCGTTGTTGAAAGGGCAAGGAAACCCAAGTTCAACCGACGCAGGGAAGCAAAGCAACTGAAAGCAACGGCCATTATCAGTTGGAACCGTTCCAAGCAGCTGTTTTCAGAGCAAACAGTTCCAAGCAATCGGAGATGGCAGCATCAGCAGCGGTAGTGATCTAATAAATTATCTTGTTTCACTTTAGGTGGGTTATTTTTTTTCTTATTTTCACCACTACGCTTCAGACAAACCGTTTTACAGTGTAGCCAACCTTGGCCCCCCGCGAGAGGACGACAGTTAAAACGGTGAAGTGCGGTGGAAAACCATTCTCCAAAAACCTCCCCTGGGGGGGGTTGTCTTCTCTTTTGTTTGTGTCTCGTGTTCTTTCGAGAAGTTTGTTTTTCCATTTTTAATAGTGCACGCGCTGGAAGCAAGCTTTCGTTCCGCGATGTTAAAGAGTATGGAATGTTCTTCGTTTTACAACCTTCTTCAACCCTTTGCTTCAGTCAAAGAGCTTCGTCCCTACAGCATCTTCTATTCAAACCGATTGCGAGCTGGTTAAAGAAGGGCGCTCAGTCTCATAAATCAACGACACAAAATGTGACTTATCAAAGGGACTATTATTAGCATAAAATATATTACACGCTTTTCATGATGAGGAGCATTTTATCCAGTTTCCTACACCATAAATTTGTACACGTGGCAAGATTAAATTAATTTAAAGGTTAAACAGAACTGACCCTGCATGAAATGATTTTCCTTTCTCGAACAAGCAACATGTTTTTTTTTAATACTAAAAGAACATACACATATGGAAATTACAAGAAAAACGAAAAATACTATGCACATCACACCAATAGATTAAAAATTTCTTTCGTTCGTACGGCTTCTCTTCATCAAAAAAAATCTTTCGTTCGTACGGCTTCTCTTCATCAGAGTGTGCAAATTTCTAGGAGAACGTGGAATCCGAACGATGATGTACCATGATGCTGAATACCTTTGACTCGGGAAAGGTCAGGAATCAGAAATTGGAATTCTCAACGCAATGCCGGCAGTCTTGTGCGTACACGTACTGAAACAATCCGAATCCCATTTCCAGAGAACATTGAACAATACATCGGATCGGCACTGAGCGGAACATGAGTCTCTGTAATTCCCTCGCAATAGAAGGTCGAACCCGATGGTACTGTCGAATCCACTCTACGGAATGGACCGACATATTCCAGACTAGCAGTGGATTATACACACGAAAGGCCAGATGAAGTGAAGGCCTGTGGAATTTTGTGATGATTCCAAAGAAAATCCTTCGTGTGTTCGGATTCCAAAGTCATCCGTAAATAGGAAATGTTCAAAGAGAGATAATCGTGCACGAGAAATAGGAGGAAAAGACTTCTAACATCAAAAAGCCCCAAATCACCATTTCCAATGTCATTTCTTGTATCTTGACATCTTTCAATCATCAGTATGTAAATCAAACTGATCAAATAAAGACATCGATGTGGAGTAAATCGACAAATCAAATAAATTGCGATCGCTTTCAATCATCAAACAAATTGCTTGTGAAATATAAAGTAAAGGCAAATAACATCCAAATCAATCATTTACAAAACGTCCCGCTGTGGGAATCAGAACACAACATTACGTTGAGGAACATTTCTCGTTGGAACGCACGCCTCGTAGCCATCATTCTTCCTCGTGGGCTTCGAGCATGCCTTCGTCTCCAGTAATCCCGAAACGGTGGTTGCGGAGTATTTCATTACGAAAACATTCCATACTTTCGCATCAGTCCCCATCGTACGCTGGGTGCGTTTGCATACCGAAGGCCCTCCATCGCCCGTGTGTGTACCGAATTTATGTGCGCAATAATCACTTAAGGATATGGAATTTTAATGGCGCATACTTGTGTGTGGCACACCACCGACACAACGAACGTACGACCACACGCTTAAGATGGGTAAATGAAGTGTACACGCTCGGAAAATGGTTCTCCGCAACCTTGCATCCGGAAACCGGGACCCATGGACACGTTCTACTTCGGAGGCGACGACAACAGCCATGGATGAATATGTTCGTATCTAATTGAACGAAACGTTTAAATGTAAACACTCGCTCAAACCCGTACGGAACCGGTACACGGCCGAGGGTCGACCGTTGTAAATTACATCCGGGAGGATGGACGACCGGAAGACCGTGTCCCGTGAGCCAGAGCAAACGTAAAACATCATCAACCATTCCACCGAATGGTGGACTTTAAAACTCCCCCAAGGATGGACGGTGGAGGGAACTCTGTCTAACCTTGTTAAGGAGATACTTCTATACATTCCTGTCGAAAGGAAGGAATGAAATTGCCTGTCAGTTTCGGACTTTTACACACGATGAGGCAAACTCCCTAATCCAGGCCAGAATGAAGGGACCATGTTTTCGTAAAACATTCTCGCTCGAGTCTAAAATACATCTGCATGTTCTCAACCCGCAACGTCTGGCATGGTTTCATGTCTTTGTCCCCACGAGCTGCGGTATGCAAGCAATATGTCGACACCAGACCGTACGCAAACTCGACGTTCGTTAGTTACACCGTCTACGGCTCATGAATAGGTTGATTTAAAATTTATATCGAAATAAACAGGCCAACAGTGTGGCAAAGGGCGATGAAACTTGCAAATCCTCACGCGACGGAAATAAAACGAACAACATCCGCCTGGAGAAAGGAGAAAGTAAATCTTTCAAGTAAATCCACCACGATCCTCGAGCGATCCAGTGGTTTTCAGACCATCACGAACGCTTCACCGATGCTAGCAGAGAGCCTGCATAAGCTCATGCGGTACCAAAGCCTTTAGTGTGGCTGCTCTGGCAAGGATCACGACGCGCTGGGATTCACGTGCCATTCCATGCGTGTCCTATCGCTGAGCTTTCGTTTTCCTGCGGACGATGAATTTTTCACCACATCTTTCGCGATTCCATTACCCGGCGGTGACAGTGTGACATGAAAGACAAGCTCTTAGTTGAAGGAGTGCGCACAAACTTTGTCGTGAAACAGGGAAAACGAAACCATATTGATAATTATGGAACATCTATCGCTTTTAATGAGAAAAGTAGAATAGGTTAGTAGGACTGAAAAAGATCATTCGTAAGAATTCCTTTATAAATACGAGCACACAGCATCAAATATTAATAGAAGTTGCAACGAAACCACGAAACTCGTCGACAATGTCACTCATACTTCCCATCAAAGAAAATAAGACGATAACCCGTCTCATGAAAAGTGTACTTTTATTTGATGTATTCAATCTTCATCTCAAGAACCAGAAGAGTTCTATTTCATGACTTCCAACAGCACTCTTTACGATGATGTATTCAGATTGCCTTTTGAATATTTCTTGTTTGCCCTTGATATACTTGGTTTTATCACAACTAAATCGCTGCAAAATTATGTTTTATTTCCTTACAACAACATTTACATCCCGTTCTAATCTCTCACTCCTACAGAAGCAACAGTTAATTAGCAAGAGCAAATATTTGAACTTTCATTCCATTGGCGGAAACATTCTAGAGCCGAAAGGAAGGGATATCAAATCAAAATTGGTTTGATAAACAAAGCAAAGATAATTATGTATTGTATTCTTTCAATCATCCTGCAATTAATTACTCCCTGCAGCACCTAATAATTGGTTCTGTACAGAGATTATTTTGTTTTGTGATGAAAACTTGCTTTTCATAGAAGGGCTGTTTAAATTTAACTTTCAAAACGATTTTCATCCATAGCAACCCTTAACAGGACTTCAAAATGGGAGCAGTTTACATGCACCCTATTGTGTTGGTTTATTGTTCTCTTCTCTTGTTTTAAGGAAACAATGTGTGTGCGAAATGAGCTTTTACCATACATGTTGACGAACTCCCATTGTGTTGAAGCCATGTGGGAGTGTTCTAATATGTAAAACCTCTCCTGGTACGAAAGCTCTAATCAGCGAAGGATGTTGCTCATCATCTTCCCAAAATTCTTTGTTCTTACTATGGAAGGGACCGGTCTAATTTGGCCCACGTTTCATTACAACCAAGTGCAACGATGAATGTGAAGGATGTTTTGCTTCAATGATAAGATTTCCCTTCTGGCACTGGTTAAACTACTGGTAGAATTTGCAGGTAGTTAGAAAACACGATTCGAGAAACTTACCTTACAGTTAACAATCTAAATAAGAGTTCACCGTTTCGACAGCTTTGCCAAAACAAACACGGAAAAACTTTCCAAGCTTCACTCTATTTCCCTGGAAATATGAAAGAATAAAATAAAAGTTTAAATAAAAGCCAGAAAATGCACTTTTAAAGTTTCAATCAAAAGTTTGTTTTCGAAGTGAAAACAAACAACAAATAATCAACGAAACGATCGCATCTTGTAAAACTTTCCCGGCTGGGGGGGGGGGAAACCAATGTCACAAACATGTCTACGGTACGTTTAACCTTCGCTAATGGGTAAAGTCAGTTTCGGTACGGGGGTTCTCAAACATTACCACAAACAAACAAACACACTCACACACAAACCCGAAATTCTCCAAGTTTACCGGAAGCTCGCTCGGACCACGCCACAGGAAGCGAATTTTTAACCGTAAAGTAAACTTTCAAATAACTTTTCCACCTTGAATGCATCGGATATCTTCTTTCCGTTGAAAGGTGAAAAGAAAAGTTTTCTCTACCCCCTAAAAAGCCACCGTCAAAGTCTTGGAAGACAACTGTGTGCCTCGCGGTTTGCGTTCGAGAAGCGAACGGTGTTCCAAAGCCAAGCCATGGATTATAAGCGGTACACACGTCTTTCAATCTCGTGGCAACGTAACCTTGCTCGGGAAACCGCCGGGTAGAAAGTTCCCCAGTGAGGCAAATATTTGACGAGTAAATTGTTCATACTGCGTTCCGAGGAGACGGTAAAACGACACTACCAATGGGAGGAACATTAATTAACTACTAACGAACGTAAGATGGCACTTTGCCAGTCTCGTTGCAGACGTTGGAGTGCCGATTGTTGGAATGTCTTGTCATCCCGGTGCAGGGATCAACATCAAAAGGAGAAAGGATCAAATGGCCACTTCACTCGCACGTGGAAGCTCCTATATTTATCGTGCGCCGTAATTATAGTTTCGTTCCGCTTGATTGGTTTTGAATGCCTTCGTTAGATTGAACTCGACAAGGAGAAGTTGAAAGGAAAAACTCCTTGAAGGGATGTCCTTTTTAAAAGACACTCAGGGTCACTTTTAAAATAGTTGGTGGTTCTCATCAAAGGTAAACATGTAAATAATGTAATTTAAATTACAAAATACCGGTTTCTATCAACTAAACACAGGTAGAGGATGTAACCAACATAATTCGCAGAAAAGAACAAAGCCGGACTCATTAATCAGAAACACAACAATTTCCGACCCTAATTGCGACACGGACGTTGCTTGTTCCGAACATTACCAGGAAGGCGCCCTCAACGCGAAGTGGAAAACTAAACACACCGTTTTTCCGCACAAGCGCGCGTGCATTGTCCCCCGGGAAGGATCGGGAACACTCCGGAGGTCTAGGACACGCTCATTATCAAACGATACCCTTTGCCACCAGCGTAAATCTTGTACCCTCGTCCCGGGTCGTCCCAGGGGCGTCGATTTCGTTGCCGGTCAAGCACCTTGCACGGTGCATGCAAATGGAGTTCCATTTTGCCGCCCAACTAATGACCCATTAACGGAAGCCGGAAGTTGTCGTTAATTGCACTCGGGGCTCGGGTCCGGGTCTCGGGAGGTATTGTGCGTTCACGAGCACCAGCACCCAGACGGAAGTAATCGACTAGTGCCGGCCCAGCATGCAAACATTATGTGCTCGAGTGGAGTTCTTTCTTTTCCACTCGTCCCCACCCACGTTTTATTGTTTCGATTTTACATTTTTCTTGCCTCTCTTCCGGACGTTTTCCACCAGCCGGATGGTACTTTTCCCCGAAGGTTCGTTATAACCATTGCACGATGGTCTCTAATGAACCTTTTTTGTGAAGTCGTTTACAAACCAGTGTGATTATAACATTCGTTCTGTAGCGTGAAAAAAAAATACAAAACACCCGTCGTTTTGATGCAATTTATTAAACGGTCGATAATCGTTAAGGGGTAAAATTCAATATTTCGAGAAAAATGACCCCACCGGGCTCCATTGTGTAACATTTTGCACCCAATGAAAAATGTAAACGGACTAAGTTGCTCCCGGCAGGCAGCAGCCATGATTTCGTCCCTTTATCAATTATTAATTGTTCCATTAATACCAATTCGTACGTTTCGTGTGCTTTTAAAAATTGCCAACCCGAGTGAAAAACGATCGACGGCTGGGAGAATCAAAAATGGTTAATTATCCAATTGTAGCCGATCTTGTTCGTGCTTGCGAAAGCTTTTCCAAGCACCCTTTATTTGCCAATTGAATCAAACAATTATTTGCCCATTCATTCAAACCGAACGGCAGCTGGAAATGATGCTTTTGTTTCCGGAAAAATTGCTTCCGAACATGGTTGATTGGGTGTTTGCCAGTAGGGCTTCAAGCAAGTGGACCGGTTCAAGTGCTTCGAAGCATTCCTTCCCAGCGAATTTAAACAAATACCTTCCATCTCGTACGATATGATTCCATTGCGGGCCGATTCCATATTGGGAGAAAAAACAAGGATCCATCTTTTTTTTTCTGGGAGCTGTGTAAATTTTTCGGCAATATGAGGGAACAAAAATAAAAAAAATCCAATTGAAAAAATGTTAGCAAATCGAACACCGTAACAACACGCTGGAAAATTACAATCCAAAAGCCACGCATCAATTTGAAACACTTGAGCAGCTTCGCTTTTCATCCCGATAAAGGAAACCGTTGATTGATAAACAATAAAATTATCGCGCTCGTAACATGTTTCGCCGGCAGCCCGATTGGATTCGCCGGCAGCCAGATTGGAGTTTGGCGAAAGTGATTGAAAGGACGAAGGGACGAGGACTTTAATAAATTTGTATACACATACACAGTGAGCTCGAAAATGCCATAAAATCGGAGCACAGTAATTTCGTTAACAATTCTATCTGCGCCATGCCGGATCGGGGGCATGATTTTCAGTTCTCCAATCAACGCTAAAATTCATCAAACAGTGGATAAAATCATTCGGAAAACAAAAACAACAAACACACAATCTCGTAGGATGAAATTACGTTCAAATTGAACATTAAATTACATTTGATGCTAGAGGTTTCAAATATTTACTTTCCTTCCCTTAGGTGAAGTGTATTGCATGTCGCCGTTTGATTTCTGCTAAGAGCATTGAGTTGAATTAAACATTAAAACATCAGGTTTGGATGAAGCTTTCACGATATTATTTTGAAACTCACTCGCAGCCATTATGTGAATTATCTCCACATGGAACATGGACAAACTTTTCACTTTGTTTTACTTGTTCCTTTGTTGTCTTGCTCACTTTCCTCTTGTGCGATCACCAATTCGCTGGCCGCACACAAGTCCAATGAACTTTGGAAAATCAAATAAAAACACTTCACCGCCCCGGGGGCGGAATTTCCTCGAGCAAAACCGCGCGCGCGCGCTCGTAAAGCTTTCGTAATCGAGTTGAAAGCGAATAAAGGATATACACCGAAGCCCCCATCGTATCGGGGTTGAACCTGGGGTCACTGGAACGGGGGTGAACATTTTGCTTCGGCCAGCACATTTTGGTTGAGCGTTTCCAGACAGACAGAGTTTCCACGACCTCTCCCTAGCGGCTGAGAGCAGGAAACCTTACCAAACACACCACCAAAAGGACATCGAACGGAAGAAAGAAAGGGTGAACAAATAGACACCACTGCGCCATAGACACCCTTCTAGTTTGAAGTCCTAACAAATGGTCCTCCAGCACGCCATGCTGCCGACCATTCTGGAAGGCGGTGCAGTTTAAATGCGGCGATCCACTGGAAAACGCTTCACCCCGTTCCCCATCCCACCATCTCTAAACTACTATTTTTATTGAAGCACCAATAAACCAATAACCGACTTCTGTACGACTTCATCCCTGTCTGGCGAACCTGTCATCTTTTCGCTCCCGTTCCGTCGATAGAAACTTTCTGCAGCAACTTTCGCCGCATTGCATATCCCTCCCGGAAACAGATGACCTAGAAACGATTGCAAAGAAAAACACTTTTATTCTCAACCCGGAAGTACGACAGTAAAGCTGACCTACCTTTCCCTATAGGCCCCGGTTGTGAGTATTATCTTGACCAAAAACCTCTTCGTGCAGCTGCATTTCCTTCCAATGGCAAGGAAAATGGAAAACAAAGGATGGAGTGAACCATCAAAAGAACGGGGTTACCGTACACGGGCTATTGTCACATATTAAATTACATCACGCTTGCCATGCAATCTAGATGCACTTTACGGGATCCGTGCGCGAGCTACTATGTCGGAAAAATTGGAAAAAACGTGCAAAGCAAACAAATACTTATCGCACGTTCGCTTTCCTTCTATTGCTTTTTCTACCTTTAAATTCTAGCGCATCTGCAACTTTTCTACGAATCGATGCATCGATTAAGTGCAACACATTGTTTTATGTTTAATTTCTTTTATGTTTGACTGCTCACATCATTTTTTAGTTTCTTATCGTTTTTGTCTTTTTGAATGTTTAATAAATTATAATAAAATTAACGTGATTTGGTTCTGTGTGTAAAAGTTTACCTTCTAGTATTTTTTTAATTTGCTCCAACTCAACACAAGTTTGTCATAATATCCACATGCTCATTCATATTGTTTTGTTTGCTTTAATCTTCTAAGCTTGTTTACCAATATAAAACATTTTTTAATCACGCTTGCTAGTCACGTAATATCGATTTTTAAGTTTGATTTTTATTTTCCCATCCTCCTATCTTGTAGAGTGTAGTTTCCGGTTCTTCCACTCCTAACGGAAGACGAGGAAGAAAGGACTCCAATTGTTCCATCGAATGGCCCAAACTAATTGAAATTTTTTTCACCTTTCTCCTTTTCCATGTTCGAAACCCAATCTCGCTACGAATTGTGGAATTCGTAAAATAAAAAAAAAAACAAATGATAAAATCCCAACAACACAACCACAACGTGGACATCGCAGGCGCCTGGCGGACGAAGATGACGAGCTGTCCGAGGTGCAACCGGATGCGGTCCCGCCCGAGGTCCGGGAGTGGCTGGCGTCCACCTTCACCCGCCAGCTGGCGACGACGCGGAAGAAATCGGACGAGAAGCCCAAGTTCCGCTCGGTGGCGCACGCCATCCGGGCCGGCATCTTCGTCGACCGGATCTACCGGCGCGTGTCCAGCACGGCCCTGATGCAGTTTCCACCCGAAGTCGTCCGCGTGCTGAAGGTGAGTGTGAACGGTTTTTAGCCATTCCTCGACGGGGCAAGACATCCTTATTCCTGCTCCTACCAGGAACACTCCCTCCAGACAGTTATGGTTACATTTTTTGATTTCCGGGGCAACAATCGCACATTGAACGGACAAACGAAGGAACGGCTAGAAAAGGAAAATCAATTACGATCCAATCCTGGTGCCGGCAGTTTCGTTTTACACCGAACCGGTGCAAAGTAATGCATCTTTCCTAGATGCGGAACGGAACGAGCATTTTCCATTGTTTGGAAAGTTCCCATTGTTGTAGTTTTGCTTTTTCAATCAAATAATATCTTTTTTTCGGAAATAATAGTTACCTTTCAAAACGGAAAAAGCGAGGCAAAGTCCACCAATGCAATGATTAATGCACTTTCGGAAGGAATGTTTTATTGTCGTTTGTTGCTGAAAAAAATGCATAGCAAAAAATCCTGCTGGAAATTGTGTTGGAAGGTCCATTTTCATGGTACTGATATTGACGTATATCATTTACACAATATTGTTGTAAGCATTAACATAACAAAAACTTAAAAAGAAGAATTAAATCAACAATTGGGACAAAAACACGGTTCATGTTAGATTGGTTTTACTTTGTTAACATTATTTATTTACATTTTCCACCGTCCTCCTCTTCCCATCGGTCACTTGTTCCATCGTGCTGTGCGAATTTCGATATACCCAGACATACTTTCAATCCTTCCTCTTCTGGCTGCTCTGAAGGAGCGCGTGATAAATGTGGTTTTAAAGTTTTTGATCGTACTTGCAAGAGTATCGTATGATTCTAAAAGTTACACAAATGTGATATTATTTTTAAATTTTGCATGAGTTCCTCCCAGTTTCTTAAGACATTTGCACACTCGCTTACTTCTTCGCAAAGGTGTGCTCGATCGGTTATGCAGAACATTATTTTTTTCGATTTGATATAATTTTGAGTTTCATTTTAATTCCAAAATGAAAGTTATTAGGATGTTTCTTTTCATCTCCCCCTTGTGAACAATTTGGCGGTCTAATTTAATTCACGCACGGGAAACCTTCCCCTCTAAACAAAATCGGAAGCCGGTTCCTTTCGAATACCTTTTGTACACGGAAAGAACTTATTACAACAGTTTATAATAACAGTTTCGCTGACCGTTCGTCAGCTCCGTTACTTTTCCGCTATCTTATTTTCGTTATCCACTTTCCTCAATTGATTTGCTCTCTCCATAAACAATACATATATCCAGCATGTAACTTCATATATTGACTGATAAACGCTTTTTACAGTGGTTTATTTTGCTTTCAACTGGTCCGTTCCGTGAAACAAAGTTAGGGTCGGTAGGGAATTGAAAATGGCGTTTTATAAATTAATATTTTCACTGTATTGATAAATAATATCGTTTGTTTGTTCTATACTATCGTACACTTTACCTTCCAACGGTCCCTCATCTCATAAAACTCCCTCTCTCTTTCCTCCCTGTTACTGTCTCAGATCCCAGGCCATTAGAGATCAATCGTCCTTTTGCACGTGGTGCCAATAAGTGTTGATTATTTTTGCCAATGAAACATTTTCACTTGCCCGTTTCGCGGAATAACATACCAAACATTCGCACAACAGACACGCACACACACACACAAAAGGCGGACAGAATCCCATCGGTAGGCTAGCAAGGGATGCTTCCGGCGTATGTTTGCCTTTTCGTATGTGCTTATGTTCGCTTATTTAAAATGTACGTGCGTGTACATTTGCATAGATTCCGCTGGTACCGCTACAATACTTTCAGTTTTCAGTTCCCTGGGTTTACTCTCCTTCTGATTCTTTTGTTTTTCCTGTCTTACGACCTATTTCGCTAAGGGATAAGTCCTATACACCAATATACCCACTCCCCAATGTTTTTGTGCGCTTGTGCTCTGATCTCCGATTATTGTGAGTGTGTGTGATTGTTTTCCCTTGGCCTTACTGTTATTCTATCATTTATTTTCTCGACCGCAACAAAACATTATGTTGCCGCATCGGTGAGTGGGTTGTGTCAGAATTTAGAGACCTTCTTGTTTGCCCTTTCAAGTTTGCGGTCCCCGATTTTCATGTATCGGAAAGAATAACACATCGATGAATATAAAAGCTACCGGCATACAAAGCTACTGATTCCGATCGCCTTCGCACGCAAGTGGCACGTGTCCGGTCATCCCGGTTACATTGTTGTTCCTAGTGGCCAATACGATAGAAAACAATCGTGCAAATTATTCGCGTCGCTTCGGTTGCTTTCCGGTTCTCCAGCTCGAGTGAATCCCACGTGGGAGCTATTTGGGAAGGTGGCTCTCCCATTCACCCCGCTTACGCTTCTCCTCCTCCTCCTCCTTCTTCCTTCTTCTCCCCCAACGAGACCCGTTGGCGAAAGGGTGACATTGAAATGGACGTCGCGGCACTCCGGTTTGCACTCACTTGCGCTCCTTCAACCGCAACTTCAAGCCCTTCCGCCGGATCACGAGTCACAGATTCGACGCGGCGCCCCTTTTCGACGTGGCAGTATTGTTGTTCTCTGTACGCCGAAAGAAAGGAAAAGAGGAACGGCTTCTCCATCCCACCCGCGCGGGAGGTGAAACCCCCGTGCCCCGTCGTGAAACCGAGCGTTAGTGTTTGGGTGTGTGTGTGTCGTACGCTACACAACAATAAAAACCAAAGCATAAATAAAACCCACAATACAGTAGCAATGCAAATACGTTCGCGTGGTAGGAATTTAGCGTCCGCTTCACACTGCATACGCCATATTATTTGTTTGTGCGTGCGTGTCACGGTCAAATCGGTGAAATAAAAAACAACGGAAACAGAAAACCAGCAAAGCATAAAATAAATGCCGGAAGCTCGGAAGCGCGCCTCAGGAACGAACTCAAAAAGGCCACACTAACCTTTCGAGTCGAGCAGTCGCTGCCGTTTCGCTTCCGAGGCGCTACTGTACAGGCTGCTGAAGCCGGGCGACGAGCTGCGATCGCCGAACCCGGTGCTGTTCTCCTGCTCCTCTAGGAACCGATCCATGTGGTCGGTCAGTCCCGGGTGAAGGTTGTACTTTTTCTTCTCCAACCGAGCCTTGCTGGCGAACAGATCGTGCCGTTCGGTTTTCTTCCAGAGGTAGTAGAACTGCACCAGCTCGCCGACCGATCGTGTGCGGACCTACAACAAAAAGGACAATGGTATGATCGTCTTTCTTCCTCTCCTACCCCTTTCTTTCCCGTGTGATTTATCTCACCTTTGTCTGCTGGATCATGTGAAAGTCCTTCCCGTGCACCCGGAGACCGTTCTCAAAGTTTCGACACTCCTCCTCTGACCAGATGCTCATTTGCTGCTCCGGCACCGGTACGGAATTGTTACTGATACGCCGCCGGCGTAACGCCTCGTCGATATTGTGGCCACACTGCTGCAGCAGGTAAAGCGATTGTTCATCATCCCGAAGATGGTTCCCGAGTGGTATCGCGTAAACGCTATTCGTTTGCGGATCAGCTCCAACCGTTGGACCGGATGTGTTTTTCTGCTGTTGTTGTTGGCCAGTACCAACAATACCACCACCCCCTGTGGTGCCACCACCACCACCACCCGCAGCAGTAGCAGCACCACCTGTTGTCGTCACTGTCGACCCCAACGTGGGGCTCGTGATCTTCAGCAGATAGTCCACGATCTCCTGTTCGTTCAGGATCGTCGGATTCCAGAGCAGTTTGTCTTCGTTCTCGTACGGTAGCGCATCGTCGTACCGACAGAGACCCTCCGGTATGACCGCCTGAAAGTCACTTCCGACCATGATCGTCTTCTTCACCTCCTCGTCCGGGATGTAGTCACCGTCCTCCTCGTCCTCACTAAGCGCCTGTGAGTCATCTGAAGAAGAAGGAGAACAAAGCGTGACAGCGAGAGAAAGTGATGAGTGCTCCGAAACGCACCAACTGGCTCCGGAACGGGCTCCGGCATCTGTCTGGAGCCGATTCCGAACTAACGGTTCCAGTTCCAATGTTTCCGGGATTATTAAGATCGGCTTCACAATAATTTGCAACCGTCTACGAGAGCCGTTAGTTTAGAACCAGCTCCGGAGTCGTTAGTTCACCGGAGCAGCACCGGAACCGTTGGTTCGGAACTAGCTCCAAAAATTTCTGGAGCTGGCCGGAGCCGACTCCGCGTGAGAGATACTCACTGATCGGTTCAAATAGCTGCCGCAACTCGGAACTCGGCTCCTCCCCCTCGTCCTCCTCATCCTCCTCGTCATCCTCGTAGTACTGGCCACCGGTTGGGGTTTGCGCTTGATCCTGCCGGTTGTGGTGCTGCGTGCTGCGCGAATCCGCCCTCCGTTCCCCCTCATTGTTAAACTCATCTCTGCTTCTCCCTCGTTCTTCCTGTTCCTCATTATCACCTCCCTCGTCTTCCTCGTCATCGTCATCTTCATCCTCCTCGTCGACTGCCGGACCTCTAGCCGCCGGGGGCCCTTTCTCCTCGTTTGAACTACTAGAACCTTTCACTGGCGTAGTCGTTTGCTCTTTTGCCTCCGTCTCCGACACCGGAGCCTGTGTGGTAGCGCTGCTTTGTGCTGGCGTAAGGCTGTCATGGGTTTTCATGGCCAGTTCTTCTGAGGCCATCGCCGTCACTTTCTCCTGCTCAGGTTCCTGTTCTAGATTTTCCACTTGGGGCGCTTTGGGACTCCTGTCCGACTTGGTGCCCTCTTCTGGGTGGGTATTTTCGTTTACTCTTTGCTCCATCGCCTGTTCCTCGGTTCCCTTTGGCAGGGGAGCTGTTGGATCGGACTGTGTCGTCGTTGTCCCCGGTTGTTCTCCACCATCCGTCGCCACTGGCTGATGTAGCTGTTCGTCCTCGGCAGGCATGTTTACGATCCTTTTTGTGGCATGAGAGAGGAGCAAAGGAAAAATAGTTCGTTGTATACACAGATTGTTGATTTAAATATTTGTTGTATGTTAATTCTAATTAAATGTTTTTAATTTATTTTTTCCAAATTCAACAGACGCTCGACGATTGGTCGTTCGATGTGTTTGCCCTGGCCGAGGCGGGCAACTGCATGCCGGTAAAGTACCTCGGCTACGACCTGCTAAACCGGTACGGCATGATACACAAGTTCAAGGTACCGCCGGCCACGCTCGAGACGTTCCTGACGCGCATCGAGGAGGGCTACTGCCGGTTCCGCAACCCGTACCACAACAACCTGCACGCAGCGGACGTCGCACAAACCGTACACCACGTCCTCTGCCAGACCGGCCTGATGCACTGGCTGACCGACCTGGAGATCTTCGCCACGCTGCTGGCGGCCCTCATTCACGACTACGAGCACACGGGGACGACCAACAACTTCCACGTGATGTCCGGCTCGGACACGGCGATGCTGTACAACGACCGGGCGGTGCTGGAGAACCACCACATCAGTGCGGCGTTCCGCGTGCTCAAGGAGGACGACTGCAACGTGCTGCAGAACCTGTCGCGGGACGAGTTCCGCGAGCTGCGCACGCTCATCATCGACATGGTGCTGGCGACCGACATGTCGTTCCACTTCCAGCAGCTGAAGAACATGCGCAACCTGCTGACGCTCGCCGAGCCGCAGGTGGACAAGTCGAAGGCGCTTTCGCTGGTGCTGCACTGTTGTGATATCTCGCACCCGGCCAAGCGCTGGGACATCCATCACAAGTGGACGATGCTGCTGCTGGAGGAGTTCTTCCGCCAGGGCGACCTGGAGCGTGAGCTCGGCTTGCCGTTCAGCCCGCTCTGCGATCGCAACAACACGCTCGTCGCCGAGTCGCAGATCGGCTTCATCGAGTTCATCGTCGAGCCGAGCATGACCGTCTGCGCCGACATGCTCGAGATCGTGCTGGCCCCGATCGCTCCCATCGCTTGCAACGCGTCCAGCGGCGCGCCGGCCCCGACCAGTGCCGCGCCCAACAATAACAGTAGTAGCAGTAATAATAGCAACAACAACAACAACAATAATAATAATAATAGTAACAATAATATTAACTGTAATACCAACGTCAACAATAATAGCAGTAGCATTAAAAGTACTACCAATAATACTCTTAGCGTACCGAGCAACAATACGAACAACAATGAAGCAATAAGTAGTGGCAGCGGGAGCGAGGAGAAGGGCGATGGCCCGGAACCGGCGGCACCGGGTAGCGCGGGGTCGGCCAAGAACGGTGGCGATCCGAACGAGAAGCCAAACCGCTTTAAAATACGCAAACCCTGGATCACCTGTTTGGCGGAGAATAAGAAAATCTGGAAGGAGCAAGCCGTACGAGGTAACGGGGGACGGGGAATGGGGAAATAGTGAAAGCCATCCACGGAACGTCAACTAACGTGCCTCTTTCTTTCGGTTTCGGTTTTCCACCATAGATGCTGAGGCGAGGGCAGCGGCGGCTGCAGCAGAGGCGGCGGCAGCGGAAGCAGCGGCAGCAGCGGCGGCAGCCCTGGAAGCGGCCGATTCTTCCGAAGGACAGGCAGCAGCCGACGATGGGACCGACGAAGGGAAGGGCGAAGAGGCGGAAACTAACTAAAAACTGAAACTTAAGAACGCACCGGCTGGCCGAACGGACGCAGGAACTAGGAACGCACTGGTGCGTTGGTCGTGTTTCTACGTTGTTGCGTGTGAGTTACTAACGACAGAGAGAGAGAGAGAAGGAGGCACATAAGAAATACAGCACCAAACACCACAAAAGTAAGGAAAAAGAAAGAGAGAAAGAAAAAGGGAACTAGAGAACAAAAACAAAACAACAAAATGATAGTGAAATTGAATAAACTTTACTAACGGAGACAAAAGAAGAAAAATACATGGGAATTGAGAGGAGAGAGTAACTTATAAACATCCTACTGCTGATGACAAACGGAACGATAGTACATAGAGAAAATTATTCAAAACCATTGGAAATATTTAACGGTGTCGGCTTTGAAGCAGCAAAGCAAAACAAAGCAGAAAATATAAAAATGTGAATGTTATTTAGAGAATCATCTTTAACGGAAGCAAAAACCAACAAAAAAACAAGCAAACAAACTGAACCATTCATTGAACAAAGTAACAAACAGAAAACAGAAAGAAACGAAACGAAACACACAAATTCGATAGTTCGATGGAAACTCTGTAAAAGCTGACAAACGGTTTGGAGTGGAAGGGGATGCGTCCGAGCAGAGAATGAAAATATTTACAACAGATTGCTCTATTTCTACAACCCCATGGTTCACGCAAAAGATGCTAAAAGATTGTTGAAAACATTGAAAAAAAAATCACGCACTCTTATCGCACCCACGTAATGCCGTGTAGGAATAGAAGACAAGTCAACAAAAGAAAACCACTCGAAAAATAATAATCCTCTTTCTAAAAAGTACTAGAACTAGTAGCGAGTGATAAAGCCGGGGGAGCGCCATTGTGGAATCGCTAGCGCCCGGTGAAAATACGATAGAATAGAGAAAGACTAACAATATACCACGCCCAAATGAAAATCACTTGTAGAAAACAGAACTCAAAACAAATAAGGAATTAATGGATTTATTTAAGAAGATACCTGAGCGTTCTTTACGTGCAAAATAAACCACTAATACACTACTCTGTTGCCTGCTTGACACAGCTTAACCTCTCCGGTGATCTCTTTTTGATACATCTTGTTTTGATAATACAACTATAACAATTATTTATCTGAAAATTTTCTGTTTTCGAACAGTCAAACATCTTTCTTCCACTAATTATGGACAATCAAAACTAGCAAAACCGAACCAAACTGCAATGGTTTCCAACAGATGACTTTCGAAACCGTTTTTCATTGTTCAGTTCTACTCGATGGGTTTTAAAACACTTCTAGTTGAGCTAAATTGAGTTTAAAGCTCTCTCCTTTTTACACCCTGGACATTATTCACCTATTTACCCAAGGACTTTCTCCGATTTCATCCCATCTATCGCACTTGAAGAAACCAAATTACCTTCTTCAAGCTGATCGCTTTTCCCGCATTGAACAAAGTTTCTTCCCTAATTAACTCGAGCAAATCGACACTTAATTTGCGGAGAAAATAAGGCCATAAAAATGGGTTCCAATATCAGAGCTGTTTCACCTTAGGATGGATATTTATTTTCCCCCGTTCCGCCATGGAGGCGCCAGGTGGTTGGCAGTTATTATTTATGACTATCGCTTTTCCTTATCGCCGTTACATCGCGAAGAAAGTGACCAGCGGGACCGGAAGCGTGTTAATGGATAAAGGATGGAAAATAACACATCTTCTGGTTGAATATAACCTCCACCCCTAGACATCACAGGAAAAACCATTACCGGTACAAAACGGTTCGGGACAGATAATAAAGTTTTAAATAGCACTCACCCAAGACTTGAAAAAGATTTCTTAAACCGATTTTTCACATAAACCATACGATACGAGCCAGTTCTGCTAGAGGGAATGGATTAATTTTGATAAAATCTTTACCAACGATATGCGATACGCATTCGAAACAATAACCCCTCCTCTTTCCTTGTGATAGAGCCTACACTTGGAAAAATTGTCCACTTTGATAAAGATAGCATTTTTTTTTCGATATCCACAAAAAAAAATTCGAAACCTCTCCTACAATAATGAAAATGAAATACTAAATCATCGTTAGTGGAAAAACCTTGCAAACAATGATAGAGAAAACTTCAAGTCAGGAGATGAATAAAGAACACACTTGGAAGATTTCAAAATAGAAAAACAACCATCACTACCAATAGAAATCCATTTAAAATCCATCCCCATTAATTGAATGGCCTTCAATCTCTCCAGAGTATTCTTAGGATCTCACTGTAACGACCTCCACCTCTCTAAAGGTGGAGTAAAAACCGTAAGCTAACTTGTAAAAGGTAAAAACCCATCATACTGTTTGCCGATAGGGTGAGGAACCTCTGTACCTCGTAAAAAAAACAAACCACATAAGAAAGCGAGAGCAAAACCTGTTACTACTATTCTCATCTTGAAACAAAGTTTAGCGTCGATCACCCTGGCCAGCGCCTTGGCCGGGTTTCGGATCTGGCGGGTCATTGTTGCGAACTATTGTTAACTAATTGTTACTAGAAACTATTCCTCCTCGAATATTCTCACACACTTGTTTACCGCCTCTATCGTTCGTTCGATCTTTCTAATCTCTTTATAAATGAATACTTATAAAATAAGAGTACTAAGGAATAGAATGCACAAAAATACAACTTGGAATGGAACTAAATCGACGGTGAACACGTAACAAAGCGTGTAGAACTTGTTAATAAATAGAAAAAGCAAAAACCACACAAAACCTACTAAATCTAAGAGTAAATAATGAAAGGGAACAGAATCGAGTCTGTTCGAGTCTAACTGCTTCCTTTCAAGAGTCGTTTTCTTAGCAGTAGCTTCATTAGAGCTAGGTTTGTTAAAAAAAAGGTGAAGTAATGCCTAAACATTGTTTTGTTATTATTTATTATGTAAAAAAGAAACAAACAAGCGCGTTTGAAGAGTTTATTCACAAACATATGTGTCACAAACGGAAGCAAAGAGCCCACAACAGAACACGACAGACATGAACAAACTGTCAAGGTTGGGTTTGTTTTAGAAATGACCTTACCCCCTGCCCAACCAACCCTGGCCCAATTCGATTTGGGTTATCATTTTTGTATGCTAGCTGACTCCCAATCGTTTATGTTTCATTCAACGATTTACGTAGACAAACATCTTTGTTCCGAGAATAAAAATAACCGAATCACCCTGTTCCGAGAATCATGATCAATATGGTGTGTGTGTTTTTTTTTGCGTGTGGATTTTAATGATGCTGACTGCTGCTTATCTTGCGGCAAAATGTCTTATCAAATTCACCAATGTTATCGCGCGGGTTTTTACAAACCTTGTGTTGGTTTAAGAAACAAAATCCCGCGAACTATGCTCACCAAAACAAACACAACGCATGTCTTTCTTAGGCAGTCCCTTTGAATGAAGGCTATATTTACTTCAGTCGCAGGTTGTATTTCCTTCTCAGACAAAGTGTTCAATAATCTGAGTTCGTTTGGTGCGACCGTTACAACATAAATGGAAGGCATAAGCCGAGCATAACCGAGAGCACAAGAAACACGAGTGCTTCTAATCAGCCATCGACGTCATCAGGTCAGACGAAGTTCCGTCTCGGACCGTGAACTTGCAAATCGGCTCTTCAATATTTAAAGGCAAACGGAGCGGTCGCGATCATCACAGTACCGCCTCAAACGTCAATCAGTTAAGATCCGTTTCTTTTGAAACTCCAACCCAAAGTCACCATGAAGCTGCTGTTTTTGCTGAGTTTCCTGCTGTGCGCCATCCTGGCCGCCGCTGGCAAGTACAGTTGCCCGGCCTGCCCGGCCAACTATATGCCGGTGTGTGGCACCAACGGAAAGACCTACGCGAACGAGTGCGTCCTGGAGTGCACGGTGGCGCCGGCCGTACGAGTGGCCCGTTCCGGAGAATGCTAGGATGACGAACTTTGCCAAACAAACCCGGAGAAGATTCAAATTAAACCTACTGATTTGCTAAGTGACTGCTACCTTTGGCAATTAATGGAATAAAAGGTGTGTTGTTATGCTAGCATAACAGTTTTTGAGTTTGTTTTGTGTCCAAATGGTCCCCTGATCTGATCCAACCCTTTGAGAAACGGTTATGTACGAAGTTCCATAGAAATATACCGCAATAATGGCTAAACGAATGTTTTTAATAATAAACGGCATTGAAAAGAAATTAAAAAGAACTAGCAATCTGTCTTATAGAAGCCATACGGAACAACGCGTGTACCAATTTTTGATTAGAAGTTGGTAAAAAACACAAAACCAAAACTGATAGTGCAATCTTCAACCAACGCTCCTAAGACGCAGGAGGAGGTAACAAAAAGGTCAACTGAAAGAAAAAACAAACCCAAACAAAAGTATCATTAAAAAACCAATCTTCAACTTATCGAGTCTGTCGTGTTCTTTTGGAGGAGCGAAATCGAAAAAGAAGAAAGATGTGACGGCAAAAAAGAAATCTTTATAAACATAAATGTTAAGCTATAGCGCGATGCCCCAGGCTGGCTCTGTGTGCGAGATAGAAAAATGTAAAGTGCAACAAACAGTAAACCTAACTCTAATATAAATATATATATGCTAGCCTCTAAGTTGTTCACTGTTTTTCCGTTCGATTACAACAATAGACAGCGAAATGGTGGGTCTCAGACAAAAATAAAAAGAAGTATGCCGATGGAACTCACGCAGCATACCACTCCCGAAATGCTTGCGACTCACGAGGAGTTTAATAAATCTTAGCAAAACAATAAACAAGAAAAAAAACAAGTAGAAACAAATCGAAACCCCCATCTAATGCTACCACCAAAAAACCAACCAAACTGTACACGTACACGTATAAACATCATCAACACATTTTTTCAAACATGTCTGATTGAAGGACCAGTCTTTTAAGTTTCGCCATTGCTCATAATGCACCTCAAAAGAAGAAGCAAGAAAAACAAGGCTGTTCAAGAGAAAAGTACTTCTATCAGGCCTTCTGGTATTTCACTGCTGGACACTTTCAAACTGTCTTCCCCCAGCCAAATGGGTTCCTTATAAGACTTCGAAGTAAATGAAGCACAAGCTTATACTCCCAACTTCTATGACGATCGTGTTTTAAGACTCGCATCAACTTTAGCAAATAATGCTGATACATTCTACACTACATCAACACCTCTTTCTCGTTTAAGATATGGTAGAAGATGTAGAATGAACGAAAAAAAATTCTACGTTCATCAAAACCAATGGTTCTACTAGAACTAAATAGAACCAACTTAGAGGACATATTTGGAAACAAAACAAAAATATATTAAATTAACATTTTAGAAAGTAACCACCGGTTACCATCCCATCGGTGGTAGCGATCGATGGTGGTTGGGTTTCCAACTGTTTGTCCCGTATTTCCTTCGTGTCCCAACGGCGGGCACGCGAATCGGACGAAACCCAACTGATGGATTGATTTTTTGTATGTGCGCTGCTTCGAGCACATTTGAATTTGAAGGCCCATGAGCAATGGTGACGTAGCTTAGCAGTAAGGTGCCGTTATCAGCTGAAATTGGGATCATAGCTTTATTACGATAGGATTAGTGGACTAGACGAGCGGCAAGAGCGGTACCGAAGGGAAGTTGCACGATGGTGCTTCGAAGAAGAAAGCGCAAACTGGTATGCAAATGTTAGAAGAAGGTAACCAATCGCCCCTCCGAGAAATGTTTCGAGAATGCAAACGCATTTTGCATATAACGAAGGAAACGGATCCTCGGATATAAGAATGGTAAGGGATGATGAGATCTGCACACTTTGTAAATAGGCCAGATACTCTACTCTTCACTACCGCCGCTCTTCAGCTGCATACTGACCGGTTGGAAGAAAAAAATTAGGATTCCAACCGGATGGCGTACCCTTTATTAGTGAATAAATAAATAAAAAAAACTAACCAACTACGACTTCTCAAGAGGAACTCCAGTCAAAGCTGTGGATAGACGAAGCTCTTGAAACATACGAACACACACGCCACCCCTTTAGAGGCGTTTTCTGTGGCACTTTTTTACTATCCAACTTCCTAATCCGTGTCCGTAATAATGATAGAGAACTAATTAATTGAAGTGTGTAAATAAATACAACCCTGCAAAGCAGTGATACATAACTACTTTAAAAGAAAACTCTACTGCACATAACCCCTAAACGGTACGATTAGGTAAATTAAGCAAAACAGAAACTCCAATAACCGAACACTATCCAACAACCAAACATGTCCCGCCATCCTACGAAGAAAAATCGTTTATGTGTTGTGTTTAGTGTGCGTGTGTGTGTGTGTGTATGTGAGTGTGTAGAAGGACGAAGCGATAGATATTAGCAAAAGGAAGAAAAACAAACAAACAAATATAAGGTCTCCCGCTGGTTGGGAAAAATGAATTAGATTTATAGTGAAAGAAAACCCAACTGACTAAAACATATAATAAAGGAGAGAAAAAAAATGAAGATTATCCAATAACAAAAGCATCAAGATGCACGAAAGCAAAAAAAAATGATTTGAGAAAAGTGCAATCGAGAGAAAGATTGACAAACAACATGTGAAGAAACATTATGCACCAAACGAAGTAACTAAAACCAACGGCCCGACTAAGAAGAAGAAGCAAAGATGAAAGAAAAAGTACGGAAGGGTTGTTTGTGTAAACTTCATAAAGAGAGCTTCATTTGTACGACACTATAAACTCAACGGAAGTTGTAGTGTAAACTTCTCTGACCATCGCGAGATAAGGTAGAAAGTGAACGATCAACTAGTTCTCTGCAAAAAGCGAGAATCGGATAGGAATTGAATCCCATGATGAAATGGATACCGAAGATATAAATTGGTATCGGAGGGTATTTATTGTGTAGTGTATTTTAATGACACGTAGGTCCAGGAAATGCGTGAGTCGGAATGCAAACCCAGAACTAGAAGCTAACTCGGAAGCACGGATGCGACCAGCATACATTCGCTAGACTTTTCACAATCAGCACAACTTTGCAACTAGTGACTAGCAGCAACTAAAGGACACAAGAAAACTCTTGTCTCGTTAGGCACAAAATTATACCAATACACGATAGCGTTGAATGACCCGAACACACCCCCATCCAACGTACGCAGTTTATGCTACGCATAAACTGGCGAAAGAAGGATGAATCTTCTAGTAAAGAAATTGTAAGTAGAATAAAAGGAAAAAAGGGTCAGAGAAAAAAAAACTATCTGCAGCACTGTTTAGAATCATTCAGAACCAGCTTCTTTTTCCTAACTCTCCCTTTCTCTCTATCTCTCAAGCACTTCTTCGACAGACAGCAAGAGAAGGAAACATTCAAACGTAGACTATCGTAAAGTCTGTACATATTTTGATTACTTTATAAATGACGAAATAAATTCATCTATTTAATTCCGCGGTGAAAGTTATTTCTTTTGAGATGACATGCGATTGATCGGACCGAGTAATTTGTTGTAATCCTCATAAAATATGAAAAAGACAAAATACCTTAACCTACCCTTATTTAGAAAGAAACTACGTCCCACGTTACAAAATTGTGTAAGGTAAGTAATAAACCTTCAAAGATGTATAAATAGCGCATAGCATTTTGCTTGGATGATAAGATAGTGTGTTTCATATCAAACATTCCCCTTCAAAGGAGGTTACATCATTCAAGATTGTTTATGTTTTCACAGATATGATCAACGATAACATTTTTAATGCTTCTGTCTACGCATCGTCTCATTTATGTGAGAAGATAAAGAGGTGATTTACTGGTGATCTCCTGCAGCAAAATGTCTTATCAAATTCACCAACGTGGTCGTGGGATTTTACGAACTTGTGTTGGGTTAAGAAAAAAATCTGCAAAAATGTGCCCTCCACGTCAACAAAAACGTTTTGTGTTGTATAAACAGTCCCTTTGAACGAAGGTTATATTTCCTTCCGACGAAGGTTGTATTTCCTTCAGACCAAGTGTCAAATAGTCATAATTCGGTTGGCGCAACCCATTCCAATGCGAGCGAGACTAAGTTGCTTTGCAAATAGCACCAAGAAATATGAGTGCTTCTTATCGGCCATCCGGCCAAACGAGGTTCTGTCCCGGGCCGTGAACTTGCAAATCAACTGTCCAATATTTAAGGGCCACCGGAACGGTCTTCACCATCACAGTACCGCCTCAAACGTTATCCTGTTACATTCCTTCCTTTGGAACACCAACCCGAAGTCACCATGAAGCTGCTGTTTTTGCTGAGTTTCCTGCTGTGCGCCATCCTGGCCGCCGCCGGCCAGTACACGTGTCCGGCCTGCCCGGAGATTTATCTGCCGGTGTGTGGTAGCGACGGAAGGACCTACTCCAACGAGTGCGTTTTGGAATGCACGGTGGCCCCGACCGTGCGAGTGGCCAGCTACGGAGAATGCTAGGTAGACGAACCCAAAGACCCGAATTCAACCAGCCAGCCAATTAGCTTAGTGACTATTACCTTATGATTTCGAAGCAATAAAAGGTACATTGTTATTCACAAACATAAGATTTTTCATTTGTCATGCGCAAAAAAGGTATTCTAATGATAAAACCTTTGAGAAGTGGTCAAATTCAAAATTCCATATAAACATACCCCAATACTGGCCGATAAAAGTGTACATGCTTCCGTTAAGGATATTTCCTGTTTTGTGTGCTAAAGACACTCGTAGGATGCTAGAGACCTTATTTTCTAGTGGTTTCATATCCTGTCGATCGTAGTAGCAATTTGTATTGCTTACTTTACTACTTCCCGTTCCTTGAAACCTAACTCCGACCAGTTCATTAACCGGTTTTGCCTTAACGAATTCGAATGTTGCCTCAATTAAACGTAAGTATACCAACACCATCGATGTAAGGTACCCGAGAGATGTATGCGTCTTTCCGGAAGATGCAATCGATGCCAAGACAATGAAACCACTCACCGCCTGCAACGAGAACAAAGATGTAAGCAATATGGTTAAGGGTTTTGTGTATCCGCATACTTACGAATCAGTCGTTTACCAACCAACCGGCAGCTTAGGGGCGTTCTTCCGTTCTGTTGTTTGCTGAAGCTGGTTCCGTGGGAGGACACTCCGACTCTACCCGACCCGCGGGACGGTTCTGACCCAACAACAAAACAAAAATTACGTACGCCAGTCCGCTTCACCTAAGGAGGCGATGCGGATGATGCGATCTGATGTGCCAGACTCCACAATACACACTTCAAACACTGACCAGGGACACACGAAAACGGCACAAAACACTTCACGATGGTCCTGGAACACCGTTCTCCCACTGGGAAGACAAAATTAGGGATTTAATTTAAGAATTCTAAAATATTTCCACACACCGCCGTGCGCGAGCGACATGTAAACACCAAGCAATGACAAGACTGACGACCGCACGGTTACTAAAACGAAGCAATATTTGCTTCGGCAGGTTGGACCACCATAACCTTCTTTGTTTCTTTATCTTGATATTGACAACTAAAAAATTACTAAACAAGGTTACTGGAGCGAAGCAAAACTTGCTTCAAAAGGTTGGGCTACGACGATGCTCTCTAGAACGAAGAAATATTTGCATCTGAAGAATCCCAACAAAATTATGAAGAATGGAATCTTGTAAATTATCATCATTAAAACCACTTTTTCAATTACAATTTATAACAATGAAGTAATTGAACCATTACATGAAACACGTAAGGTTTGCTTAGCTAGTTACTCAACAGAAAACTTTTGAACGTACCGAACAACACGCCTATCAACCTGCTATATTTGTAAAACATATAGAAATTGTTAACATTTTATATTGTCAAATCTGGAAGTTGTTAAAATCAAGATGAAGACACATAAAACTCTGTGATGACCCAACCTTTTGAAGCCAGTGCTGCTTCGTTCTAGTAACTTTGAACGTCACAACTAAAATGTCTTGAATTTTGGAACAACAAAGCACACTCGGGATGTTTGCGTGAGGAAATACGGTTCGTAAGTGAAAAACTGTGTCCCGAATGGTGCAAAAACGGTACGTTGCAGTCCGGAAAGTAACGTTAAACGTTAGCTACCAAAGCAACGATCGTTCGTGGGGCGAAGAAAATTGTGCAGCAGTCGAAAAAGAGTGATTTTAGCCAGCATCGGGCTTGGTTGGTGCACTTTCTTCTGCTGCCCGTGTCTCGAGCTCATCATCTCCCCCTGCAAGAGGAGGTGTTACTGGAGCGTGTGTATTATGTGTGTTGCGTGCCGCGAAACTACTCTTGGCGAATTGCAAATAAGTGCACGGTTTACCTCAAAGTTGACCGCGTGAAGATAGATGTGAATTTTATCCAGAAAAAAACCCCGTCTGCCATTTTCCTGCCCTTTTAAGCATACACCGATCGGGGTTTCCTGCCTGCTCCGTCGCGCCCAGATTCCCTACTCATCATCTGCTTTCCCATTGCAAAAGCATAAAAGGGAAAGCATCGTAAATGAAACGAATGACGTATCCTTCCACCAGGATAGCGTAGAGATTATTGAAAAAAAAACCCTTCCAGCTCGAGATACCGGCGCGCTCGATTATCTCGCCCCTCGGTCGACGCACAATCTCCAGAGGGTGGTGGAGAGACAATCTTCCTTTCAGCGCAATGATTCGATTTATTCGCCTCAGACCTAAATCGCCGGCGAAGTGTGGAAAGCAGCAGCAGCAGTAGGCGTGCTTGCGTGTGCGTCGTTCGGTGTGTAAGCCTTTTCTCGCGGAAATAGAACGCATCTCGAGGCGGTGCTAACTGCTCTGCTCCATCGTTTCCATCGTGACGGGCGCGATAGCTAATCGCGAGCGTTAAAGGATAAAAATAGTCGATATCTTCATATCGCCCGTGAAGACGATACCGTTGCCGCCGCAGATAGTGGAGGCTAAAACTTATCTGCTGGCCCCGTGGGATAGCTGTCTGGATATGTGAATTCGTCGAGCGGTCTCGTGCCAGCAAACGGTCGCTTCGAGGGTGCCACATATCAGACAACATTTTACTTTAAAAACCTGCTCTCTGTTAAATTCAACAGAACGATATCTTTTCCATTACAGCGCAACGCGTTAATGCTACCCCTAGTGATTCCAGCCCGAATTTTGCGTCTGTATTAAAGTGTATTGAATTTTAATGTGTTTAAGAAACGGAGAAAAGATTCCGTTCGTGAGTGAAATAAGCTAAAGCGTTTTTAACAAACTGATGTTGAAATAACGCCTCTTTGATTCGTTTGTGACCCACAGAAGGTGTCAAAGTTTCTAAATACGAAGCGAAAAAAAACCAGTTCCAGCATACAACCATCTCTAACCTAAACCGGAGCACGTAATTGAGCTGATCGGGAATGAATGTGTACATTCTTGCAACATAAAAATCCATCTTTCCGTCACCGGTAAGTGTACTTCACTCGTTTAAGGTGTAATTCTTTCCTCTTCTGATGACTCACGTTTCGTTCGATTCCCATTAGTAATCTTCTTGCCCTCCTTGCCCTGGAATGTACCCCCGCCTACCTGAGCGCTTGTTATCGATAACGTTTGGGTGGGCGAGCATCTGTGATTCAGCCCGTTTCGAACCCTCGTGCGAACGTAAAAGTTGCGTCCTTGGTAAAAGTTGATGAACTTGTTGCAAAACATTTCCAGGTGTAACCTTCGATGAATAAAGGACTCTTGGAGGAAGGAAAGTAAACCTTCTTTTGATAATGAAAAATAAAGCCGTTGTCAATCTCCAATGAAACGCGATGGAATAAAGCCTAAATGGTCGGCTTTCTTCTCCAACAGTCTGGTCTCATGTTGAAGGCATGCCTTAACGCCGGTACGCCGTACAAGGACTAGCATTTTGTTTTTGTCTTTCCAAGGCACACAATCGGACCATTGAGGAGAACCGACGAGGCCACCCACCCATTCTGGCCAAGGAAATACACCTCGCGAACAGCTTTGTTCTTACTTCCTTTTCGGAGGAAGTGGAATTTATCAATGAGTTGGCTTGTTAAATAATCAAGAAGTACGAAATTCGATGCTAGGAAAATAAATAAAAAGAGGTTCGCAATACTTTTTCAAAATTAGAAAACAACTGTTTTGAGTAAGTAAAATAGTTGTAGGTTGAATTTATGCCTCGAAAATATCGGTTGAAAGATGCCTAAAAGTTTGTTCTTTATTATCAAAGCAGGCCGTCAAAACATGATCTTCCAAAAGAAGATCACCTTAAAGCATAAAGTCTACCAAAGTCGGTACGAAACCGCAAAACCTGCCTTCGTTGGGCATGGCATGTCATCGTCACCTTTCGGTCACCTCGGCCTTCGCTGGACGACCGCAACCCCTCTCCACCAGAGTTCCATATCCGGCCAGGGAAATCGGCAAGTCGCGTTTGCCACGCGTTTGCGTGTTTTTTTTTTTTGTGTTTGTTGCATCCAACTTTTCAACTTCACGACACATCATCTTCTGCACCTCCCGCACCTTCCGCTGGTACGTTGATGGGCCCGAAAAGTCCGCGGCGTTCCGTTCCGGCGATACGTACTATCCAAAGACAGTCCACGCAAAAATGAAAAGCGTTTGATGAAATATAATCACACGAACGATGTTTCGTGTTTCCCCTTTTTGTTGTTGGTGCAAAGTGCAGCACTAATCGAAACAGAGACCTTTCTTTTCTCCACTTTCACCGTAGATTTGGCAGTGTTGTGAACAGCGTTTCACTTATCTTTAAATCGAACCGTCGATATTAAAAGAAAGTAGTAGTTTATTTCCTACCTCAGGTAACATTTCGGGGTGAAGATTATGAGAGACTGTAAGCTTTGCTGCTCGATAGCTGCCCGAGCTGCTGGACAGTGTTTTTCGGACTCTTTCGATTAAAGTCCCACCTACCGTTACTTTGTATGATGTCACACATTCCTCCAACCGGGCGTACCGGGTCCACTTCCCTCCGCGAAAGCACCGACATCAAAAAGAAACATACCGGCGGCGCTACCTGCCTTGAACCAGCCGTTCACCTCCACCCTGCCCGCAACCCCCGCCGCACGTGTGAACCACTGGGGGACGTTTCTGTTTGCGTTGCAATTTGAATTGATAACGAACCCCGGGGCGACACAATCCGCGTACGGCCTCGGGACAAATCCGGTGAAAGAGAGGGGAAAGGGAGAGAGACCCGCTGCGGAAGGTAAATGTTTACCGTCAGCTTCCGAAAGGGAACGATCGTCGGCGCTGCCTGGATTGACTTCCGGATGGGGTCTCACTGTTGGTATTCTTGTTGTGGCTTTTTGCCGATCTAATTCCTTGAAGCATCCTAAATCATAATTGCCATCCTTTTCTCTTTCACTGAAGCGTGTGGCCAGAATGCACTCGAATGCGATAACATGGAATCAAATATAAATGCATAAGTTGTTGTTGCCCTAAAGCGTTGAAAATAAAACTCGTATAAGTTGGAACTCATAACACATTTGATTTAATTCAAACCTCAAACTAGTTTTTTTAGTGAACTTATATTTTCAAACTAACAATCCAACTTTTATGACATTTAAAGTGTTTTGTACTTTCCTGTAGACATTGAGAGAAATGTTTCTGTGCTTCTTCCTAACAACTCCCTGGAAACTTCTCGTGGCAAGAAAGTACGTTACTTTACAGCATTAAGCTTAAAGCTACTTATGAAACTGTTATTTTCAAACTAAAACGCAACTTTTATGTCATTTTAAATGTTATGTATCCTCTACAGACATTGAGCTGATGTTGCTTAAATTGTTTCGTATTAAATCATGAAACCCCATCATTAGGATTCAGTAGAAAAATTTTAATTTCATTACTGTGTTTCTTCTTTAAAACCCCCCTTTGCAAAACTTCTCGTCGCCGTGACAACGACGACCCGCGAAATGGCACTGGAGTGAATTCATCTGAAAATAAATATTACATTAAATTAGCTTCATCAACTTCTGCGAGAGAGTGGTTGGGCGGGACACATTGCTTCGACGGCTGCTGTCGTCATCGCGAGCCTCGTCTGCGTTTCCCATTAAGCTTCCTGGTGCTTTCGTTTCGTCTTGTCCCGACAGATCCGTTCTACCAGGTCCTACCTTTCCAGTCGCCTTTGAAAGGTAAACCGCTGGCGTTGACGTCATCGAAGGCGGGCAGGGGGCGGACAACAACATTTGCTTCAATTTGAATACACACTGGTTGGAGCATAACTGTCTTTACATACCTTTTATTTGTCTCTCTTCCAGTGCCACGTATTTTGAGACGTAATGAGAGTGACACGATTTAATTAGGAAGAAATAGGATCCACTCGGCAAGATTGCGTACCCGTGCAGAAGTCAAATATATAATCAACGACAGACGGGCGGCGTTCTCTTATTGCTCGATCACGTTTGATCTTCAAAATGTGACGAAGCCGCGAAAGCTTCTTCGGAAGATAGAAAGACGGGACTGTTTATGCCGAGCATGTCATAAGGCTGTCGTAAATAATGGAGTCATATTTCTTTTCCACCGTGCACCTAGGGCGGGAAGTATCGGGGAATCGAGGGTGGGAAGTGGACTATCACGTGCCGGAAAATCATTTCCAATCCCAACACTGGAAAATGGCAATAGAGGGAGCAAACGAAGATGGTATCGCAGTATGATTCGTCGTCGACTTTTGTGGCTCGTCGAGAGAATTGACACAAAATGCAAATCAAACAGATCATAACCACGACGACGTCTTTTTCCTGTCAACCTGTTGCCGATCGGGCGAAGGCGAAGCAAACCACACAACCCAAGTATTGCTGCGGTACGGCATACGGATGGCCTCGGTTGTATCAAATTTGCAAATACAAACAAAGCTAGCTGACCGATGTTTTTCCTCCATTGTTTTCTTTTTCCGCGGTGGTTGGTCGCCATTTTTCGCCATGTAATTCCACCTCGCGGATAAGTGACACCGTGCGCGAAACGTTCGTGACATCCAATTACCTTCCGGTTGGCGGTATCGACGGTAGAAAAATCGAATCGCAAACGGCCGAGAGTCTGACGGTTACGAGACGACGGCAGGTTGGGTTTTGTTTTTGCGTCCTTTATTTTCTACTCCTCAAATTGGTTCGCGGTTCGTCTGCTGGAAGATGCTAGACGACGAACGTCCTTGGTTGGGTTTTTTTGGAAAGCGATATGTCGATCTTATTCTGCCCAGAAAAAAACAGATGTTGGGGCTAGCATTTGAAAGCGAACTGAAAAACAAAGTTAAGGTGCATTTTCACTTGGTTTTCTGAACGATTTAAAGTCGATAAATTGACTCGCCTTTATGTCTTTATGGAAACTGCTGTTGGTCGTTTTATGCCTTGTTAAGACATCAACAAACTCAAACAAATCATTACCTAACAACTTTCCGCTTTAATGTAACCTTTCTTCCCCGTTTAACGTACGCATATTGAATTATGATGTGCGCAATCCCTGCTTATTCGGTGTTCGATGCTTTCGATGGTTGGGAATGGTAAATGAGCATTTAGTGCCGTGAACCACAACACATTTATCTCAAATCCCCACCCATTCGAGGCGTGTGGCCATCGGAGGGCGTGTGTGAAACATCTATTTCATTACGAACCCCTAATCGATCACAACAACCGAAATGATGTGATGACCGTCGGGACAGACAACACAAGACACACACACCCCATTAGCAGCTCATTCGATGAACCTATCCTGTGTGATAGATTTTATTTGCATGCCACAATCCCAAAAGCAGCCCGCTGGCGGACTGGCTGGCAGCTGTTGGATTATTCAAATTGGAACTACGCCGGCTAAATCTGACCTAAAACTGCAGACTTTGTAGACTAGGTTGATCCTTGGACCAACGCCAACGTCCGAGAGGGGTAGGGTTCATGGCTTCTAACCCACGAAGCCACCGATGCCGAAAGGATTATCCTCGGTACATATCGACAGCCCGCCAGCGTGGAAATGGGTGAACTTTGTGAACCCTTTTTCCGACCGAATGTGAAATTTGTTTCTGTCCATTAAAGTGGTTGCATCGGTAATGTGTGTCGACACTTGACATGGTGTGCATATCACTGATCGGAGGGATACAATCGATTATTGGAATGTGGAATGTTTTCGCTGCTCATCTTTGATCTTTGAAATAATCTTCAAAGACCAAAAGGTTTATCTTGTATTAAAATTAATTCTCAACAAGTAAGTTGCTAATTCAAATGTCAATGTCTCGATAGTCCTTCATAAAATCTTCTTCAGACCGTCCGTAGATAAGTTCTAATTTCTCAAGGATTAGCTTTCGAACACATGGTTCGTTCTGACACGGAAACCGATGGGAAACCTACACGTACTTTACCCAACGCAACAGCTTGTCCTTTCCCGTTGTGGTTCGGTTTGATTGATTGAAAAATCTCCTCCAGAGCGCTTCGTCTGGAGACCACCAGACCTTCTTTATCGTACAAACAACGTGGACATGTCCCTAAACCGGTCTATCACAAAACCTTAATCCGCCACAGACCTGCTCTATCAGCAAACGCCTTCACGCGCCGGTTTACTGACGAAGGTTGACTTGTTGCGTCTGGTTGCGGTTTTGCGAAGAGCATCGACTCTGCTTCTTGGGGTATCTATCGGGTATTGGCGGACATATGCAGCGAGTCCTACGGATAAGAAAGGGCGTTAATGTATTGATACACCGTGCTCCGTTGGCTGAAACGAACCACTTTGCCCCGTCAATGGTAGATCATTTATCTTCTAGGTACGTCGTTCGTTCAATAATCCATTAGTCATACCTGAGGAGGTGTATTGATAAGGCTTGAGCGAGATGTTTGTTAAGGACCATTTACACGTCATATTTTAAGCTTTTCCGATAGCATTTGCTACATTTTAAAATTCAATTTACTTAGAGATTCAATCGTTGCATTAGTACAAATTAACTATTTATTATCAAGATCTGTTTTACAACAACCTGGCTCTAAAGTGGGCGCCAAAGATGAAGCCTAATCCTTCAGTCCATTGACAAATGTGGACACTTCACTCGATTGAGGAGCCCACAAACCATCATTCCTGCTACATTCGAGAGGCCGTTTATGATGATGTAATACCGCCTGCGTATCTTGTCGTACACCGTGTCGTCGTCCCTCCTTTCCTTTGCAGCTCCACCAGAGTCCACCCTCCTTTCCGTCCGTCGGGCTCGTCATCCATCAACACTGTATCTTTTCGCGAGACAGATAACCAGTTTTCCAGCCCCTTTTTTCTGTCCCAATGTGTTTGTGTGTAAGTGATGATTGTTTTTCTTTACCTTCAACATGGAATTGAGTGACACGCTAGCCCAGTTTATATCTGTAAAATTGCACGGTAGCCGTGTATGGCGTTTGTATTTTTAGATACCGTACCGACACCCCATTCCTTGATAAGAGAACTTCGCTCGTCACATTCTTGATGGTTCTGATGTCGAGATGTTTCGCTTTTCCCACATGTTTTGTTTGATGTTATTTCTCGCTCATACCGATAAATAAACGGCCAAGATGTTATCATCTTTCTGTATTTCGCCAATATTGTTTATTTTATTTTGTCTCTTCTGTTATCAATTGTGTTAATGTTGTTAAAGGAGCATAAAATTTAATTGTGCTTCTTTGGTTTATAGGGGTTTAAGATTATGTGTTTTTAAATTTTCATCGCTAAAACAAGCCTTCTTTAAAGATCTCTGATTTAGCAAATATCACAGGCTTCTTCTTTTAACAGTACTGGAATTAAAATAATTATCTGACACCGATTTACCGCTTGCCGGTTCGGTTCACTTTGTTAAGCTCCACCACATGATCCGGCCACACACAAACAACACAGGGAAAACCAAGCTAGAAAACCATGCCACAGTCTAATGTGGCCATAGCAAAGCAAAGCGAAGCAGTACGTGTAGTTTGAGTTAGTTTAATGAATTCGTTTAATCTGGTCCATACCATCCTCCGACCCTCCACGAAGGCGCTTCGTGGCGGCCCAGTTTCTCTGCGACTGTTGCGGTAGGTTTTAGTTTTTTCCTGTCGGTCAATATGATAACGAGAGACGTTCGTTCAGAGTTCAGAGATGAGCCGCTTTCTAGGCGTGCTGGACGAGCCATTTCTGGCCGAGATTGTGTGAATGCAATAAGCTTAATTATATTATGAAGCCCTCGGGGGTAGGAGGTGGAGGATCCATCCGCTGAGTCCTTTTTAATTATAGAAGTTTATTTTCGAATTAAGTGACGTTTTGAAACTCTTGTTGGTTCGCTGTAAATTGTACTTTTTTGCTTGTTGCTGTTACATTCATTAAACTACTCTTAACTAGTTTCGAAGCGGACTTTCTAAAGTTTTATTATTTGTAACCGTATCCAGACACTGATTAGAGTCATTCAAATGAAAATTTATAACTTAATTGCCCACCGTTTCAACCAACTCCAGTATTCGTTCTAGGCCGGCAGGGAAAAAGGATTCGATTCTGGAAAAGTTTTCCACCACCCGGCTAACACTTCTTTGTTCGCCCATTATAGGAGCTTTTCCCCGGCGGAGAGGAAACATCGGACTTTTTCACCGTTTCCTCCTTCTTCAGCGACCCATTTCCGCCCGCTCGGAGCTGCTGATTTGGCCGTTTATTTCCCACGTGGCTCTTTTTTATCTTAAATATTTAATGCCCTTCCGGAACGGATCCGAACCGGTGCTGCTTCGGTGGTTTTTGTACCTGGCGATTCGGAGTGTTTCTTACCTTGTTTCTTAAAAACCAACCCAGTTCTGCCTGGTTTTTTGTTCCGCCCGGAATCCGTAAAGATCAAAAGTCAAAAGGGGGTCAGAGGTCAGCAAACACACTTTTCAGTTGCGAAAAAGGGAACCGGAGAAGTTAGGAACCGTCCTGCACACGTGCATCCGAACAATGGGCGAACACGAAGCACGGATAGGCTTGAACGGTCCATATGATTTTGTGACCTTTGCTGAAACTACCCGCCTGGTCCATGAACTGGACCCTCTTCCTCCCGGGAAAACCCCCCCTGTAGAAGGAAGATAGATTCTGGATCCAACTATAGAACGTCGTTCGGGGTTTGGCTTTTGCTGGTCATGCTGGCGGTAGGTCTGTGTTCTTTTGCCCTCAGAAGCCGCCCGTTTCATCCTAGTCAACGATTTCTTCGTTAAACCGGGTAACGAAGGATCCGAAGGGCGCCCGCAGATGTCCCACCGTATTATGGTTAGTTATGGTCAGGAATGCTTCAAGACAAACGACGTTGTTACAGCCAACAACAGCTTCGGTCGTACGTTCGACAGTAACTCGACTGTTACTTCAATTTTCCTCTCGAAAATTTATATCCAACCTCGGGCAGCGGCCGTATATTTTCCCTTTTTATGTGTTGTCTTTCCAACTGCATTCTTGAAGTCGTCTTATTTTTGTAGCTTGGTGCAACGAAAAGTAGTCAGTTTCAGCTCTTTTCACTAAGTGGAATTAATTCTGCAAATTCCTCCTATTTTTGTTTGCTTCATTTTGTTTGATAATCTTTGACCAAACACAAACCCGCATCGTCGTGCGGTGGCGTGCGTGCGAAATTAATTTTGCCTGATTTAAATTGTCTTCCTCCCTCGTCGCAAGCCAGCCCAAGTTCCCCACCCACCGAGTGGTTAGCTTTGGCCGCCAACACTATCGTATTTGAGCGCGCCCGTTGTGCTAACAAACGCGCCAAACAATCGAGATCCCGAAAAGCGCCGGGACGACACTAATTGTAACCCGTTTTCGCTACGGGGCCGCCACTTGAACTATTTTGTTGCGATTGCGCGACCGCAAGCATCATCGCCGTCGCCATCATTAGAGGGCCGATGTTTGTGCACGGCCATTCATTCAATTGATATAGCAAATGGAGCAAATCACTTAATTATTCCTGCAAACACTGCCACATCGCCACCCAACCCCTAACGCCCTCCATGCAAACGGAATGCCCTGGCCAAAAGCAGCCACCGAAGGGAAGGAAAGTGTATTTAAACCGACCCACTCCAGGTTGGACGAGCGTTCTTTTTTACTTCCAACCGAGATTTGCTTCCTTTTCCGTTGGCGTGTGGCGATTCTGTATTTGCTCTCGACCACTCGAAAAGTTGGCCAGATGGGACTCTACCAGTTCCGTGTTTCTTTTCTAGCCAACCACGTTTTTTGTCGGGTTGTACCGAACTTTGTGGAGTCCTTTCGTAATTTAGCCATCTTTTCCTTCCGCGGTTTTTGTGGTTTCAATAATTAAATTCTAGGGGAAACGAACAGACCGGTCGGTTCGTTAATTTTAAACAAGCGCACCATAAATTCTCCCTTTGCTAAATATTAAATTAAGTGTGATGAATGGCTCACAGATTGATTGATAAAACTTGCTTTAACAAATGTAAAGCTAACTCCTGGCAAATATCTGTATTCGGCTGCGATTTGTATTTTAATTTATTTTTGCTGCAAGTTTGTTTCTGTTCCTTGTGATATAATGTGTTTTAATATTCTGTCTAATGTTGTTTCAAACGTGGAAAAGACAATATGTAACCTTCAAAACGATTGTTGCAAGTCAAGTTTTACTCTGTCAATTTGATTTATGAGTCGCAATGCAAGGACACTGCAACCCGTTGCGGTTAAACTTTATGACTCTCTCTCGGTCATCGAGTGGCAAAATCTGAAAGTCGGCGGCAAACCATCTTTATTTATTTCCCCTTCCGAATAGTCTGCCCGTTGTTTCGCACCTTTGTCTAATTTTCAAAACGCAATATTGCCTGTTTTTTTTAGCCATCCTCTCACGCCTCAACCGAATGCAATTAGTGTTAGGATGTGCATTTTTATTTTCTTTTCCAGCCGGTGCATCGCAAACCGATTCCGTTTCCGTTCGTTGCCCAGGCCGTGGTCATGCAAGCTGCTGTCCATCTGTTTTTTTTCGATTATTTGCCACGAGAAGGAGTCACGCAGGTTGACCGGGGAAAAGCGTTTCGTACCGGACGAGGTGGTGTCGTTGGTAGCTTTCCACTTCGATAGGTTTTTATTTGACCAGTGAGAGTTCGCTGTGCCAGGTGAAAAGCGTTTTAGTGAAGCTTGCAGTGGGCTTAGTTGAAGGAAAAGATAAAGTTTAGTCCAACCAATTGATGCGACGATAGGTGAGGTTTATCTCGTTAATATTTAAATAAAAATCTTCAATTGAACCATAACGTTTGTCGTTGGCATAATACGGCGATAAATAATTAAAACGATGACGGACAAATTAGTACAACAACCAGAGGTCATCAATAAAGATTGGTAACTAATCGTCCCTCTGAATTGTCATTAATCACCTTGATTCGAAGCCATTCGCTGGTTCATTGTCCAGTACTTTTTCACGCTATCGGTTTATGGGTAAAGAAGGGTTCGGTAAGAAAGGTGAAATAATGGAACGAGTTCTCACTATCGGTGACATAACATATGTACCACACGACTCCCACTTGTCCAGCTGTCCGCGTTGGCGCACCTGTACCTCTGGAACAATGATGATGATAAATGATAACCACTGATATGTTGGGAGCCCGTTTGTCGTTGTCGTTGCTCACTGTACCGGGTGATCGATGTCATATCAATAACTCTGGGCCACCTCCATCGATGCCGTTTCTTATCGAGCCGTATAAAAATTATTCTTGAACCATACACTCTTCCTCTTATCATTTGTGACGATTATTTGCAAACGCTAACACGAGTCCTTTTTTCCGTTTCAGGATGAGATCGTACATCATGAGGCGTCCAGCTGGCCTCCAACAGGCGTCTAAAGCATTGGGATCGGTTCGTGGAAATCGAATGTAAGGAGCTTCCATCCAACCCAACCAACTGGCGCGTCCAAGTTTTACGATTCCTCCAGCATCGACCGAAGAGTTGTGGGCGGAGAAAGACGCCCCGCTCCATTAAATATCTGTTGCTTTAGCCGCGTTTGGCCGCGTAGTCGCCACATCGATCGACGCCATATGTGCATTCAAGAAAGGCTCATCGAGTTTGGTGGGAGTTCCGCCGTACCCTCCAGCGTATACTAAAGGAAGCTAACGTGGGTTCTCACGATAAAAGAAGTCTACACAACTTCTTCCATTCACTCTCTCTCTAAAACACCACCAAGCGCGTCCTACCATCATCTCCAGGCCATACAAGGATCTAGTGCCAAATTTTAACGATTAAGAAGAAACTGTGCCGAGGAGCCGAGCTGCAGAAAACGGAAAAAACGAATATACCGTAGTCAAAACAACCAGCATAAAAGAAGACTTACAACTAAGCCCGAGAAAAGAGTCGCACATTGAAAGTGATAAAAATTTAGAATCATATTGAAATTGTTTCTTCTAAGAAAGGCAAACTACTCACCGTCGTCTGAAAGACGTCTTTGGCACGCCGGATTCTAGTTTCCCCGCAGGCGACCGCATAAAGGGTGGAAAAAAGAAAGTTCCCTAAAGTGAACTGCATACTGCCGGGAATCGTCGGAAGGAAACCGTAGGAGCTATCCTTAAGAGAAAAACCTTCTTGATCGTCCTCCATACACACACACTAGTCAAACCAACTTTAAAACCCGACCCGCGGCGCCTGGCAATTCCAGCTTTCTCATCCAGCTACCGCCAGCGTATATCAGCGTCGTATCGGAAACCAAACCACACTCGTTCTTTCTCCATCCTCCATTTATTTTGCGGTACGTCACCGACGAGAAATTGTGAAACGAGAACGCCACGACAACCACCCTGTGGAAAGTGGGTTAAAGTGAGCTGCAGTTAAATTTTTATATTCTCACGTCGCATGCCAAAAAGGAAAAGGAAAGAGTCGCTCACAGCCGATTTAGAAGCGGTTCGTTCGTGGATCCATCCATTCCGGTAGCGAATTCCGGAAAAGGCAACGGAAAGAGGCCCGAGCCGGTGTTATATGTGTGCATATTGAAAAAGATCCATAAGGCAAATTGCGCCATTAAAGGCTATCAGGAGGAGCAGCCAGCCCCGAACCATTATGAACGTCGTGGAGAAAAGGCGTCTCTGAAAGGGGGGTGTGGGAACACTTTTAAACAATTAATCTCCATTTGTTCGAAAAACGAGTTCGAATCGATTGAAGGAAAGGATAACTGTTTCCTTCTTTTTTAGCAACAAAGAAAGGATTGTCGTTTGCAGTTCGATTTATTAGAGAGAGAGAGAGAGTAAAACAAACACATAAAAAATGGGAAACAAAACATCCTGCTGTTCGTACTCAAGTCCACCGCCGGCGCGGAAAGCGAAAGAGGCACCGGTGTTCGAGGAACACCTACCGGAGGGGGAACTGTCCACAAACAACCTGCAGCACATCTCGGAGCGCGAGGGTGACGACGGGGAGCACGATCCGTCCGTCGATCCGTCCGCGGGCACCATGTTCCTGGAGCGCTCGAAGCAGAGCCTGGAGAATGGGATGACGCGCAAAAAGTCCCAACATCAGATCGCCCCTCAGGGCCCGGGTGCGGGTGGCGGTGGAGGTGGTGGTGGTGGTGGCGGAGGAGGCGGAGGTGGTGGAAGTGGTGGTGTGCTGAAAAAGAGTAGCAGCTGCTCGACGATCTACCTGGACGACAGTACCGTTTCGCAGCCGAACCTTAAGAACACGGTCAAGTGTGTATCGCTAGCGATCTACTATCACATTAAGAATCGTACCAGCGAGCGACGGATAGACATCTTCGACGAGAAGCTGCACCCGTTGACACGCGACCCTGTGCCGGAGGATTATGACCGGCACAATCCGGAACACCGGCAGATCTACAAGTTCGTCCGGACGCTGTTTAACGCGGCCCAGCTGACGGCCGAGTGCGCCATCATTACGCTCGTCTACCTCGAGCGGCTGCTGACGTACGCCGAGCTGGACATTGCGTCGTGCAACTGGAAGCGGATAGTGCTCGGGGCGATTCTGCTCGCGAGCAAAGTGTGGGACGATCAGGCGGTCTGGAACGTCGACTACTGCCAGATCCTGAAGGACATCACCGTCGAGGACATGAACGAGCTCGAGCGGCAGTTCCTCGAGCTGCTGCAGTTCAACATCAACGTGCCGTCGTCGGTGTACGCCAAGTACTACTTCGACCTCCGTACGCTTGCCGAAGCGAACGAGCTGTCCTTCCCGACCGAACCGCTCTCGAAGGAGCGCGCCCAGAAGCTGGAGGCGATGTCGCGTGTCATGCAGGACAAGGCGACGGCCGAGGCGCTCAAGAATGGCATGAAGAAGTGGTCCTCGATCGACAACATCCACCAGCAGGGTGGCGTACGGCGCAGCGTGGCCATCTTGTCGTGATTTTCTTCTCCCCGCCCGTCATGGTTTCGAAGTACGCCGGAGAAAAAAGTGGTGGTGGCGAGAGGCGTGTAACACACTCGTGCTTCCAGCCGGCTCGTCGTATTCCATCTACCGCAAAGGCAACCGCAACAAACCACCCGGAGTCGGTTCCGGTGTGCCGTACCGAGGGCAGCTAAGCATTGGCTAGATAACTAGGTTTAAACACTGTCACGTCATTAGAAAGCAGTAGTAAAAACGACGCTCTACACAACGCTCTTACTCTTTACCTATCGCTACGAATACTGCTATTGTAATTACTATCGCTACTGGCGCTATGGCGGACCCGTTGCTATGGTCGCGATCATAGGAACTCCACCTTTCTCAACAACACCACCAACACAAACACATGCTACCGAAATACGTTTAATGCACACCGTAGTAGCAGTCAATAGTAGTCTCGGTCGGTAGCCTCGTACGCCAACCAGGGAAGAGAAAGAGGCAAAGTAGTCATGGAAACAAACGCGAAAGCATAAGGAACATCCTCCCTTATCCTAACATTGTGCTCGAAAGGAAGACAGTGGTGAGACACGCGGTGGAACTGAATGTGAAATTATTTTTTTGAAGTCATCTGGAAATCATGAAAGATCGTACTCTCTACGATCGTTGCAGGGACGGGATTAACCAAGCACTCAAAAGATGGAATAAGGATAAGGCGTCCCGAGGAAAGTACGGAATTTGTCAATTTCTAAAAACTCCATAGGGCTGTCATAGACCCGAAAAAGAAAAAATAAGCTACGTAAAATGTACGCAAACCCAACCGAACTACTAAAGTTGGTAGCTTTTCTGGGCCACATTTTCAAGAGCATTCGTGGCATTTTGAAAATCACGGGCCGCTTAACGAAGCCGATTAGAATGGCATAATTGACAGTATCTCGTGAATGATTTCCACATAGAGCGTCACTCTAATTTTTTAATGTATAAAGCTTTTTTTGCTTTTGGATAAGTAATTGATGAATTACTCGAGAAATTCGCTATGTCACGTTTTTTCTTAAATAAGTCGAACTCTGCATGATTCTTTTATCCCATATTTATTATAGCTCGCTTAGTTTTTCGTAAACGCTTGCTTTCTGTGTCGGTTTGAAAGCGCTGTTTTACAAGAAAAGTTTTTCCAGTTGCTTTTTTACAACATAGTTCGTCTTTGGTATATCAACCATCTTTGAATCTGGTATCATTGGATAACACAATGGGCCGTTTATTTGTGAGACACATCTTTTGTGAGACAAAAACAACATCCTATATTTGTAACGAAGTTTACGAACTGTGCAATGATAACCACGTGAAATCAGATTTAACTAAGAAAAAAAACAGGCTAAGAGAAACAGGCAGCAATATTCAGTAACATAGGCGAGGAGCAGGAAAAACCTACACTTTATGTTCAAACGCTTTTATAGAAGGAACTAAATAAACGAAAAACAAGCACGTGTCGATAAACATTATAAAATAACAAAGCAAAGGCAACAGAAAGAAACACGTTGACCTTAAAATAAAAATAATAATACAGAATAGAAAGTCCAACAAACACACCCACACCCACAAACACACAAAGTTTTCATAGAAAATAGAAGGAAAAACGTTAACGTAAAAAAGTAAAACTAGGAGTATCATTCACAATGCAGCTATGGGGACTTTATGAACGGTAAAAAAAACTTTCGAAAAAAGTCAACCACATAAAGTGAACATGTGTTCAACGAAAAATCAGCATTGAAATTCTAACTTTCCCTAAAAAAAATAAAATTGTTTTTAAAGGAGTGGATTTCCAAGATTCTGTTGACAAACACACAAACGGGACAAAGCTCTCCTCAGCGTTTCGACGAGAAAGATGGGATCCACAACGACGAATTAGGGGTCATACCATATACAAAAAAGATTAAATCAGAACATCTTTATCGTTCGGACCTTTTCCCAAACACAACTTTCAGCACTGCTTAGCCATTATTACTCAATCCAAACTAACTAAGTCATATAGTTTTCGTTTTTTGTTTGCTTACTAAACCAGAAGGAACTTGAAACACTCAAACCTGTTGGATCGAGTAGATCGATTGATATCCAGGGCAGTGTTCTTTTCGTAAGAGAGTGAACGTTTTCTTCCGAACACGGTGAAGAACATTTCGTAATGTATTATAAAATTCCGGCAATTGTGTCAAATAAATCTTTAGGAAAGAGATTGTGAACGTTGAGTTGAACGAGAAACAACCCTGGTGACGATTGTTCACTAGAAACGGAGACAGTCAGCCGATTGGTGAATGTGCACGCTTATGAACAATTGAAGTTATTTTTCTTATATGTTGGTTTTATATTTTCGTTATTGATTTTTTTTTTTCGGTTCGGTAAGGCACAAGAGAAAAAAAATGTAGAAAAATTTAAACTCAGTCGATACGCAACGGCAATGTAACATCGTAACATGCAGATGAATGAACAAACAAGGGGTGTATCAAACGAAACGGAACAAAATTATGATACACAAGTTAAACTAAAACAGAAACTAGCACCGCCAACTATCTGGTAAATCGGCAAAGGAGGTGAATTTTTAGTGTAATGAAAAAAAACCGAGATTTTGCAAATAATCCTTTGAGAGAAAGATATAAAAGTGGGTGAGAAAGAAATAAAACATTGTCTGAATGGAATAGGATAAGAAAATGGTGAACTAAGATTGGAAAACCGAGACGATGCACCAGAGGCGAGAGGGAGAGGGAATGAATTTTCTCTTACGATCGCAGCAGGCCACCAAACGAGCAGCATACGATTCCGTTCGAAAAACCGATGATAGCAAGCGCGCAGGTGTACTAGAAGAAAGTAACATATAGTAGGCGTATTAGAAACGAAGAAACTGAACTCACTGAAATCGAAACAAGAATCCGGAGGATGAAGTGTTGTAACCGAAGCGCAAGACGGAGGTGAAATATCGTACCAATTTATATAATGATTGTAACTTGTAAGCTATTGCGAATGAAAGTATAGTCTCAACACACAGAAACAAAAGTAAGAAAGTAATAAAAAGCGGAACGATGGAAAACTGAAGGTGGGTTTTGTTGCGGATTCTTTTTTCTTTTCTTTCGTGCATGCAGAAGAAAACTACTAGGATTCATTATATGTAAGTGAACAAATAAAATCGATGTAGTGTATGTTTATTTCAGCATCATTCTCGGTTGAGCTAGCATCAACAAACTGCGTTTTAAAGAAAGAGTAACTAACAAATAAAACTGTTTCTCAATACCCGCGCCACGAACATTGCGCTTACGAGCGCCAGCTGGAGAAGGACGAACCACCGAACTGGGGAGGCTTGGTGGCTTGCTGCTGCGCCAGTCCGCCGAACGAAACGCTCGTCGATGAGGAACCGAGCTGCTCGAACAGGTTGTTCGATTGTGTCGGTGATCCGATGGCGGTGGCAGCCGGTGCGACACCGAAGGCCGCTCCACCACCGAACGTCGCCTTCGGGCTGCCAAAGGTGGGTGCCCCGCCGAAGGTTGGTGCACCACCGAAAGTGGCCGCACCGCCGAATGTTGGTGTTCCCGAACCGAACGTTGCCGTGCCACCGAAGGCGGACGATACCGGTTTGCTGAACGCCGAGGCACCACCTCCGGATGGTGAACCGAACGCACTTACGGTGTTGCTGGGTGTTGAGGCCGCTCCGAAGGCAGTTCCGCCTGCTGCACCACCACCGAAGATCGATTGCGTTGCCTGCGATGGGGCTGCTGCAGGGGACTGAGGGCTAGCGAAGCCCGACGAGCCGGTGTTTGCTCCAACCGACCCGAACAAACCCGATCCTCCCGTCCAGGATGGTTGGGTTGAAGTAGCGGCGGGGCTTCCGAAAATATTTCCTCCTCCACCAGCGGGCGTGGATGATGCTCCGAATGCGGACGACCCACCGAAGATGGATCCACCGGATGCGGCGTTATTGTTGTTGGTACCAAAAATTCCTCCACCCGCGGAGGGCGTTGCCGGCGAACCGCCAAAGATGTTTCCGGAACTTGCCGGCGTTGAAGGGGAAGCGGTGGCGCTCGCTCCAAAGATAGAACCACCGCCAAAGCCGGTGCTGGTTGTCGTCGTTGCCGTTCCTCCGGTTCCCGAGCTGAAGAATCCTCCACTTGTGGCCCCACCTCCGAAAATGGAACCAGCAGTGGTCGTTGTTGTGCTTGTGCTTGAGGTGGCGCCAAATAGAGATCCTCCCGATGAGGCCACCGGAGTCGAGCTCACGGTCGAAGGAGCAACTACCGACCCGAACAAACCACTTCCGCCGGTGCTAGCCGTGGTGGTGGTCACACCGAAACCAGCAGCCGGTTTAGAGACAGCTCCAAAGAGAGAGGAACCTGCTCCGACGGTCGCCGATCCGCCGAAGATACTTGCCGTGCTCGTTCCGGCTGCGGGTTTAGGCGCACCGAAGGCACTTGAGCTGAAAATATTTCCACCACTCGATGGTGGAGTCTGGGGTGAAGTGGTGGCCGTACTGGTTGGCGAGCAGATGCTGATCGACCCGAATAAACCGGCCGTAGGGTCCGTCGTCGTCGTCGCCGCGGCGGTGGTTGTCGATGGTGGTGGAGTCGTCGGGGAAGCCACAGAAGCCGTTGGCGCAACCGAAGCCGCAGGTGAAGGAAGTGATTTGCCCAGCGAAGGAAGCGATCCGAAAGAGAATCCACCCGACGAGGTAACGGTGACTGTCTTGGGTGGCGTAGTGGTAGAGGAAACGGCACTGGATGCTGCAGGAACCGTCGTTTCCTCTTTTTGCTCCGGTTTGGACTGATCACTCGGCGGAGTCACCGTTGCTGTTGCGGTGAAGCTGCTACCGAAACTAAAACCACCACTCGGAGGTGTACCATCGGTCTTCGTAGTTGGTGGTGCCGGTTTTACGCCACCGAAAAGTAGTCCTCCACTCGCGGTCGTCGGCGTACTGGTTCCCGAGGACGCTACAACGGGTGTAATGGTCGTTCCGCCGAACGTCAACCCGGAGAAAAATCCTCCACCAGATTTCACCGGATCGCCGGATGCGGTCGTGTTGCTCTTGCTTCCAAAAAGACCACCCTCACCGAACGTCGATCCTCCACCACTCGATCCAAACAGACCGGTCGAAGCCGCCGACCCCTTGCTCGTGGAGGCAACCTTCGTCTGCGAACCATCCGCCGCTACCGCCGCCGCCGTTGGATCAACCTTCTGCAACAAACTGGTCAACGCTGGCAGTGGGGCCTTGGTCGTCGTATTGGATTCGACCGCCGGTCCGAACGAGGGAGGCAGTGGTTTATCTTTGCGTGTTTCATCGTCCACCACCGCCACCGGTGGGATGTTTTCGTTCGTTGCGGGAGTTTGCTTAGGTTTACCCAAGTTCAACGGCGCATCAGTGGCGCCCCCGGTGGAGCCACTTCCGAACGAAAGTGTCGAAGGTGTCGACGCTGCGGATGGGTCGAAGGAAAACGTTGGTTTCGAAACGGAACCGAACGATAGGCCTGGCGTTTGATTGTTTGCTCCGGTACCGGCAAAGGAAAATACCGATTTTCCCGTCATCCCCACACCACTGGTGACGGCGGTAGACGGCGTCTCTGGGGGCGATTTAAACGCAGCAGGCGACGAACCCGTTGATGCTGTTGAAGATCCGAAACTGAACAACCCGGACGCAGGAGGCTTTGGAGCTACGTTCTCCTTCGCTGCGGAGTCCTTCTTTTCCGCGTTTTCCTTGTTGCTAGCGCCGAAGGAAAGACCGGTGCTTATATTCCCACCTCCTCCGATCGGCTTGGCAGGTGCAGATGCAGCATCCGCCGTCATCGGTGTGATTGTGGTTTGTCCGAACGAAAAACTACCCATACCTCCTGCCGATCCTCCGGTCGCTGCTTGTGCTGGGAATGAGAACGGTTTATTAGAGGCTGTTGACGTTGCTAACGGCTTAGCAACGGGTTGCTGTGATTGCTGCTGCGGTTGTTGCTGCTGCTGAGACTGCTGCTGAGGCTGCTGTGGTTGCTGTGGTCGTTTTTGAGCTTGTTGCTGTTGTTGCTGTTGCTGTTGCTGCTGTTGCTTCTTTTGTTCAGCCTCTTTCTTAGCAGCCTGTGCCTTCTGTGATTTTTCCTGCTCCAGGTTTAACCGTCTCACCTCATCGCGCCGCTCACGAACCACTTCCGAGCTCAATCCAACCCGATCCGGACGCTTCGGTTTCACCGTCACTACCTTCCGGCCGGCGAGCGCCTTACGCAGTGCGGCCAGCTTCACTTCGCTTAATTTTTTCGCATCCGCCGCCACCTGATCCCCGAGCGTCATCGAAAGGATGGAATCGGTCAGCGACTCGATCGCACCACTGTCATCATGTGTGAGCGGCGTTGCTTTGCGTCCTTCGGCGTCTCCGAGCCCCTTCAGCGTACCCTTCAGCCCGAGCCGGTGCTTGAGGTAGCCCAGTTTCTCGCTCTGCCGGTTCAGTATCTCCTGCTGCTTCGAGAGCGTCTGGTAGAGCACCTCCAGGCTTGGAATGTGCATGCGCTGTCGGACTTGCGCCCGCTTGGCCTCCTCCACCGCCATCCACTGGGCACCGAGCTGCTTCGTGACGGTCCGTAGCTGATTCTCGTTCACCTGCAGCATGTTCTCCAGGGCGGACAGCTGACGCCGACTAGCCTGTGACATCACGTGCTCCTCCTGGTACTGGTGCAGGCTGGGGTTGTTGTAGATGGCACTCTTGCTGTTCGCCTCCGCCACCATCGCAAACGCTTCGTTCAACCCGAGCCGAAGCGCCTGTACGTCCGACACCAACGACTGGGTGCTTTCGTTTGCCTGCGCAATGATGTCCTCCAGTTCGCGCAGATTGCGAATTATGCCGGCCGACTCTTCCTTCGAGCCGATCTGTACGCTCACCGAGCGATTCCGCTGCTGCATATCGACCAGCTCACGGGAGAATCGCTTCAACTCGTCCACCGTTAGGGCCCGAATGATGGCGTTATTGTCCTCACTAGATACATCCGATTTTCTGCTCGTGCGTGTCTGCTGTCCCGGCGCTGCAACCGGTTGTGCCTGTGATTGCTGTTGTTGACTCGGTGCCGGCGGAACGTACGTCGGAGGGACTGTAACGAGTGGTTTGTTTGCATCCGCGGGACCAGCGGAAGTGAATGTCGGAGTAGCGGACGCCATCGGTGGTGCCATCGAAGCCATCGCCGCTTGAAACGGTGGAGCGGACATTGTCGGGAGGCCACCCGGCGTCGTCCCCATGGAAGCACTCCCGAATCCTCCCATACCGCCCGTTGACCCAAAGCCTCCAAACGGGGAAGTCTTTGTTTCTCCACCAGCACCACCAGCACTTCCGCCGAATGTGATCTGCTTGCCGAAGGTGGGCGCTATCGTCGTGGTCGTGGTCGCAACCGTCGGCGGTTTGGTGCTGCCAACCGATCCGAACAGATTGAGCGGTGATTTGGGGACCGCCGAGTCACCGGAAGCGAGCCCTGCATTGAAGAAGGATTTCGTTTTCTGTACGGCCGGTGTCGAGGTCGCTCCGCTCGGAACGGCAAACGATATCTCCGACGACGGTGGCGGTTGCTGGGGTTGCTGGCCCACCTGAGGGGTCATTGTGTTCGCATTCGACTGAAACGAGGGAGTTGTCTGCGGTGGTGCGGATTTTTCAAAGTCAATCATTACGAAAGCGCCACCGGTTAGATCCGGAGCCGGTTTCGGTGGCGAGCAAAGGTTGGGCACATTGGGCATCTTGTTCAGTACGTTGAAGGAAACCAACTGGCCGTACGTGGAGAGAAGGTGTATCATTGGCATCACCGGAAACGCCTGCTCGCCGATCACGAGCTCGTGTGTGCAGCCCGTCTCGAGCGCGAATCCGATGGGAAATGATTCCTGTTTGTCCGCCGTAAGCGGAAGTTCGGCTCGCGCTTCATCCGTCGTTGTCCACTGGCACCAGGTGGGTGCTTCACCGGTTTCCGTCGTACCCAGAATGCCCACCTCCATGCTGTTGGCCGACGCCATTAGCAGCAGGTTCCAGGGGAGAATGTGCAGCAGAAACACCTGACCCTTACGCGGGCCACTCTGGCTGTAGCAAACGTCGTCGTAGTTGATTAAGACCGGATTGCCCACTTTCGGTGCGTTCACGATGAACAGTGCTGGCACCGAATCGGGTGCGTGGGGAAGGAAAACGGCAGCAAACTGGTACGTGCTGAGCCACTGCACGGCAAGCACATCATATCCTCCGCCGCCTTCCACGACTCCCGGTGGACAGACGATGGTACGGGCCGGTTTTAAGTCGGGCTTGTACTGAACAAGCTTTCCGTTGGCGAACGCTACAACCAACTGCTTTCCCTTCGGACTCCAGCACGCACACTGGGCAGCTCCTGCGTTGGCGTCGAGTGAGTGAAACTCGAGTCCGGTCGGTTCCTTGAGAGTGTACGCCGAAAGTCCACCGGTTTCGGTGCGCACGGAAAACATGTTGTGTATGACGGGATTCCAGCAGATTTGCGAACACCTCACACCGGGCTGCGGTGAAGTTCGTATTTCATGCAGCTTCACCACGGAGCCGGTCAAAAACGAGGGCACCGAGTAGATGTGAATAAATGGGACGCCACCGTTACCGACGACATCGACCGCCAGGAAGCCATGGTCACAGCTAACGGCAAGCTGAAACGGTTCACTGGGTAACGGGACCGTACGCAGCGGAACCACATCGGTGACCGCTCGATCTCCCGTCGTGATGTCCTTCAGCCGCAGCACCCGCAACTCCGGGCCAACCGTGCCGACAAACACCAACCCGTGCACACTGGCCGCAGCCAGCAGGTTACAGTTGTCCTTAGCATTTCCATTCCCTTTGAATATTGGCACTTTGCTTTGCAGTTTAAACATTAACTCCTACAAAGAAAAAAACACAGAACCGGGTAAGCCATCTAGAATGATAAACATAACCAAACTTCACGCCCGCCGGGCCGTACCGTTACGTCCAATCCTTCCGGTGCCTGTTGGGCCATCCTGTGAACACTTTTATGATTCTTTCCTGCACTAAACTAGAGATTTTTCGTTGCACAATGCGCAACAATCACAACGCTAAATGCAGCGACGGAGTAGATAATCGAAGGGCCGCGCGAAAACCGCTTATTTTCGCTTCTCAACTAACCTAGACGAATCGTCAAACTGACAGCGTTACCCGCTTGTCAAACATCAAAACGCTTTCTGTGACCATTCATATTTAATCAACCAAAACTGCTTCTCTCCTAGATTTAACGCGTCTAAGATCCTCTAAAATTGTCAATTCATTTTTCTCTTAACCAATTGCCTTGAAATTATGTTGTAATAAAACTAGATTTGGATTATTTTGACCACCATGTGGAACAACGGTTACCCATAGTTGTTCAAACTGTCAAAACTGTCAACGGCGGCCAAACATTGCTTTTCGCCAGGCGGTGGATTTTTCTCAAAACAAGAAGTAATCTTTTCTATTATCACTAAAAGTTTCCCTAAATTGACTCAGTGTTGTATATCTCCGTACATTTCCTTTCAGCAAACAGTTCACTTTATCAAACTGTCGTGCTGCACAGCGAAAATCTACAGAAGAACAGCAGCAAACGAGCGCAGAACATCGTAGTGACCATACACGGGATTAATTAACTTGTAGTTACCGAAAAAATGGGCTTCAGTTTTCCTGCATTCAGTTACATCGTGGCATTGATTATCGATGCATTCCTTATATTTTTCTCCATATTCCACATCATCGCATTCGACGAGCTGAAAACGGACTACAAAAATCCCATTGACCAGTGTCAGTCTCTCAACCCGGTATGAATTACTGTCGCCTGATAATCCGCGTCCCGCAGAGAAGATTAGCTGTAATGTCGATTTTGATATTGTGTGTTTTTGATTGCAGCTCGTTCTACCGGAATACATACTGCACATTCTGTTCAATTTGCTCTTCCTGTTCTCCGGCGAATGGCTGTCACTGGCGTTAAATATACCCCTTATCGCGTACCACATATACAGGTAAAATGCGGCCGAAAAACCACCTGCGTAAATAATAACCGAGCGTTGTTGGATCCATCCCCTTCCCGACGCACAGGTACGCCAACCGACCGGTGATGACGGGACCAGGATTGTACGATCCAACTAGCATCATGAACACCGACGTTCTAAGGAGTTGCCAGCGCGAAGGATGGATTAAGTTGGCCGTTTATCTTTTATCGTTCTTCTACTATCTCTACGGGTAAGTGTTGTTGCTACAGTTCGCCTTTACTCTTGTCTGTCTCAATGTGAACGAACCATCAAAAAACATTGTTTTCTACCCTCAGGATGATTATGGCTCTCATAGCCTCGTAGACGGTACACCAATTTCGGCCGAACCACGTGCAGCCACACATTTAAGGGATCAACCAATTCGGTATTCTGTTGAGAATGTAAATTCTGCCCACTCGGAACCAAGCTGCCCCATTGTTTTTTTTCTCCCGTTGTGGCGTTTGCTTCTCGCTGCATATCGTTGTGAATCATACCAACATAACAGACTTGACTCATCGTGTTGCCAGACTTATTCGGCTAATACTTATTTATTCCCATCGATATAATGTCCCTTATAGCCATGCGCTTGACTTTGCCCAACCGGCACTTATAATTCGATCACGGACGATAATCATCAAAATAGAATCAAACCATTTAGCTAATTGATTAGATTATAAACAGGTTATTAGGCTGAATAAATATCTTTTCAAGATTGCAATATTTGGGAGTGATTTCTTTCAAATGCAGTTTCGCAGTACATCACTTAACTAGAGAATTTTTTAAGTGGTTCCAAAATGATTTCCAATTAGCTAATATCATAATGTCATACTCATGATACCAATCGCTAAAAATGATCGAACCACCAAAAGCAATCACTAGTTATGTGTGGGATTTAAAGTCCTCTAAAACCCAAAGCATCAGATGATCTCATCGCGGTTTATGACATTTGCGGCAAAGCGTGTTAGAAAAAAAGCTTCCAAAATGCTGGCGCCAAGAAGCTTATCTCTGTCTCAACATGGTGGTTATGTTTTATCACCATGCAGCACTCAACCGCCGTAGAACCACCACCGTCTCTGGTCCGCTTCGGAACAATGTGTCGAAGATCATCAAATCGATTTGATCGACACGTAACAAATGTGACCAAGGCCATCCATATAGGAGAACATTTCTTTCGTGCGAACCCACGCATATGTTGATCTTTCTTTAAAAAGAAACACAAAAGTCACTCCTCCGCCTTGGTAGAAATGTTGTTTTTACAAAATTTACTTTTCGAAGTATCTTTTATTCCCAGGAAGTGATAAAAAAAACATCGCCGAATTCATATAATAATAGAATAAAAATCTGAACTATTTATTGCTACACCGCTCAATGTTCATACATTATTGGCTACACGCGCCAGAAACTGGCGGCCGGTGGCTTGTTTCCGGTGCCACCAGCATTTCTTTTTTTACTCTGTCATCATGGATCTCTCTTTTGGTCCCTCCTCCAAACACTCCGCGCCGAGGGCTTCCTGCACACTACCGAATATTTTTATCTCTACAAATATAAATTACAAGATCATCTAATCCTACACGCGATAAACAGAACGAGAACAAGTACAATAAGCTATTTCTCCTGGCAACTCCCTCCGGCTTGCTTAGTTCCTAACAATAAAAACTGGGCCAACCTCGACACCCCCGCGCCCAACGGGTTGGGTTCTCGTCGAGTCGTACAGGGAAATATTTGAAAACAAAAAAATAAAATGGCAGAAATGTGGAACCACCGAGACACACCCGACGGTCCTGGACAGTACGGTCCGTCCCTACCTCACTAACTCGCTATCGCAGTGTTCCTCAGCGGAGTTCAAAATTAAATTAACTAACTTTCGCTTGACCTTAAGTATCAAATAATACTAATTCGTTTCCAACGAACAACCGAATGATCGGGGAGGGGTGGTATACGCACGTGTTTTCACGATCGTTGGTGTGATGTTTCGGTTTCGCCGCCTACTACTAAGCCTATCGAGTCACATAGAGATATACACATGAAACGCTTAACGATAAAATTGGGGGGTAGAGGGTAGACTAGTTTGCCACATGCTTACAATTATAATCGTGGTCCTGCGCAGGACATAATTGCGGTATGAAAAATAACGGCGTAAGATGAAATTAAATTATTCGGTGTATAAAAAAACCGGGTCCCTATGGTTATGACACATCTTAATTGAAAATTTGCGATCGTCAGTTTGATCGCCGCGCACAAACACAAACTGATTACATACTCTAATGAACGGCAAAATACTTGGTAACTATTCAATTTTGGGATCGTCGGTTTTTACGTTTTTTTTTTTTCATTCGGGCAAGGACAGTTAATGTGTGCCAATGCACTTGTCGTTGTCCCCTCACTGACTCATTCGCACCTTATTCACTCAGAAATCCCCGAGGCAAAGGATTTTTTGCGATCATCTCTTATTGTCCGTTTTCGTATCTTCCTTGCTTATCTTCCACGCCTCGAATTTGACGAGATGCATCTTTCCTGCCCCGGCGGAGAGTGCATTCTCATTTCTTCCATTCAAGCCCGGGGGGCAATTTTACTTTCCTTTTTTTTTAGTTTCTCCGGCATTCGGGACTTCGGTAGCACATTGTTGCATCCTGCAAGTGCTTGCCTTATGTTGTCCTGGTTTCCTTTCTCTATTTTTGGCTAAGCCCCTGCTGTTTCCATCTCTTCTTTTTTACATTCACAGTGATCGTTATAGCTTTTGAAGCCGATCTATTTCTTTCTTCCCTCAAACGTATTTTCTCCGCTGCTTTCGTTTTCCACGTTTGAGTCGTTTCATCTGTTCTAGCTTTTCTTTCTACTATTTTTTTTTTTGTTTTGCCTATAAGTGGACGTTCCACAAAATTGTCCTTTTTTCGATGCGTCTCTTCCTATCGCCAACCCCTGCGAAAACTCATCTTTATAAATGGTACATATACTTTAATGCTATTCTTGATTATCTCAACTTGGTGATTGTTGCTCCCTACTTTTGCCTGGTCACAATTTTTCACACACATTCATACTCACGTTCATACATACATACGCGCACACACATAGGTACACTTTTTTTATTGTCTCGTATTTTTTTTAAGTAGCTCAAGTCGATTGATCCCCCACATGACCTACCGCCCCGGCGGCCGGTTTATTCTTGATCGGGCTAATTATGGAATGTCTTCACATCAGAATTGGATTACGTCAAAATAGGGAATACATGTACGATGCCGAACGCGTAGATTACAATAAATATAGTTTTTCTCTTTTTTTTTCTTAAGTCGGAAGAAATCAAATTCACTTGGAAACTTGGTTTACCCTATTTTAAAATAAAAATCGACCGACATTAGGAGCGCCACAAATGGAAAACAGTTTCCATCCAACGCCCCAAAGGTGGATGATTTGCATTCGCTAAAATTTATCATTTCCCTCCCCATTCGCCTTAAGCCATTTGTTTATCTGGTTGTGTTGATGATTTCCCTTTTCTTCCTCAACGATCACCTAAATAGATTTCTTTTTCATTTTGTCTGTCCCTTCCCGCTAGAAGATCGCCCCGCTTGGTAACGCGCTCGATGGTTTATGTTTATGCGATGGTCGTCGTACGCAATTGCCTCCCGCCGGCCGCGCGTCCTTTTGGCCAACCGTTGACCTCCCGTTTCCTGTTCCGCGCGGACGGAGTCTGACATCATGGCGCGCAAAGTAACGGATCCCCCCGTCGTGTGGTATTGATGACTTTTTTTCGGACTCGCACTGCCGATCGACGACGGTTCAATTCTTTCCGAACCAATGACCAATTTTTTCCCTCCCCTTGGCCGGGTTGCCATAATCATCCATGTCAGGGGGGAAAATGATGTCACCGATGCGGGAATCGGCATGTACTGCGTGTGTACCTCCAATCGGAGCGGGCGGGTTTTTTTAAGGCAATCCGCATCAGCCAAGACGGTGAGACGTTGGAGAGACCGGTTCCGATTGAGCTGCGAGAAAGTAGAAGAAGAGATGGGGAGAAAATTAATGCGTGTTCGCAAACATGCACCACCTTTCATGTTTTGAACAATCCTGCACAATAATTTTTACGGCTATTTTTGTTCACGAATACCAATTTAAGTTTAAATTATGTTTAATGGTGGCCGAATGATAGCTTAATAATGTTTGTTTAACATGAACAATATATCATTACCATAAAAGATCTTTTCCTACATTACTCTTCGAGTAATTACAATTACATTACAATTGTCTAAATCTTTCCTCTAAATTGAACAAGTTTAGATAACAAGTTAATGAGTTACAAGTCTGTGTAGTTTATATTCCAGTTAAGATATGACACCAACATCTGTGTCTAAAATTAGGGATTTTTCTGACGAATATAAAGTTTTGTGGCATTAACTCCAAGCTCCACTAACCCAGTTATCGAACATTATCGGGATCTATTCGAATTGATATTTTTATGAAGCTGATCTCAACATCGATTGCCAAAGCGTTCCACCACCGGAAACCAGATGCGTTTTCGATCTTCGTCCATTTCGGAGTTGGCCCACGAGACACAACTACATGCAGCATGGTCAGAGATCGCACCCACCTTGAATTCCTTCTGCTTTGCTCTTCTCCCCCGAGTGCGGAACACATCCAGCACTTCCCGCTTTTCAGCCGTTTTTCCAACAAAGAGTCCTAAGACAACACGCAACGTCGTCTGAGTATTCCAAAAACGGATCGCTCGCTAGGATGTTGGCCAAAGTTGGCTTCGATCGAGGGGAGACCACCGAACGAGCACTGGTTGGTGGGGGGAAAAACATTCCAGAGATATTTTTACACACTTTACGCGCCACACTTGCAACTGCAGACGAGAGGCGGATGTATGCGAGCCAGGGGTGAAGGGGCAAAAGGCGCTTTTCCTGTGGAGCGTGAAGGAAAACGTGTTTTTCTTCGCCCATTCGTGTGCGTAAGGGCGATCGTGATCGAGTGTCTCACCTCCGAGCCCCGGGTCGACGGGTGCTTCAGGCGAATGGAGTTGGAGTTTTTTTTTTTTCGAGCGCTCGAGCAAATGGAAAAAGCAAATTCAGCATATCTTTCATGAAGGTTGATGAAAAACCGTTCACTGTCGATGAATGGATTGATCGTTCGATCGATCGTGTTCATGGACAGTGGGAAGAAAATGGATCACCGTCAGCGAACGAGGGGGAAAAGATTCAGCAAGTCCTCAACCTTTCTTAGTTGGTGTTTGAAAAATGGACCAATTGAAAGATAGAATATATTTTCTAACATATTTAACTAAAACTGAAAACAGATCAAGTCGATGTTTACAAAATAAATCATGCGCACATTTTATCAAGACATTGATTATGTTTGGTTAATGTTAAGGTCCTGACTAAACGATTCCATTTTGTCAATGCCACCTTATGATACTAAAGGTTAAAGCGAAAAGTGATGACGATTGTAATTTCCCAATATTCTCAGCATCATAAATAAACCTATGCTTCATCCTTCATCACGTGCGCTTGCATGATTAACATAACATTTCCAAAGTCTTACCTTTTCGAGTGCACTTCTTAGCCTTCGCTCATCCCGCCCTTCATCTTCTTCCTCCTGCGACGAGCCCGACGGTGACCAATGATGGTGGTCATCATCATTTTACGATTATATTATACAAAATACACAATATTACACAATTCCATCACTTTACACCACTTTGCCTCTCCCGACCCTAACCACCTTTTTGCAGCACCATCAACTTTTAAACTCACAAAACATCTCCGTAATCGGTCGGGTAATCAGGTGCTTTCGAACGAAAAAGTTGTGAGAAAATTAAACAATAAAAAATCACAAACACACACACTTTACAGCTGAACACCTGAACACCCTCAGTTGTGGGGTCACAGTTACATGCAGTTGAGGTGCGAGGCGCGACTCCATTCACCCGGCATCGTTGTGCCGGGGACCACAAACACTATGGCAACGCACGTAAAGCGGAGATATAGACACTTCCGTGGCACGCATGAATAAATAACACAAGACACACATCAGCAGCAGCAGCATTGGGACATTCCAGCATGAAATCACACATAGCACACAGCATGGCGACGGCGAGTGTTGTCCCCAAAAGAGCTGTCCCCCTCAATGGTCATCGATCGTTTCCGGAGTACGAAGAGGGTGGGGGGAAGGGCAGTGTGGTGCGTCATTGATGGTATGACGCTTTGGGAGCGGCATCGGGCTAAAGGTGTTTGCGCAAACAACGACAACGATGGCTCGCGCACTCCGTCTTCCGGTTTTTGGAGGTTGAAGGAAACTGGCTGAAGAGACTCTCGACACTGGAGTGGTCTTTTTGGCACAACGAATTTTCTCCAGTTCACCAGCCCAAGAGTCACTAACCACTCTAGTACGCGCACCGGAAGACGAGTCCATGAAGTCGTGGGAGTACGTCACCACCGTAGGACGTACAGACTACCGGAGTCGGTGCAGCTGATGGTGGGTGGTATGGTGAAGCTGAGGTCGCTGTTGTTGGTGCAAGATCTGCTGGTACGGGAATGGGCTCGCCGGATGCTGCTGGTACAACTGTTGGTGGGCCGGGTTGTACTGAGGTGAACTGTGGTACTGCGGGAAGTATTGAGGCTGTTGCAGATATTGCTGCTGCTGCTGCTGCTGCAGTTGATGGCGCTGATGTTGCTGCTGCTGATGGTGAGGATAAGGAGAACCAGCATGGTGACCATCGTACGGTTGCGGGATGAGCAGGTGATCGTTGAGGTTGTCGGTTCAGAATTGCCGGACCTGGAACATGGAAAGAGACTAAGATAAATCTAAATTATAATTAGGAGTTTCACACACGCGCGTGCGCTCAACAACCACAACACAATATCACGCACACGTACACGGGGACAAAGAGGGCTGGTTGAAGGAAGCAGTGGAAGGACACAGTGCACCTCCTTCCGGTGGAGCCAAGCGACGTGCGTTATGGTAGTTGCGATGTCAAGATGAAGACGAAGCGACAAGCAGCACAGAGGGCAGGAAGCTCTGTGACTTCTATTAGTAAGATTACTTCTTTTTTTCTCACGGGGTGGGAAAACATTCCACTTTCCTTTTATCCACAGTTTAGTGACGTGCGTTACCCAGTGATCCGGTCGGAAACACTGCTTTTTTGTGGTGAGTGTTGTGAAAGCAGCAGGCCTTTTATTTAGTAGGCTTCTTGAGTGGTGAGTTGGCGCGCAAGGGTTACTGCGATCGAGGTTAATGTTGGTTACCACGCCGTCGGATTTAGAATCACTTCGAGCAATCGATCCGTCAGCAAAACCGAACGAAAATGGTGGCGGCGCAGAATCCGAGCGGAACGGAAACGCGGAACTCGAGATGCTGATGACGTACATGAATGAGATTCTGGCTGCCGTTTTTTTTTTTTTAGACTCGAACACCCGATCAGCCCCGAGAGGATGGCCGAAGGGACGATACATTATTTGCCTTCGCCGTTGCGGGGCTAAAATTAAAACATTTTTAAGGGTAATCGCTGCAAGTGTGAAAATTAGCAGTTCGTTTCCGGAGCAAACATCGCAACATGGTATCGGGGAGAGGGGGTCGAGCTGGCGACGGTCGTACAGAACCGCCCCGCGGGGTGTGGCTGATCTTCAAGGCGAATGAGGTATTCCCGCGGGTCGGCGAGAAGCAACACAGCTGGATGGCGAAAGTGTTCATGCCGGTCACCATCCCATTCTGGAGTGGAATGTGCATCCCCCTGATGGGTGGTTTTTTTTTCCTAACTTTCCTTCTCTTGAAATTGACTTCAACCTTAGGTGGATATCTCTTCTAACGCAAAGGTTAGTTCATGCAAGGCGAACAACACATTAAACAAACAAAGCATGACGCCATAACCATTTCGAGTCGTGGCGCACATCTGCAAAATCCTTCTCACTTGGTTCGAAAATCTCATAGCGGACACGGGCTCAAACAGGGAGCACATGCGTTTGGAAAATTCAATTCAATCCGGGCTCATTTTTCTTCATTTCCCTACTACTACAAGCGATAGAACATGGAAAACTGTAAACCATTGAAAACGAAAATTAAAACAAACAAACTTTGGTAAACCTTTGCTTGGCCCGCTTCAGGGGGGTGGGCCATATGTGTGTATGCAAATGTATGTGTGTATGCATTTGTGTGTCTTATCCCCATCGCCGAAACTGACCGTTTGTCTCAAGACACGTCCAATGTTGTCCGGTTGTCTCCTGGTTGCTGCTCCCGCTCGGGGTTTTTCATTCCATTTGAAAGTCTTTCCGCTTAACGCCACTTTTAGCACAACATTACAATAAAAATAATGTTTCTGTCCCGGATGATTCCGTCGGAGTTTTTTTTAACATTCTTCCTATTTGGTTTTTATTACAACACAATCTCTTTCGACCTGTTTGGTATTTTCCTTTTTTTTCTGTGAACTTTCAAATGTGACAAAATGGAAATGAGTTTTTAATCATTTTCCCGGCCTGCACCTTGGTGAAGGGCGCTGGGAGGCAGGGAACATTGTATTTGTGGCGATTCAGTTTGTTCTCCTATTTGTTTTATTGTTCGTTTTTCCTTAGCTGGGTGGTGGATTGTGTTTTTATTCCCCCCAAGTTAAACTTTCATCTGCCCCTGGGACCTGGGACCGGCATAGCACCCGAAACGTGGGAACTAGAAATACACAATAGAAAGAAAAGGAGAAGAGAAAAATATTGCACAAGAACACAGGGCTCACAATACACAGCAATATAAAAGAAGTTACACTATGATATATTTCGCGTACTGAAAACGGGTGGTGGAGCAATAAGGAAGCTGCTTGGAGGAAAAGTGAACGTTCTCTCTAATAAGAAGACATGCCAGAAAACATTAACACATGGAGGGACTGTTATCGGCACACTGAATACAATAAGGCAACGTTAGTAAACGATACTTTGCTGCTTAGAGGAAACTCCTCTAAAGCGTTCAAGAGATAACGGAGACGATCTGAACACTGTCGTTACTTTCTCAAAGAAACTGGCCGGCAAACAAAAGAAAAGATGAAACCCGCACAGCGCCATCATTCCAAGTGGAAAGGGAAAACAATAGCATCGCGGGCCACTTTCACTGCGGCCATATCTCAACGTGGTTGGAAAATACCGATAAGCAAACTAAGAAGTCGCTCGGAAGCTACCGAATGTAAACACTTCATTCACCACAAACCCCGTGTGCCGCGTTGATTTACGGCTTTTTTATGATTTAATATCATTCTTGCGACATCATGGCGGTATAAAATAGAAGAAAAAACCACATCCCCCAACGCCAGGTCAGAGCCACAAGCGTTTGTGTTTTATCATCGCCTCCATCGAAGGGAAAGAAAAATCTCGTGGAAAATCACCCCAAAAACACATCGCAGCAGTAGATTCAACACGCCTTTTTCCACCCTCCTCTTGGGAAATGACTTTTCGCGATCAACGAATAGCGAAGAAAAAAGCGTCGGAAAATTAAACAACACCACCCAGCGCACCAGAGAGCGCCCTCCACCAAAACACACTGCGCACAGGTGGGAAATTATGAAAATTCTATTATTATACATCTCAGCAGACCGACGGCAACCCTCATGGCAACGGTGTTGGAACTGTGTGTTCGAGGTTGTGGGTTGTCCACCGGCGGCTGAATCATACCGGCGGCCCGTTTCCAACGGGATTGCCACGGTACGGCTTTTTTTTCGGTACTCTGGTGGATGCAGATGGCGTTGGGCCATCGTAAACCACCCTCGCAACAACCGGGGGATGATCACGCAAATGATGTAAGGAGCACTTTTTAACACTTTTTCTTAGAAAAATTAAAGAATTTTATGAAAAATCTGATTCAAAGAAAAATCCATCAAGCCAGAATAAATTCATAAATTATCAATGTTAAGTCCGCTTTATGAGACTGTATCCCGAGGATTATTTAGGACAGGATCATATGGATCTCGTTGGTGAAGAAATGCATCGGTTGGTTTTGTGGTTTCCTCCATTCACTGAGCCTTAAGGTAAAATTATTCGATAAATACTCAAGAGAGAAAAAAAACAACCGGTGCAAACACTAGTCTGCATAGTGCAAACGAGAATATAATACTGGCCGGCCTTCATTACCGACATTCAACCGGCACATGCAGGGTGTCCTTGCCGAGTAATTGATCATCGAATGATGCGTCTTAGCAAATGCTAACCCGATGACAAAACGCACCAAAAGCCAGCCTTTTCACTCGGCTAATCCACATCCGATGGGTGATCATGGTGGCCACAAAACATTTTGCTACCCCATTTGCTCCCATTTCCACTGCCTGGGGCCAACGAAAAACTCCCTGCTTCGGCACACGTACGGTTCTCGCACAACCGCCGTCTTCTATCACACGCCGTGTGTGTGACTCACGCCCGAAAAACAATGCTGCCACGGGGTTGAACTTTGTTTAGCATTTACTACATAGGCAGGGCATAACGGCACCCGGGGAGGGAAACCCCGAGGTGGGTGTAAAGGAAAAACATTATCAGACAGACACACGCACGAGCCAAGACGTGGCGGTTGGCTGTTGAAAGGTTGACGATGAGCCAACCGACAAAGGCTTTGCCGGCTTCAGCGTCGGGCAGCACCATCGGGAGTCTAATGATAAAAATAAATGCCCCATCGCCGTCCCCGAAGACTGACTCTAACTGAGTGACTGCCTTAGGCTAGGAAAAGCTGCCAGTCGAAACAGCAGCTATAGCCTGGCCTAGGCTAATGGCCCACCGTTGGTCGCGGTGCGCCGCTTCTCTTTCACAAACGGACGGAAACAGATACGCTATGGATGACTGCCTGGTGTTGTTTTAAAACAGAGAATTTGTACAACTATTAGCACCACGGGAACCCACATCCCCCTGCCCTGTCTGGCTGGCCACAATCCAGGTGAAGTGAACTACCAAAAAGTCATCACAAACGGCCACACTCGTGGGTGACAACAAATTTGTTGGAAAGGAAATTGAAAGTAAGATATAAGAGGAGGTTAAGTCGAGTTCCTCGATTCCCAAAAACTGTTTAGTGGTTTTGCGGAGGCCAAACGACTAATATCCAAAAGTCCCACACTCTTTGGGCGGAATGACGCCAGCTTACGCCAACGTTGGATCGAAATGGGGATATACACCCACCGTTGAACCCAATGGGAGGACAAACGAAGCAGCACTCTCCAGCTAACGAAGAAGAAAACTGAAGCAGAACATTGTTTGAAGTACCAGCCCGCACAATCCGCTGGGAGACATTCCCTAAAAAGGTCCCACAGACCGGAAGATCGCGAGGTGAAGATCATTCGCCGCGCCAATAAACAAAAAAGTACACACTGACAAGTGCGACTAATGATGATGATCGTGATGATGCCAAGATGATGCAATCGCCCCAATGTGTGTCCAAAAACTCCCAACCAACAGTCGACGTCGTCGCCGTCGTTGAGCCCAATTTCGGAGCACCCACACTCTGGACACTCGGGTATAATCTTACAGATCTTTCTCGAGAGCACATCATCCGACCAAACCGAGGCTGAAAGCACTCTCCTAAATAGTCCAAGCTCCAGGTCGACGGTTTTTGGGAAATGGAACCATTTTATTTTCGTGCGTCCGTGTCCACTCCCACACACGCCTGCCACACACAAAGTGAATGTGACTGGGATCGTTAAAGTGACAAATATGGCACACGGTGGATGCGTTTTAAATCTTCCGACCCGCCAGCCAAAACCACGTGAATGACGACAGACATTGGATGGTGGCCAAAAATTGAATCGGCTCTTGCATGTGGTTAGGCATATAAGAAGTTGGGTCAGCATCACCTGAACAAACAGGCAATGAGTCATGGTAGCAATTTGCCATCCTCCGGAGTTGGGACACTTCGGTCGGTAGGATGTCCTGACGATTAATGGCGGCCCAATGATCTGCTCCTAAGTGTCAAAAGTTAAACTCCCAAAAGGAACCAATGATGGCCTCTTCTGTAAACACTATCTACCAGCTTAAATACTGCTTCTACTACGGTGTTCCCCGGAAAACCGTTCAAATTCCCAAACAGTGTTCCCGTATTTCAACATGGGACCGGTGTCGTAACTGTCCTAAAATTTCCTCAGGAAATTATGTTATTCAAAACACACCGACTGACTGTTTGTGTGTACAGCTAATCCCAAAGCGGGAACAGCGATCTTAAGCTGCACCAACCAAGGAGGAGGAGGCGGTATCGCTAATGCCCTGACCTCCATTTCCCGAGTGCGCCACGCGTATCCATTTCGAGTTTCGATGTTGATTCAAAGGGGTTGTGTTTTAAAAATCACCGGAATCAAAAACATAACTTACGCCTTTTATACCTCACAAAAATACCGGAGATGGTTTTATTTTGCCTTACACAGGTGGGTGTCGGCCATATGCTCCCTTTGGGAGTTTCAAGAGTTCGCCTCAGTTTCGAAAATTCTCCATATTCCTACGACACACATCGTGTTCGGAATACCACAGTTTTCGCGTGGGAATACGGGAAAGGTGTCCACTGCACTGCCCTCGTTGGCACAAAGTTGCGCCACCGGTTAAGCTGCGCCGCCTGCCTACGCCTACATGGTGACACCCTTTTTCGGAGCAAGCGTCGCGAGGAACTTATCCCTCTGTACTGTGGTACCTAAGTAGGCAAGGGATGAAGCACACACACGTAGTTAACTGCCCGACCGCAACCGGACTTTTGTCAACGGTGAGGGATAACGAAAACCCACATCTTCGATCAACTGACCTCAAAGTTCTTAGAGGGGGGGCGCAACGTGTCTTTCGCGGGATCAGTTCGACAAAAATGAATACATAGTCATTAGGTCCATCACGGGTTGCCTTGACAGCTCGGTATCCCCCGATGGCGACAAGCAATGGCTACTATGTCGTGCGGATGCATGGGCGGAAGTCATTTGGCGCCATCTGGTTGCTGACAAAGGAAACGATTGTGCAATCGTACGCGTCAAGGTATTAATGCAACGACAAAAAAAAACGTCCCACACACGCTTCGGCATGCTTCTGAGTTGAGGTCTCAGTTACAGAAAAACAATTAACCTCCCTTAACGCCTGTGCTTGAATCGTAGAGACGTGCGCGCGGACAAACACAAATTTGGTGTCCCTTATGTCGGGAGTACAAATCTGGATTGTGCCGGTCGTTTGGATCGATGTGGTGAACACCGGTCATCGGTGTGTGGGAAACGAGCAGGTCCTAAAGGCCGCACAAGAATAGCTTTGCCAGCACCGACTTAACTAATTTGAATTTAATTAGAGTTGAGCTTACATCCCAAGGATCATCGGTGGACCGGGAGGAGTGAGGGTTGTGTCTCTACTTCTTTTTTCGCTGACCAGGTAGAGATGAGTTGGCGACAGGGTGTTCGCTACACCTACGCTCGGATGGAGCTCGAGCTACCTCTGCTGTGTACCACTACTATATAGCCTACGCCTCTCATCAGGGACCAAACGCGCAAATGACTTACGATGATTGAGACGGCGAGACGCTCGACACCGTGTAGCCGATCGTCTGAACCTCCCATTGGCGACGGTTGATAGGTTTACGATTCGGCGAGGGCTAGGTTGCATGTGCGCGCCACATATCCCGTGTATCTGTGGAGAGACGGTACCCCGATGGGCGTAACGTTCGACACCCTATTGCTTCTGTCATATGCCTTGCCTGATGGCAGGTACGGCAGGACGACGGGGTTTGAGAAATAGAAACACCACTTCTCCCACCCTCTCGGTGAAAGCGAAAGCCGCCATCACCGGCACCATTTCCGCTCGATGAAGTCATCCTACCAAATATTCCAAATACCTGGAAGGTGGCGCGCGCAGGATAAGTGCCCTCTGCGACACCCTCTGACGCAACATTCCGACACGTATATGGTGCTGATGGCTGATGAAGCGGAAGATCGGTAAACACTCGTGCGCTTCCACAGCACAGGTGTACGTGCGTTAAGACGAGGCTCTTGAGGCGACAAATCAACAACGTTTCTGAAATTTATGCACCAGCAGCATCAATGGCTGGTGATCTCAACGAATAATAACAGGTGTGTGAGTTCGTTTCGATTGGTTCATTATAGAAGGTTTAAGAATTCCTGAGATCCACAGCAGATATATTCTCACTCGTTAGATCGTTGTAGAAATGTCCGCTGGAAGGAGAATCAACAAGGTTGATATCTTTATATTTGTTATCCCATGACGAATTCTAGCCAATATTACACGAGGGCGCATCTTAGAAGAATAACAAGCCAAGAAAGTTGAAAAGCTAAGAAAATTTCGAATAGAAATCGAAGCATACAAATAAATTAATATTCAATTTTCAAATGCTTCCATCCAAAACATGTGCTTCATTTGGCCAGCGAAACACATGTCATGTTCGTCATTAGCCAATTTATTTGCGTGGACAGGGTTGGATGCTTTTGCGATCGATCGAGTGATGATTTTTTGATGGACTTTTTTCGTATCACGCAGCGATTAGTTACAATTTAGTGACGATGGTGAGACGGAGAAAAAGCGACTGGCGGAACGAGTTTGGAAACTCATCTTAATTTCGGCACTTCGGGGACAAAATAGTTCAACATTTTGCTCTCTTTTGTTTTTTTGCCACCAAGGGCAATAAAACCCTGTGGCAAAGTATAAGACAAGAAAGTTAACAAACCGATGAATCCAAGCAGCCAAAGGAGACACGAGCGGAAACTAGATCGTCTACAAAAAGGGGCAGAAGAAACCCATAAGGAAAGAGAAAGTGAAAGAGAAACAGAAGTGCATAACGGTTTTAGGCTCGAGTGAATCTTGCTGATACCCGTTACCAGGGAAACCAATGGAAAAAATCTGCAGAATTCGATCGTTGTGATCTTCTGAATCCATCAACAGTCTGTCTTCCCAATGCCCACTTCTATTTCTCTTACGAAAGACATTTTAGAAAATCTCCAAATCGCAACCGTCACGGAGGAGTTTTATTTCGGAGGAGTTCGTTGTTGTGTTGTTTAGGATGCGAGATGCACGTGATCGGATTAAGTACGGATACGTCAGTAACAACAGACAGACACAGATATAGCAAAGGCCAGACAGATGGAGTAAGAGTATGTTCCGTTAGAGGGGGCGTCGGTCCTCTTTGCTCGGGGGGTTGGGTCAGAGAAAAACTCATGCCGACCATATCACGGCACGATAGGGGTTTTGGTGGTATTGAGTGGAAAAGAGGACGGACGAGGGGGGTTGGTGATACTCGCTGAAGGGGTGGAGAGAGTATGTAAAAAGGGGAGGCGGTTAAACACGGCGTAATTAAAAACTAACAGATGAGTGAGTTATTTTTATTAAACTTTGAGCAAACTGTATTATTCCAGAAAGATTATTATTAATCATATTATGTTTATTATTATTATTATTACGTTCTTTAGCGCAGATTTAAGGTGTGATGGTGGTTTTTCGGCGACATATTATTACGGTATCGATAGATTAATGTAGTTCCTCTGCTGCAGGCCTATAGTATAAAATTTTCTACAATTTCTCATCTACACGCTTATTGCTCTCTAACGCACACGACACGTTTCCTTGCCATTTCGTTTGCACTACTACACTTTCTTGTTCTTGTTGCAGTTAAAACGTTAAATTATGGTTGAGAGTGTTAGCAGTTTCCGATGTTGTCAAACTGAGGAAAGTATTCGCTTTTTAGTAAACAACCCGCGATCACACGGTTTATTTGTCGAAATTGCGCACGGCATTTGTGAACACTTTCTTCAATTTGCCATCGTTGCTTGTTGCTGAAAGTGGTGTATAGTGGGATATGGTGTAGGTTGGTGAGTTTACTGTGAAGTTTGCGTTTGGGGGGTTTGAATGTCGGTTACAGAGAATACAAATCGTAATATTATTACACATGAGTACAATACTTATTAGCTCGTCAAAATCGTGCCGGCACTGCTGTGGCATTTTATATATATGGCGCGTCTATTAACATACACATACTCCTGCATTCCGTTGCATTTGCATTATCTTTTTGCCCGAGCACAAAAAAAAACTAAGCACTTCTGCCCGGAACCAGTATGGCCCTTCCTTTTATCCCATATTTTAGGGCAACCAGCCATGCGGAAAACGGAAGATCTGGACGGTGTTTGTACTCTCATGCCTCAGAGCGTCTCTCACTCTCTTCTACACTAAACATATTTAGGCAACACTTAAAACAACAGAGCGATTAATTATGGCATTCGTTTCATTTTTTTTTTGTAGTTGTCTCAGCTTCCAGTTTCACATTATGTGAGTGGTTTTACTGTTTTACTTTTTTTCCCACCAACGCTTGCATTTTGCACCTCGCAATGCAAGCACCACAACAAGCGATACTGATCTCTGCGGGGTCAAATTTAGCGTTTTCCTGTCTCATTAAAATATTGCTTATTGCGCTTTTTCCGCATGTTAAATAATCTAGCACTACAATCTAGCACGATTGGACTAAGCAAGTTTTAAATCTATGCGTTACCGTTAGAAAAAAAATTAATATAAACTAAAACACAAAAACAAATACAATAAATTAGCGTATGAAAAACAAAAATAAAAGTTTTAAAAACCGCACTAAACCATAGAGCTAGTAAAAATTGATCCTAACGATTGTACTTGGCATACTGATCGTATAATACGTTATACATCTTACATTAAAACGTGTGCTATGATAATTTTGTTAAAAAATCTTAATGGTTTTTTAAATAAAAATGCTTTTTGCACAAAAAACAAAACCCATCCAACATTCGCACTAATTATGATTCGAAACGTTATTAAAACTCTCTTCGGTGTCACGGTTTCAACGTTTTCCTACGACACGACACAAAGCTACTGGCTGGCTCCTCAATTCCTCCTTCCTCACTCACACTTTTGTTGTGGTATTTTTGTTGTTCAATCATCTATTTCTACTCGCTTGTGGTTAATCTCAATCCGTTATCAGGCTAGCGCACGTTATTTTAAAAGTAGCGTTAGAAGATTCCTAAACAAACCTATGTCGCATCAACTTCCGCCATCGGGTTTGGCGGGACGGATGGACGGAGGGAAAGAACTTGTCCCGAGATGTGATCGATCTCTCATGCTAGAGAGCAACCATAATCGTTTGTTTTCGGTTTCCAAACCAACGGGTACTATCTATCTTTACAGATGATTAGTTTCGTACGTTCTTACAAGCGATCAGTAAGGCCTATTCGAATGCCATTGGATGTGTATGTGGTTGTGTGACTGTATATTTTTTGTGGTTTTATGTTTCATATTACTGTTTCCCTGAAAGCCGGTTCTAAACGTTAAGCAATCCCCACCCAAAACCATAAAATATCCCATTCGGTGTTAGAGAGAAGCTAGAGGAGGTTTTTGTTTTCCGAGATTCCGAGATTGAGCTGACGCCCGATTGTTAGATTATCAGTAGGTTGGATGCCGACCACGGAGCGTCGAAACGTCATGGAAATCTGTACATTCTCTGCCAAGTGTGCAAGTAAGTAGTAGAACCGTTACAAAGAACAAATATAAAACATTTCTTATACCATACGTAGCAGTATACTAGAGTAATGCAACCTCGGGTCCCCGTGGACACCGATCGAGTTGAATGTAGAGATATGTGTTTGTATCCAGTTTTGCAAAGTTATATGTACACTTGTTTCCTTTTGCAGTCGTAAAGTAACTTATCGAACCTTAGCAGCATAAGCGATCGTCCACGATGGCGATCGTGTTAAGTATAATGTAAGTGAGTAGACACACGCGGAGCACCAAACGAACGAATTGGGTATATATTGAGTACGGCCGGGTTGTGATGCTGTTTGAGTATATTAAAATTTTCTAAAAAATATAACAATGTATAAAAATACTTGCACTACACAGAGACAACATAAAATAAATTAGTCTTTACAGCATTGTAAATAAGAAGTACGTTATCGACAAAAGGAAAAAGTAGAGAGACGAAGCAAAAGAGAGAGAGAGATAATGAAATCGATTACATACTGCCTGCGAAGTGTAACGAGAACAAGTTACAGGCGGCTCGCGGTTATGAAGAATAATATATGGGGCATTCTTGTATAGCAGGAGAAAAACACTCTCCAACACCACACAGCAGCAAAATACACACACACACCGGGCAGAACCGACATTAAGTACCAATGGGGACAATGTAGGATGGAAGTTCAGTTCGCGGGGGGCACTGGACCTCGGCGACGATCAATCATCGATGCGCAAAGTACCAATTTTCATCACCACAGAGGCTATTTCCTTTTTTCTTATTTAAAACCCACAACCCAACGGAAACAGACAACGCATTGCGCGAGAGCAATTGGAGTTGGGGTGGTCTTTTTACCCCGGCCATGTAGAATACCACACAATCATCTGGACAAATCTCTGGCTCAATACACAAACACACGTGTCGATAATGTGTCTACCAGATGCCTCGACCCGAATGTAGCAGCAGCATCGTATAGGGGACGTTGTTTTAATTGTAGCACCCGAACAGACTATCTGTAGTCAGTCAATTCATCACAGTCGAGGATGGAAGTTCTCCCCTCAACATGGCCAATGATTCCTTTAAAAGTGGAAACAACGTCAAGATCACATTGGAAGAGATTTTCTGGTGAACCGGAATCCAAACTCCAAACGTTGGTCAGCAATTTCCGTAAAAATATGCTTCACATCTGTGTCTCCAACCAGTGTCTAACAACGAGAAGAAGCCATGGCGCGTTCCACCATTCCGATCGCTGCTTTTCTTTTCCAACTTTTAATTTCGGCAGCAGCATATTTGCATACCGCCATCACACCCCTACATATAATTCGCGACATCAGCATCAACATTGTCGTCGTTGAGCAGACTTGTTCTGTGGTGGTGGGTTGTGGGTACGAGAACAACAACCTGGTCAGAGTATACACGTCGAAGGGAGGCGTCGCGGGTGAGACAACGTGCCGTACACACGAGCGCAGGAAAGTTGGAGCTGGACGAACGCACACCAACTTCAAAAGCTTGGAAGCTTGTTGTAAAAATCCTCATTCTTGGGTCCGTAGTTGATTAGTGAGACCGGTTTTTCTCCGAGCCCGCCGAGGGGTGGTTGGGGTGGTTTTACTTTTGCGCGGGTCGAACGACGCTCGGATATTGCGGTGGCGTAGGTCCGCCAAGTCGCGACACTCAGACGCACAGTCACCTTCAAAAGGTTGGACGCGATCGCAAACATACTAGAGGCGATCGTCGCCAGTCGATTGGAGTTCGACATCGGACATTCGGTGGATGCTGTTTTCGGGAAGGGCTGATTGAATGCTACTGGTAGGAACCACGATCTAGAATTTGATTCCTATCCATTCATCCAAATTTTTGAAGACCCTCGTGGTTCCAGTCTCCACCAGAACTTTATCGGCGACATGTTGGGAATAGATCTTCCACCGGGTAACCAATCTAGAGCTAGCATCATGTAGCGCACAATCCTGCCTTATCGACAGCGTTTGTGGTGGACGACATGAAACGTGCTCCGCTCGATCGGCACGTCCGTCTTTTAACGGTGCGCCATTGGGGAGGCACACACGTGAGACATTTTGCCCCCCATGGGAGCCCTCATAAACTTCATCATGTGTGTAAATAGACAGTCGCGTTACCCCATTATGACGCCAAGCGGCTCGTGGCAGTTTATTTTTGCAACGAGGACCCCTCGCGCCACAAACGAAGGCCCGATCGAGCGGAATCAAACAAACGATCCATTGATGAAGTTGTTGCTGAAGCGAGAAACGCTTTTTCTATCGCCTTTGGCAAGCGATACATCATTTCCCGGCGTTTTAATGATCGGGAGCTTTCTGAAGTCAATTCCTTAGGAACCACAGCGTGCCACCTAACGAATAAATCAGATCTACCCATCCCTCTAACTCTACGCATTCTGCTGCGAAATCGTAGGTCAAGGACTGCGACATTCCTTGGAGGCTTTATTTATGCTTCTCTTATCTTCACAACTGCATCATTGATCACTTCGAGTACTTGTACAGTTCTCTTCTTCTATGTCTATAGTTCAATCGAAAGAAACTGGATGCATGCACAAATTGAGATTCATCGAATGTGTACAATCACTTGATCACTGCATCAGGAAATAGCTTCCAAGGATAAGAGGTTTTTATCAGCTGAAACTAAATACAAAAATACCAAGGAAAAGGACACGATGGTCTACAAAAATTCGTCCAAAGGCTCGAAATATATATCTTACTTCCGTGAGAAGATAATGAAAGTAACATCAACGAGAAAAAAGAGCATCTTTAAATAAAGCAGCGGTAATTAAAATCACGAAGCGTGATTTCCACTCGAGGAACATCAATGCTTACGGAAAGGTAGAGAAAATCCATCTTCGAAGGCCCTTTTAGAGGTTGGTCTGGCCTTTAACTGATTCGCAGAGTCATTCCGCGAGCCCAAAAGAGTACACGGTACACGATCACTTCCAGATCTCTGTGGTCGGTCATTCGCTCAAGTGCGAGGAACCATCGCCGAGGGTATCGTAAAGTCGAGCACTAGAGTTAATAAATTGGATTTTCCACCGGAACGCGATACGCGGTTCCGCATCCCGAGCGCAGACAAGACACCGCGATCTTCAAACGTCTCTTCCTCACTAACTTACTTCCGTTTCATTCATGACCGCATTTGGAAATTAAATTCTTGTTACTCGGTTTTCTTCACGTGCGGTTGTTTTGCTCGTTCAATCGGTGCGTAAAAGTGATCTTTTCGTTCGGTTTGCAAACTCTCTTGTACCATCATATGATCAACGCGCCACTTGAGGGCAGCCCGTTTGGAGCCTTGGGTGAAAGAGGCGAATAAAAAAATCGCATTAAAACCGGACGCATAACTCCCTCCCCACTACCTCTACTACTATTCCTACTTGGTCGAACGGAAAGAAAAACGTATCATGTTCGGCAGCTTCCCGGACGGCCTACACTCTACGTTGACTGCAACCCAGCAGATCCCTATCCTCAACGTCCTCCTTCTCCTCAGTCGAGAATGCGTGCGGAGAGACCGGCGTGTACAACGACCTTATTTTTACTTCTTAACTTGTTCCTCTCTACACCTTCCGGATGAACAACGACAAACGCGGGCAAAGGAAGGTGGCGGTTCGCGATCACTCCTGTACTACACCGTCCCCTTTTTTTTGTTTCTTATGGGACAAAGGGTGGGCTTGGTAGAAGGGTGTTTTTTTATTATTTTTATTTTTGACTCCCTCCTTTTCTTAACGCCCGTCGCCCGCGGCCTGTCTCGAGTGTCATGGGCTATAAATAATTTAGCGCAATGCCACGACGCCACCGACGAGGCCGGCTTTTTCCGCCACCTTCGGAGAGGAACTGCTTTACTTCTCGTGGGCCGGTGGGTTAGCCTAATTTAAGGGAACGCCGCGGTTTGCTTCACACTTGCTGCAAAGAAAGTGCAAGAAAGTAAAAGCAACGGAGTGCATCATTTCAACCCATTCAGAAATAGTTGAAAATAAATGATACCAAAAGTAGTTAAACCATCGAATATAGTACTTGTACTCCAATGAATCGATCATTACTAGATCTTCACTGCTACTATTCTGTTATGATCATGAATCCGATATTTGATGTCATGACAACCGCATCGAGGAAGGCGTCGTTAAATCAGAATGAGCTCATGTAGGAAAGAGGAATCTGTCCTTCATGGCTTGTGGTGACAACAAACCTCCAAATGGGTTTTAAAACATTAAAAAATTGCACTACCGGTGAACAAATTGTTCTTCAAAACCTTTCTCTACCCTTCTGCTGTCTAAACCTCTAAAGAGTCACTTGAACTTGAAGCCACTCGAAGGTCGCCCACTCCCGCCTGAGGGCACGAAGTTTGGTGGTTTCGTCCCCGATGACGACACTATCCAGAGATCGCGCCCAAAGAGGAAGGGGAAAAAACACGCACAGCACGGATTGGGGCTCAGTTACGGCTTGCGCACGACGGTTCCGGAGGGTTCTGGCCTGCAGCCTGTACGTCAACACTGACACCCCACCGCCGCCGGTCGATAATTGATTTTCGAGGTGTGTGAACCCGCGCGGGCTGTTGGATGGTTGGTTGGAGAACCTCACGGAGAGGTCGGTTTATTTGATGGTTATAAGATGAACCACCGATAAAATGGTGAGGAAGAGGTAGATCTCGAGGGGGTTATCTGAGTTTTGCCCGGACTCCCGGAAAGATCAAGTACCCGATGGGGACGTTGTTGGTTGGTCGGTTTCTAGAAAACCGGTTAAAATAATATTCGGTCTGCTGTTGAAAACTGCCCCAACTGTGTGTGTGTGTTTGTGTGTCGCGGAACCAGACGAGAACTGAATAAAGATTGCTGCTAAGCACCAACCCACCCTTCCCCTTCGTTTACCCCAAACTGCGGGAGCGATGGGAGAGAAGAAGTGCATGGACAAGATAAACAAAGCTGGGGGGAGGAAAAAGACACTCCCGTGCTGTTGTTATGTTAATTAAGATAACTTCCGATAAGTTCTGCCATGTTTCCCCCCAACGCTCTTCAGGGTACGTTTGGGGGGACTTGATAAGCCTGTGCGGTCACAAGATTGCGTCTGGGGCTGAATTTTCAGCTAGGGGAGTTACTAGAGACTTTTCCTTTCTTCTTATCATAGCCACAAGGTTGTTATGAGAAGTCGAAACCAACCCCACGATAGGATGTGCTCGGTGTGAAATTAAAACTGCCCTATTCTTGTCAATTATACCGACGGTAATAAGAAAAATAAATTTCCTAGAGAGCATAGTTAAGAGGTCTTGTAGTTAAAGAGTATTTCGAGTGTGCTCTTATTTGTACATTTCCACAAATATTATTAAACTTTCGTGTATAAATCATCATTCTGCCTTCCAGGACCTCGTGTGTTCCCTCTTCCAGGCAAAAAAAAGGCAAAGCACTGTGGCGATGTTGGGTTAGCAAAGTAGAGGAGTTAACAAAACAATCAATTGAGTACATAATACCACCAATCCAGGGAAGAGTTAAAAACAAGCTTGTGTGAGAATAAATATAAGAGTATAAAATTAGCAGATATTAGAAGGAGCAACTTGGTAGGAGATTGTTTGTTGATTTGTCGTTTGGTTAATCTCGTTTGCTTTTTTTTCATCAGAACCGATGCAGAGAGCGTTGTGTGTTTGCGCGCACACGTACAACACAAACGCAACAGAACATACCATCCAGAGTTTGGTTACATTTCTTTCAATCTCTTGGTTAGGGAGTTGTGAAAACAGGGAATGCCCTAAGGATCGGTGGAAATGAGAGAGAGAGAGACGGGTTAAGGGTACTTTTAAGAAAATTTTCGTTGAGAAAATTTTCCTGGGGTTAGGAGTCGTATTATTTGTCGCACATGGGATTAAATGGACGGATGTAAGCTGGAAGGAATATATAAAAATGTACAAGTAACTAATAAAAACTAGTCCGATGTTAACGTTTTGCCAGCGGTCGCTTTATTATTTTGTTTGATTAATCAATGGTTAAAGTGGTAGTGGTGTGGCGAGTGTGCTAGTAGTAGTAAAGAAGTGGTAGAATTTGAGTAGTTAAAAAAGTAATAATTAAAGTTATGTAAGAAAATGTGCAATATTAAGCTTTATCATTTTCGATCGATCATTAGTTGCCGGGTGCCGAGAGCGCGCCAAACTTCCACAGCGATGAGCGAAACAAAAATAAGGGTGTTATTTTACCATTTTTTGAGAAGTTGTTGCTACCGTCGTGTTTCGTCGTTGTGGGTTTGAAGGAAAAAAGATAAAATGTTAGCAAATTGCCACCATCCTTTATACTTTTGCACCTTCAACCGTTAAAGGCACGCGTGTGCGGTTCTTGATTTATTGCTGGCAACAATAGTGTTTTAATTGACAAAAGGTTTTATATGACAAACACCCGGGTAGTATTATGAGATATATGCCGCTATATAGCCAGTACAGGTTATCATTTGTATGCGCTTGAGAGAAAGGTTAATCTTGCGTGTTTTTTTTTTTCTCTATGCAAGAAGTATTAATCAACCAGTTTTAGCGAAAGTTGAAAGCGAAGCAAACACGGGTGTGATCTCTATTGCGATCGTATAAATGTTAATAATGCTCTTTACAATCTAGCTTAGTAAGGGGAAAGAGTTCATTGCTTTTCATCATTCAGTTTGTAAGTAGAACCATATTATGCTTAATCTGTTGATATAAAATTCGAGTTACAAAGTTGCAAAAAGTGGAGCACATAGTAGTACATAAATACGCTTACTATCTAAATAATTCATTGCAGACACTATTGTTCCACTAGTTCGCAAAGGCGGGTGTGGTTGTTTCGTCGGTTCTTGTGATTTTTGTTACACAATTCGTTATTAGTTATCGTTGCACCGAGGTGTTTTGCTCTTCGGTTTTCCCTAAACGCATCCCCGATAGATTATATGCTAACGGATTTAGTAATGGATAAGGTTCAATTCGAGAAGAATGCGGGCCGCATTTTAGGCACGTCGGTGTTATTCATGTTACGGGTCTACGGTTGTGGTAAAATTATGTGAGGTTTTAACAAACAATTCTACTGCTGCGCCACGATGGAGCTATGCTACTTCAGGCGGGAGATACACACGCACAGAGATTTTCCGGTCGTTGATAACGTGATTTGTCACACCTGTCGTGCCACATTAGTGAAAATCTCTCGCTATTCGTTAGTTCTTGGTCACACATTTTCCCTTCCTCGCACTCTCTGGGTTACAAATCATCCCGACTTCCGACAACATGTTGAAGCCATTATTTACGTTCAACCCAGATTGTTTTGAAAACATTCGATTCAGCGATACGTGGGTACGTTATTTCTTTTTTTTTTGTTGGTTTGTTTGCTTAAAACACTGGAGGACTTATGATTTACGATTAAACACGATTTAAAACAATCAATCCTAGATTCTACTCCATTTGCTTTGATTAGTTTGCTCAATTGAATTCACTTAAGTTTCAATGCGTACCTCCACTTCGATACTAAAAAGTATGATAAAATTAAAAGTTGCAGTAAATCTACCAACTATATGTTAAAAAAAGAAAAGATTCTATTCCTACTGCTCAAACGGACGATTCTAATGAGATTACTTCAAACAATTCAAACAAACACTCACACACGCACACACAATAAAAAATTAAAGGAAACTGAAGCGCTGGAACGCACATAATATAATGTATGCGTCAACCCTGCCGAAGCATAATGTTTTAAGAGTCCATCATTCTGGTGGGGCATTCTGATCGTAACTTCAAATATATTGCCATCATTCATATATATCGGTGACTGTCACACAACCACGATTTGTTTTATACCTTATCATCTAAAGATTTTCTAAGAATATAACGAAGATTCTGTACGTTTGTGCTTTCACTCCTCTCTTTTTCTTCAAAGTGCCTTTCTTTTCTCGGAAAACGAAAACTGGAAGCACTGCGCATTGCGGAGGGAAACTTTGTTTCCTTCGGTAAGATGTTGAACCTGATAATCTTCCACTCGACATTGAATTATAACAAAAAAGGAAGGTGCACTTAAAGCTTCTTGGTGTTCAATTGTTTTGAAAGTGCACACTTTATGTTGTTGGATTAAGTGGTTTTGCTTATGCTATCAGATATATTTCCTTTTGTGCAAGGGTTCTCCTCTTCTCTTCCCCCTAGCATTCTCGCGCGATGGCACCAAGTAATTGTGTGTAAAAATGCGAATTCCAATCTCATTCATTTGCAAGATATACTGTAGTTGTTTTGGAACAATTTGGTGAGGGGCTTTGCTGGAAAATTTGAGGAACCGGAGGGAGACACACAATAAGCACGTTTAGCTCTTCCCATCGTGAGTTGGATCGACTGCGGATCATCTTCGGCTCGAACTTCGATTTAACCCTTAAGGCATGTAGCTTCCCCAGTCTCTTTGTTTAATTCGCAGACATCCTGTTCCATATGCTTTGCCACTAGAGCAATGTCGCGTCTTGTTTTTGTTTTGAAACGAAACAAAATGAAAGGTACAGATTCGTTTCACTTTTTCCAATGGATGATTGCATAACTGCATCATTCACATCAAAGAAATAGCATCCGCGGCCTTTTTTTTTGTGGGGCTAGTAGTCACAAGCGACACTGAAAGATCACAGGAAGTCCTCCGGAAGGAAAGGCATCCGCTGCTCGAGTTTAAATAAACTTATCCCCTTTTATCGGTGGTGTGCTGGAATCAAAATGTTTCCAGTCGAATCCCATTTCCATTCCCTTTCCCTTCTCTCCTCATCTCTCACCTCTTTCTCTCTACTGGTTTTAAATTGTTGTTTTAAATTAAATGCTTTGGCACAAGAACCAACAACGAAAACATGCGGTTGTGACAAACACGACCGATCGTCATTGTGAGCTTGTTGGTTGTTTTGGCAAATTGTAATAAAAAAAAACTCCATAGTCCATAAAATGGCAAAGTAGTGTAGATTACAACTAGAGTATTTGGGTAAATATTAAGACTAGTTCGACTTCGGCAAGCGAACGCGATTAGAGCAGATATTATGGTTGTTGTTTATCTTTCCTTTCCATCGGGTTAAAAATCAGGTGCTAGTATTTAAGTAGAAGCGTACAGACAGAGAGTGAGAGAGAAAGAGAAATAGAGACAGGGCACGTTAATCAGATGATCGGTTGGGGAGTGGTTTTAGCATTGATTATGTGAGTAGCATGATGCCTTTGTGGGGTGGCGAAAACAAGCAACATCCTTTGCAACATGACGCTGGCGAGAATTCGAGGGAATATTATTAACAGTGTGCCGCGGGGAAACCATTGCTTAGAAGGGAAAGATCGTTCTGAGCCGAACGATGGACCCTAACCACGAACTTTGGAGCGGTGTTTCCCATCGTTCAAAATGTACATTATCACATTGGGTAAAGGAGGAGCAAGCGCGCTCTTGTGCGTTGGCATAGATTTCCAACGGGGGTTTCCATAGTGACCCCATAATATTGAACTGTATTAGGATGAGCAAAAGGAGGGGGGATAAACGATAGTTGCGGTAATACAACCAGTTGGTAGTAGTGAATAGAACCAAATTAATGCCAGCTTTCTGTCATATAAAGTTAAATTATTGTTCTTGGTGATTGTTGTTGTTGTTGTTGTTGTGGTAATGGTAGGTGGTGCTAGTATTGATTGCTTTCTTCTTCCACTTAGTTGCGAAACTTAGTAGTAATACATGATCATTATTAATAGTTAATTATTATTCGTTACATTAAGCTTACATGTTATTCTTATAATGCGCGCAGGGGGTATAGACATTTCATTGTTGTTGTTTTGTTTAGTACAATTGTTTCATTGTAACTGTTTCCGGTCTCCTGCGTTCGTAAGTGTCCACATTGGTTAGTGGAGTGAATTGGTGGTTGTTTTCTAATACATTTCATTATTCCGTGCTCTCGTGAGTTTGCATATCTCGCGTTAAAATTTGTTTGGCAAATACTATCGCGTTTGTTAGAACTGATTGTACAACTGTTAGAAGGAAAAAAGAAATATCGAAACGAAACAGTACGTGTGAGGAAAATTAAACGTTAAAAGAAATCCGTTTTCCGTTACGCGTTCCAAGGTAGTGGGGTCAGAGCTTTCAGCTTCCCGTTTCTAGTCGATATAGTTGTACATATGAGAGTGTCGTGCCTTTTCGTTCGCCTAGATTGGTGTTATAATATTACGGTGAAGATTTGCTGTGTTTGCAAGATTTGTTTTCCTCTCGATCCGTGGTATATTAGAGTAGAAAATGAATTAGATAGTGAATTGCACGCACGCTTGCTTTCACGAAACAGATTAATCGTTTATGTTTGGGGGGGCGGTTTGTTTCAGTTTGGCATTGACTACATTTTGCAACAGATCTGTGTATCTCTCCTTCTCCGTCCCTACATTCTTGGCGTTATATGTGGATGTTGGTTGCGCAATGCGATTATTATTTTTATTAATAATTAATTAATTATCATGATTATTATGTTCGTTAATATTCGAAACAAAGACGAAAGTGAAGAGTAGAGGTAAAAATTTTAAACAAATATAAGTAAAGTAGGTAAAAAAGAGTGTTGTTGTTTGCGGGAGTGCGTGGAGAAGTAAATTAATATATAAAAAAAAAGAAAGTTTATACATTATAACAATCATTAGATAAATTATTGCCCCACCGCCCGGTAGTGTTGCTAATGGGTTTGTTTGTTGTTTTTTGTGGTTGTTGCATTTTTTTTTGAGTTTGTTTGAAGATTTTTTGTTGGTTGCGTTTTTTGATTTTGTTTTAGTAGGGATGATCGCGAGGCGCGTATTGCCTTCTAGGATTTTTCATTGCACCTACGCTGTGATCGGCGTACTCCTGCAGCAGCGGATTGCCGGCGGCCGTAAGCGCGTAGGTGTAGTCCGTGTAGGGCGTGGCGTAGATCAGGCCGGTCGTGTGGTCGATGGTGGCCGGCGGGCCGGAACCGGCCATCAGGCTGGCGGCGGTCGTCGGCACGGAGATGCGGGGCGACAGGATGATGGGCGCACCGAGCGGATTGGCCGCGGTCCGGCCGGCGAGCGGGTTGGCCGCGGCCAGGTTGGCCAGGGCCGTCGCGTGGTTGAGCATGCGGGAGTCGGCCGCGGAGGCCGCCGCCGTCGCCAGCTTCCACCGCTCGTCCGAGTACTGCTGGGCGTCGAAGTTGAACGTGTCGGTCGTGGCCACCTTGGCGCTGGAGTCGCGGTACGTGCCGTTGATGATGGCCAGCTCCATTAGCTGGCGCTTCTTGAGTTCATCCTCGCCTTCGGCGTGCGGTACGAGCAGCTTCTTCACCTCGTCCAGGGCGCGCTTCAGCTTGATCGTGGCCCGGTTCTCGGTATCCTCGACCGTGATCAGCACGTGCAGGTCGTCGGACAGGTGCTCCCAGTTCGGCTTGCCCCGGTTGGCGTCCTCCTTTTTCTTGTCGCGCATCGAGCCCTTCCCCCGGACCATGATCTTGCAGCCGGTTTCCTGCTCGAGCTGCTTGGCGGTCATGCCACGCGGACCGAGGATGCGCCCGACAAAGTTGAAGTCCGGGTGCTCCTTCACCGGCACGTACACCTTCTCGTTCAGCGTGACCGTCTCGCCGTCCGGCTCGGGCAGCTGCAGGGGCTCCTTCGTGACGCCATTGATCTGGAAGAGCGAGGCGCGCACCTTGGAGATCTCCTCGTCGAGCAGCCGCTCGACGTGCAGGAACACGTTCGGGAAGGCGGCCAACTGTTTGCGATCCTTAAGCAACTGTGCCAGATAGTCGGCGATGCTTTGCGTCGTCTGGTGGTTCATTGCTACGCTGCTGGTGTCACTACTGGCGCCGTACGCACTCATAATATGATGTGTATGGTTCATATATGTGTGTTCTGGTGGACACTTTGAGGTGACCACGCGGTTAAAGGTGAGTAGAATTTTCACTCACAATACCCCTGCTGTTTCCGGAACTACTTTCTCTGCTTTCTTTATCGTCAATCTTTTTCACGTCAATAACTGTCAAATCGAACTCCAAAACCAGCCAACGCAAACGGAACACACGCTTAGTATTTTCTCAAGGCACTGATTTTCTTTTACCGTGTTTATCAACAACTCAACGGATTATCACTCGATCATAAACCACACTTCCGTACCTTTGAACGAAAAGAAACAATAATTAAAACCTTTTTCCTCACAAATTTAGCTTTGAAAGGAAATGGAAGACTCGAAACAACGGTACACTTTTCACAATATAGTCTTCAGTCTTTGAATGAGATCAATTGTATCATTAAATTTCTTCAACGTTTGAACTGATCGGATTTGATAACCATTTATAATCCACCTTACGCACATTATTGCTTGTTTAAATATTATCAAAAGTTATCTAATTGTCACGTTATCATAAGTTATCTAGTTGAGAAGACCACTTTAACTCGAAATGGAATAAACTTGTGATAGATTTGTAACACATTTTTAATTGCAAGACTCAGCGTGGAGATAGAGAAAGCTTATCTGGGACTATTTATAAAAATACTCATATTTTTTCTACAAGTTATATTTTCCGAATGTTATGAAGCGATCGATGACATTTGTGAAAATCTTGTCGCGATCATTCGCGCTTTCTCTTCAATGATGCGTGTGTTGTATACACGCACGCCAAGCATCACGATACTTTTGCCACAACAAGATCGTGGCCTATACTTTTGCCTAACATCTTGTAAGGAAACTGATTTTTCTTTAGACTTCTCTAAGTTTTAAGAACTCGAAATAAAAAAAAGACCCCACGCAGAAGACGACAGCGGGCGGGGGTACAATGTGTGCGTGCAGGCGGCCGTCCGTGTGTAGTTGTTTGTTTATTTGTCCTCTGACGTTGTCTTTTGAGGCGCTGATTCCGGGCCACTTTTCGGTAGCTGAGTCAGCGGCTGTAAAAAGGCAACATCGAACAGAACCGAGAGATTCCGACCGAAGCCGTATTTCTTTTCAATGAAAATCAGAACTTTTCTTGGAAGATGGCAATCGAAAATCACTGCTTCTGTGTATGAATAATAAAGTTTATCGCCTTTCCGCGCTGTTGCTGCCTCCCGACATCGTTCTAGATCTGTTCATCATACGGGGCGCTTTCTGCTATGGAACACTTGCCACGCGCACGCACACACCCAAAGTGCACCCCCTCGCGAATGACTTATGCGCACACACACACACACACACTCTACGATCGCGCATAAACCGGCCCAACATGAGGAAAAATAGACACAACGCGCATGAGAATTTCATGGAAATCTGGTTTTCGGTTCTGGGGATGTTTTTCACGCCGCTTTCTTCCCAAGACGACACGCATGCAACCACACAAACACACACCACATTTCTGGCCGTAGGGGGCAAACGAATGAAGGCGAAAGCAGGGAGGCGGTTGCGAGGGATGCTGTTGAACGGCCTGGGGTGTGTGAGAGAAAAAAAGGGAAGATGAAGCCTATTCGCTCACCCCAACGCCCCCGTTTCGAGAGTTCGCTTCTTTTCCTTATGTTACGGAATTCGGTCCGATCGTACGCAACGCAACACTTTCGAACGGGAGAGTTCTGCTAGATCGTGTCTTGATGATGTAAACCGCGAGGAAAGCATTTTCTTTCGCACGGGAAAAGCGTGCCAAAGGCGCACACAATAGTCACACCAATTCCAAACGCCCATCATAGGAACACCATATCTCGCTCACGCTTCTGTGTTGTAGCGTTCTGTGTCTTTTTCCTTTCTTTTGTTTTTGTTATTGTGGTACGCTAGAGTAAGATAAGTAAAACAGTCGTCTATTTGTCACGGAACGCTTCGAAGAGTAGCAGCAACAACAACATCCGCGAACCAACACACTCAACAAGCACACACTGCGCGTTTCGCATCGGAATTACAAGCCTGAGACGCCGCGCGGTTCACCGAAAACACCACGAAAGTGTGCCACCACGACGACGACAAAAAAAAAACACTGGGGACTTAACCTCCGCACGAAAGTTTACCGGAATTGTCACTTTTTATTGTGCGATTTATTGAAAACCGCGCCCAACCAACAGCAGAAACACAAGAAGAAAAAAACCCTTGTTGAAGTTTCGAAGAATCTTCCCTTCGCCTCGACGCTTCCACTCTTGTTGTACGCAATACACACACGAGAAGCACACGTTTTCCCGTTATTTTCCTTACGTTTTCGAAGATCGCTGACTGTGGATACCATTTGCCACGAATCGGATTGGCTGTGGTTTGCTGATTGTCACACAAAAACTGCCTATTTTTACCTTCTTTTTTCCGTTTTGCTAGGTTACTTAACGCACGACCGCACGTCACGACCGACTCGACGAAAGGTTCGGATGACAATAAAAGTCTCGAGCGGTTGAACTCTCTCACGATGCCCTCGATTGCGGTGGTGGAATCGCTGGTTGTCTCGCTTGCTCACGTGTAAGTCGCCCGCGCATGAAACCAACTTCTCTCGCCAACGCGCCAACGATCGTTTCTCCCACACACACACACACTTTGAGATGCGCCGTTCCATCTCGCTTTGGCACCCTGTCAATAGTCTCACTCTCTTTCCTTCGGTCAACACTTGATCATGCGCACGCCTGCGCACTTTATTCCACTCTCTCAACCTCTCTCTCCATCGTGGGAGATGTACTCTCAACATCTTTTTCTCTCTTATCACGACGTTTCTCCGGAAAGAGAGAGCGAGAGAGATTTTGTATACAAATTCCGATAGTAGAACGGGAATGGAGTTTTGCTTGTTGGTGTTTCCCTAAAAGTGAAAAACTTTAGTGACTTACCTAAATGCATCAAAGTAAACATTTGCGGAAGCAATTTGAATTCAGTCCATCAACCACAACCTGCATGGGCTCACATTTTATTATCGAAAACAAAGAAAATGGCGATAAAAACATACGACAGTCGGCACATCTGCACCATCGAAACGACGCGCATATCGCAGGCCGAGGAACAGGCACTTCCCAAGCGCGAAAAATTGTTGAACTACTTAAAAAGCCTACGATTCGCTTCAGATCAGAATCCTTCGACGGAGAAACATCTGAAGAGCACCTATCAGCTTTTAAAGGAAAACGAACGCCTGAAGCGGTCCTTTCCGGCCTTCATTATCCACCCGTTTAGTTTGCTCCGGGTGTACATGGATATCGTGATCTTCATCGTTATGAACCTGCATCTGGTGCTCCTGCCGTTCGCGTTCAGTTTCCTGGCCTTCCAACCCCATCCGATTCGGCACATGGTGGAGTATGTGGATTTGATACTGTGTGGCTTGCTTTTCGCCGAATTCGTCGTGAAATTTAGCACCGGATACGTTATACTGGAAACGAACGAAATCGTCCTGGACCCCACTAGGATATTCTTCCACCGACTTCGTCCATTCCGTTTGGTCTACGATCTGCTGTTGTTCCTGCCTTATATTCTGGTGCTGGAAGTGTTCGATCATTGGGTCTACGGTGCTGGGGCGGAAGCTTGCCTTATTTTCGTGTCATTCCTGTACCTATCGAACATTGCCCGGTTTAGGGATAGCAACCGGTACTTCCGAGTGATTCCTCGATGTATGCAAGTGTCGGAAAGCAGGATACACATCGTGCAGGTGATCCTCAACACACTGTACGTTCTCCATTGGACCACGTGCCTTGGGTACATTATACCACTGCTGTTCGGGATTCGATCCACCGCAGATGAGAGTGACTACTGGCTTCTACTGGATGGTATGTCGAAGGACTTCCGGCGTGCGAATCACACCATGGCGCTACGATCTGCGACAGATCCTTTCGTACGACTACGGCTTAATGATCTCCAAACGAACTCCTCCAATAGCTATCGTTACTTCCGGAGCATGATGGTGACGATCCGGGTTGGTCTGGCATCGTGCGATCGGAAGGACCTCGAGCAACACTTCTTGTACCAGTGGCTCATGTGGTTGGTGATGTTTCTCGGTTGGATCTGGTTCAACTACGTACCGATCGTGTTGTGTCGGGTATTTGATTCTCCCGAAATGGCCACCGACCAGTATGACAAGTTCGTCGGCAACCTGAAGGCGTACGCGTACAACAAACGTCTCAGCGGGGAGTTGGAGCGCGAGCTGCGGGCCAACTTTGCCGCCCGCTTCCGGACGAGCTACTTCGACGAGGAGCTGATCATGGGACTGTTTCCGAAGAACCTGCGCAGCAGCATTCGCATGGAAACGTGCCGCCATCTGGTCGGTAGTGTGGATTTGTTCAAGAACCTTCCGTACTTCATACTGGCCGACATTGTGAACTGCCTCCAGCTGGAGGTGTACCTGGAGCATGACGTGATCATCGAGGCCGGTAGCTACGGCGATTCGATGTACTTCCTGGCGGCCGGCACGGTTGCGGTGTACGCGATGAATGGAAAGGAACTTGGCCATCTCACCGATGGGGCTTACTTTGGGGAGATTTCGCTGGTCAAACGGAACCAACAGCGGACGGCCAACGTGGTTGCGTTGGAACAGTGCGAAATTTATCGTTTGTCCCATGAGGACTTTCAAAACGTCATAAAACCTCACAAGTATCTTCTGAACCGCATTCGCAAGCAGGCAGAACAGCGTTTGTCCATGATGAAGCGGAAAAGGGATAAGATGTACGGCAAGAAGATCATAGAAGCGTTTTTGCAGTGAAGACTAATAAATGCTTCTGGATGATAACATTGCCCAAACTTTACAAAACCGGGTAAGTATGAAGCATATATTTTAAATTAATTTTGTACCTGGATCAAGCCAAATCAACGAGTCGTTTTCCGCCATCCAGCGCGATTCCCACGGTCATTTTAGTAAAAAGGAAAACTGGCTTAAATTAAGAAGGGAGACTTTTCATCACGAAACAGTACAACTCATCTCCTCTCCAGGGAAACCGACAACTTCTCCCATTTTCTCACTCTCTGGAAGGTTGATTTCTCGCGATGCTTCGTGGTTAAAACACCCGCTTTTCACAGCCTACGTAGCATAACCCATACCAATACGCAATGCGGGCAACATACATATGGTCGTCCTGTATGTGGGACGCACTTGAAGAGAGCGAACGAGCGTAGCATAAAGTATGAAGCAAAACCCATCTTCACGATGGCATGGGAGATACTTACATGTTGCGCATCCAGCGCTATTTTTCTTAAGGTGTTGGTTTTTCAATGCGTACACACACATAAACAGATGGCCGGTGACCTAATCAACAGGGAAAGTCCGGGAGGTGGAAAAAGTCAAACATAATTCTTACGGTCTTCTTTCTCGTTGTTGTTCTACGTTTTTAAGATTGTCCGATGCGATGTTGTTTTTCTTTCCAATTTACTGTTGTTGCTGTTTTTGTTTCGTTCTCGCTGTTCTGTTTTGGTTTCATCGCTTCGAGGCCTCATCCCTCCGGACGGACTTTCTTTTCCGCATTTCTCTGGCTCATTTTCGGGATCCTCCGTTGCTATAACAACATCCCACCAGAGTGATGAGCCTGCATGAATTGCTGCGTCCATCGTCTGACGACCCATCTCTTTCCCATCTCCATTGTGGAAATGTGTGCGACCTGATCTTGATTCCTACGGTTCGGAAAAGTTAATCTCCTTGGGCAATGTCGTCCGGCTTTGTGCCCGACTCCTCCGTCAGCATAACAATCTTGTTCTTATTCTTCGTTCACCCATCGTAACGCACACAACGGCAACAAACTTTGTTTTGAATGCCTTTACACAAAGATCGTGTTGTTTTTGGGCATTTCAGCGTTCGTCGCCGATCGGTATCTCCGGTTCGAGGGTAAAGAGATGAGGTTTTGCCGCGAAGATCCGACCGTAAGCGTATCTTCTTGCGCAAGTTATTTGCTATCTGGCTCTCTCATCTTATAATAACATCGTTTGTTGCTGGTTTCCATTAGTAATTTTTGGGCTAACTCATGTTCGGAAAGTGATATTAATTTATGTACTGACCACGGTATGTTTCCTTTCCCGGCGGCAGCATAACGAAGCCAACAAGAATATGTTGAAAATTCAAACACGGTTTGGCATTGGCAAAAGGATGATAAATCTGTTGTTGAGGAAAACGAACTCTATTCACCCTCTCACAAACCAGTCCGGTCCACTTCAGATAGGCGAGTGAAGTTCTCGATGGGATCAAAATGGTTCCTTTTCCATTGCCGGCACTTCTTGAGCGTTTCGACAGCTTCCGCAAAACGGTTGACCGTTGAACCGGGTGTGGTACGACTTCACCTCCGACTTCCTCCTTGGCCATTTGGTTTATGTCGGAGGTACTTGAGCACTTTTTATACCGACACAGCATGGGCGATGTTCGCTGTTTTAAGGTGTATTAAGACCTATAGACACCTTTGAAAGGGACTACAATCATCGACCTCAAGATATGACCTACCGTACTGAATAGCAAATATGAGGTTTCACTTTCGTATATGTTCCAGAATAACTCCAGACTCGTTACAACATATCGAAAGCATTCAACCAGTAATAAAACCAAGTATAAACGCATCGGAGAAGGTGTGCAGCCCGCGTACAATCGATCCTCCAACAGGGCAGGGGAATGATGCGTACGAAAATAGCTCAACATCAGAACGCGTTGTTCAGTTCTCCCTCTCTATTCCCCTTCGACGGATTCTACAACGTATTCCAGACAACCAGATAGACCCTCGGTAATTCAAAGTCCTTGGTGCAGTCCATCGAAAAAGCTGGCTCGATGTGGGTTGTAATGGGGTGAGAACTGTGCAGCAAGGGATTCATGTCGATGCCTTCGTGTACCTTCATGACCTGTTTCGTGTCGATTCAAGCCTTGTGGAAATTCGTGTGGAAATTCTTTCCCTTTGGGCTGGGTCTTCGGTTGATTGTTTTCGTTACGGTAGCACATATCAGGGGTAAAGAATATTAGCTCATCATCATGCTGGTGCGTAGCGTATTCCCTAGACACTGGAAGGGAATGAGGCCCGCACTGGAGTTGATTCTCAAGGATATTTAATCCAGATTCACTGCCACTCGACTCGGCAAACTCAGTGTGTGCCCGCAGCCTTCTGTTTCGATGGTGGTCGCGTGCTCGAACGGCACGAGACTTTGAATCTACTCCACGTCGGTACGTTTTTATTGCGGTATATATTATGGGAAATTAGCGGAACTTCACTAGAGGGGCCGTTTGATTTCTTTTGCAATCAATCGAATACTGGTGGGAATAATTTAATTTAAAGTTGTAACGGCACGTAAGCTGCGGGTATTGCATTACAGGACTGGATCACAAGTTATTCAAATATGTTGGATTGACATTTGAAGCTTTGGTGACACTTTGAAAGGTACCGATTCCTTGGAGCAAATGGTTCGTTATCTGAAAAAGGGTAGCTAAAACATTGCAACATGCTTTATGCATCGTGGCCAGCGAGAACCATTAATGCATTAACTATCTGCTGTGTAGGCGCACCGTTGCACTGGCACAACCAACTCGATTGCAATGAGATCATTTGCATTTCAATTAGTCGCACTCCTTCGCCGAAACCTTCGCAGCAAACACACACAACAGTAGGACCGCGCGCATTGATCGCATCATCGCGAATTAACATCAAACGATGCCGAAATACCTCGCGCCATTTGAGATGACCATCGGCTGCGGATGGAATCGGCCTCCGTCAGTTGGCGACCTAAAGCTGTTCCCCTGCTTGGGAAAGGTCCTTACCCGAAGCTCGCCGGGAAGTGCCAGCTAGAGGAAAGTGTTTTTCCCGTCGAGAGCGATCGTGTGCAAAAAACACTCCTCGTAGCGCACGCCGGAAGTGCCCGATCCGGGGCAAATGGCAACCATATGGTGGCCGCCTTTTTTGCTTTGATCTATCCTCCCGCGAATTAAATCACCACTAAACAGACACATACACACACACATTCTCGCTGCTACTCGATCGGTAAGACCCACACGGCCTGCTTTGTGACTTACTTTGCATTCCTCTTGCACCATCATGGCTTCGACGCATTAACCCTTGAGTAAATGCGCTAAACACCACTTTATTTGTTTAAATTGTTTATGCTTACAATCTGTTCAAGCTTCTCAGTTTTTATGTTGAGCACACCCCTGTTAAGCAACTGTTACGAATAATCAGAATCTCATCAACTCGTGAAAAATCAAACAAAATTTAAAGAAATATTGAAACCATGATATGAAGGGTTAATGTTTGCGCTAGGTGAAAGATCGAACAAATGGGTCCAATGGAGGAAGAAAGAAAATCCGTCTCCGATCGGATCGGCCTCCCTCTGTAAATGGGACCAGGAAAGGGGAGATCCTGTCGGGCACGCGGGGGAAAAGCTTTGAATAATAATAATGATAAAACAGAGAGAAGAAAACCCGATGCATACACGCAATCGCTGGTCCGGAATCCGGATGGGAGCGTTCCGGTACGTTTCGGTGGGCAATGCACACTTCGCAACATCGCACCGGAATGTCGTACCCTCCTCTGCTTGACTGCTATTTTGTTTCTCTTTTTTTATTTTGGGGAGTGATCACTCGGCCGGGTGACCCCACATACCCCTTTCTGTGCCCGCCCGGGCGGAACGAATACCGTTGGATGCAGTTTTAGCCCTCCCCGTTTGATGATGCAGTCAAATCAACTCTTCCAACCCTATGTGCCCCTGTTGTTTCGCCCATGTGTGAAAAGAGTTGTGTGGCCAACGCGCCCGAGGGTGGAAAGGAGGCGAAAAGCCCGGCCCGGAACAAAAGCGAAATCAAAACAATTCCTCGATCCGTGACACCCACACCCAAATAACGAAACAAAAAGAAAAAATAAACAGTGGGCCATTGGCAACATACACAGCATGCACACCTACACGTACGCCGTGAGGCCATTTGGGGCCCACGCCGCAGAAAGCCAATGAAGCGATATAAAATGTGCATAAAATATGTAACGAAGGTGAAACTGTGAATGGAGAGCCAGGAGACAACCGGAAAAATGGGCGGCTCAGTATTTCACGCACCGGCGAAAAAAAGAACAAGAAAACGATTCGGTAGATTTGGTAATACGAGAAGGAAACCAAATAGGAAAACAATAAACAACGCATTAGTTATCTTGTCGCAGCGTCCAGCTGAAATGGACCAATGTTGGGGATGGAGAGGTCTGACCAAGCCGTAGCATAGTTCATCTGATTGCACCTCGTCAATCACGAGCGGAAAATGGTTTATTTAGTCGATCATGTTAAATGTGTAGTAAGAAGGGGAAAAGTCATCGTACTATCTACAGAAAAAAAACCCGTAGCTCGTAAAAGCTGATTCCAAACATATATAAAAACAGATTCCCGATCATGTAATATTATTGATGCCCCTTTTATCCCGAAACATAGGACACATTTCGGTCTCACGATGGGAAACTAGCGTCAAAAAGTTGGAAGAAAAGTTACGATCCGTGAAATTTATACAAAAAACAACCCTACATGGTCCACCTGAGCTGTTCAGGTGTAACACAGAGTGCAGGACAAACACCGACACCAAAAGACATAGCGACACCACAAACCGAGTCAGAGGAAAAGCGGAATTGGCGTCCCTCTTTAATTTGCCCTTTAAACATCTTTCTCGCTCTCGACCTGCACATACCAGGGCTGTGAAAAGTAACCCACAAAAGAGATGGAGGAAAAACACCTTCCCGAATGTACCTTTTTTCCCACCATTCCTGTCAAAAAGGGACGATCTGGGCAAGTGCATTCGTTTTGGGCCAATTTGAGCGGATCCTTCGGGATTCCCGAGGTCCAATCAGGTCCAATTCGGGCCTTTCAATAAATACTAGTAATGGAACGAGAGAAGATCGCCTTTGTTCGTCCTGCATCGTATCGGGACGATCGTGATCGTGTTGGTGAAGAAATGAAATGAAATGAAAAGCAAAACAGGGCCATTAATAACCGAAAGCCCTTACTGGATTTATCGGGACGGGGAAGGAAACGGAGAAAAACACACGCACCCTTAGGAAGGGGGAGAACAGAGCCGTGATGTGCTGCTGTCTGGAGGGCTGGAAAAGGAATTACCGTACGCAAGGAAACCCTCTCTCATATTTCCTACGGTCCCTCGTTCCTCAGTCTCCGATCGTCGAAAGGCAATGACCATCCTGCAAACAACCTCCGTAAGACCTGCCGGAATGAAGATCTTCAGCTTTTGCCCCCTTTTGCTCTGCTCTGGTGGAATATTGTTCTTCCCCTCACGTATTTTCGATTTTATCGTCGTCGGGCCGTTCCATATTGCGCCCCGCCGAGGCCCCGGCTGAGCGCCGTCTGACTTCTGTTTATGTTTTCGGTTCCATGCGCGAGGCAAAAGGCAAGATGGAACCGTCGGGAGACGATCGAGCCGGGTTGTGTGCATGCTAAAAATATCCCAAAACATACATACATTCGTCTGCCAACGGCGACGACGATGATGGGGACGGTTGGTTGAATGTATCATTTATTTCGCTTGGGACGATATGTTTTTCCACGCCACGGAGCCGTCGTTTAGCCAAACTAGGAATAGAAAATACGAAAGTTGTAATTATTCAACAGAGAACTTTAAAAAAAGCCATTTTTTTTTCATTTTTTAGAACAGTTAGAGTTTATTCAAAAGAAGAAACAAAACAACCAAATACTTTAAAGGACAGGAAATCAACTTGAAAACATTTCTAATATCATGCAATTAAAGTGAAAAGTATACTTACAGACTTTAAATTCTTCCACGCAGTGCTTGGTCGGCATAAATTACCCAACAAACCAGCACGTTCCTGTTCTTCCACTTCGATTTCCTCCAGCCCCCACCACCGTCTGTAGGAACTGAAATCCATGGAGAAGATTATTTACGATACAGTTTTACACCGATAACGACCAGACGTCGAAAGTTGTAGGCATAGAATAATTAATAAGCTGGGCAAATATTATGATGCCGGAAGCCGGTCGTTATGCAATTTCCAAACCCATCCCAAACGCCATCCCGATCCGTTCCGTGCGTTTTTCACGAAGCAGACGTTCCAGGACTAGTGTGTCTGGGTAAAGGGGAGGGCAGTATCTACATAAACATTGCAGCTCAATTCCGTGCCTGTGCCGTTGCTCGCGTCCATATGGTTGCAGATGCATTGCAATGACGCCATCCGCAGTGTTCGCCCCGAAAACATGCTTCCTACGATACGTTCTCCAATGCGGCATGGGTGTTTATTGTGCATGGGAGTTTAATAATATTTTTCATGCTACTACAACTAGTGAAGTGTCAGACTTTTCCGCAGAAGATTCGCTGTGGTTCAGTTTTGCTTGTAAATCCTTTTTTAAAACACTTACAAACAACACAAGCACAGTGCAGCACTTCTTTTTATGGAGTGATCCGCTCCAATTGCAGAGCAAATTCTTTCATGAAGTTGTTTCTTATTGCTAGCTTTAACATACAACCATCTTAAAATATTCTCACCAACCCACATCTTCGCATATTGCGGTCATTGAAGAAAATGGCAATAGTTTTGCGACGAGACAGCAGACAAGTCGCAAACAGTATGTAACACGCCGTTTTAGATCTAAACTTCCCTCGACGGCCTACTACTGGTCGCCATTGGAGTGTTCCAAAATTAGACCGCCTCTCGAGCCAGCCAGCGAGTCCAAGCTAAGTAGCTCCGAGTGTGCCAAATTTCGCACGGGGGTGGCGTCGGACTTTAAGGAAAGGAAAAACGTTTAAGGGAAATTTGGCACAAGGTTGAGAAAAGATCATAACTTAATACTGTCTAACCTCAAAAACGAAAATTCAACAAGAAGTAGGTCCCGAAGAAACTTAACTTGGAACTATAAGAGGAAGGGTTCCAAGAATCGTTTTAAAAGGTTGAGCGAAAATTATGGAGGATGCTCATGAGTCCAAGTTAGGGGTTTATCGTGTCACCTCTAGAGAATGGAAATAATTGTCTTCTGAAAAAGATCTATAGAGACGGTAGGAGATGTAAGATTTTTCCTTGTGGTCCCATTTGCGCGTGACCGAAACGTCAACGATGTTCCATGATGACATCTCCGGCTAGTTTTAGCTATGATGATCATTTTCTTCTCGTCTCTGTTCCCTTTTTTGTTCTGTCATCTTCATCATCACACACCGAAATAAGAATGAAATTTGGGGGGAAAAATGGCAAAATCATGATCGCGTCGGAGTAACGCGGCAGTATCGGTCTCTTGGCATGGCTTAGAGACGAGAGTCAGGAGTGGTACAAAGGAAAGCCAAGACGCGGATTTGAATTCCTAATGAGGAGTCTCCCATTCAGACGCACCGGGCTGTTTGCCCAAGACTTGTTTGGCGTCTGGCTTCCATCAGAGGTGGCGTGCGGCGTTGGAGCCAAGAGAAACCAAGATCTCATCCTAATGACGTCGGGAAGACGACACTGGCAGGTTGTCTCGATTTTGCTTATGAAACCTGGGACCCCGTTGATAGAACCGGGATGTAACGCAGAGAGGGAGAAAAAAAATCCTCCTCATCCATTAAGTCGGTAAGGTTCCACGTCGGATTAGGCCACGCCTCGGTGGAACCCAAACATAGGCAGCCGGTTTTTGGGGATGCTGTTGCGCCGGTTTCCAGGGCGCCGCAAAGCATATATTTGTGCAAGTAATGCACGCCGAAAACGGCCCCCAAAATGCGAGGTAGTCAAAAGGAAATTCAACTGACCAGCGGCACTATGTTTAAGTGTGCCCACACACACGCCTACACGGAACGGCCAAGGCACGATCGTGGCACGTCTTTTAAACGTCTTTTTCGGACACTCGCGGAGCGAATCTTGACCGGAAAAAGGTGGAACCCGTAAATTAACTCCAGCCACTATGTGGCCCGCGAAAGCAGAACCCGCTGGTATGCACTTTTCATCGGAAAATGATTGTTTTTGGCGCATGTGTTGTCGACACAAGCGCGTGTCGTGAGCGATAATCTGCGGTAAACAACAAACTGTGGCCGTGGCTGGAACTCTTTGGTATGGTGGGAAGGTTGGATGCTGGGGGTGATCGTGGGCTCTCTATACGCAGTGACACTTGCTCAATCGACTTGATTGTTAGCAATGCCCGTGTGTGTGTGTGCCTGTTTGTGCTTATTTTTTCCTGTTCCGCCACAACAATCCGAGCGGGTTAGTAAAGGCTCAGAAACGTGAATTAACACATCAAACAAAAACACGTGGCTTATAAGTACGGTGTAACAGAGAAAACTTTTATAAAATTAATATTCAAAAAACATGTGTTAGTATGCGTCTACAATACGAGGGAAAACAATTGTAATATTGATTAAGAAAAAATATGTAATACACCTTAATCTAACATCGCAATTTGTGGGATCTGATTTGAACCTACATTGGTTCTTCTGCTACAGAAGATTTCCATCGGTTCTCCTTTTTTCATACCACGGAAATAACATTTCACTTTCATTTTGCAACTGGTTGGTCACTTCTGGGGCGCGGCACTGTCGTTAAAATGCTAGAGCGATGCATCCGTAATGCACCAGGACAGGGCATTCATACAGAGTTCACCATGCGAAAATCGCCCGCGCAAAAACAGCTGAGTCCATTATAGTCGGCCCTGGACACATCATACCAACACCCGCACGCCCGGGAATTTACGGGGCGCCGTTCGCCCAACGAAATGGGTCGCCGAAACACAATGATTTACAGTTTGTTGAGGGTAAAAAGGGTATGGGGAGTTGGCCACCAGCAGCAACAACAACAGCAACACAAACAACCCACCACGTTTCGCGCTCCCTTCCCTTCACGCGGGATACGTACTCGATTTAAATAGCATATCTCGCGAGCTGCATCTGCGTCGCGATCGGTCATAAAGCGTCGCCGCACAATTTATGCAGCTTTTACTTTTGATCGCCATCTCCCCCCGGCCGCGTTCTTCCCCCGCCACTTCGGGCTGGAACTCCCCGAGATTACACGTCAATTACAAGGAGGTGCCGAGCGGGATGGCGTTGATGGTCTTTAAGCGCATGTTGCCGTTAATGTCTTGGAGGGGAAACCGGGGTCGGCTTGCGGACAAACAACGGTCGACACTCCGCAAATATCAGCTCCCAACGGTGGAATGCCGTACTTGTGCATTCCACTGGGCGATTCGCACAATGAGCTCTCCGTGTTTGTGCGAATCGTGACCCCCACGTGTTGCATTTTCAAGTCGGCTGGTGATTTTTATAAACACCACGGTACGTCTCGCGGGACAGTGTATCTCAAAAATGTATTAGCTGATCATGTTTCCTGTTTGTTTCTGTTTGTCCTGTTTTGGATGTCCTAAAATGTACTGAAATAAATGGAATTTGTACTGATCGCGGTTTGTTAGATTAATGGGACAATACTGCAGCGGAAGTAAAGCATATCTTACATAGTTTTTGTTGTGTTAAATTTTACATCATTTACTGCATCATGATACCCCAAAGACAGTTGAACAAAAACTTGCTACACACTGTAAATCAGGCACGCGGAATCGTCCACAAAATAGCCACTCGTTGAAACGGTTTTCCGCGGGAACGCAGAGAAAAGTGCGACAACAATCGACGCAACTGTCTTCTCGTCTTTACTTTTCTTATTCTCCAACGCTTTACTTCTCACGTCGTTTGGTCCGCGACCCCCTTGGAGAGATTCACTTTCAACCGATGCTTGCTTGGTGGAGCGATTAGTGCGAAACGCGAGTTGTCCGCAACGGTTGTCGTCTGCAAATCGTTTCACCAGTGAAGTCGCCGTCCGTTTCGGTTGATTACGGCGTTTTGTGCGAACTGCTTTTACCCTCAAGTGGAAGCTTATAGCGCCACGTCGCTGTGCGGGGAATGTCGCTCCAGTTGCTGGTGCCTCGCGGTTCACGGCTCCATATCTTGACCATCTGCAGACTGTGCGCCACCGGGACGACCTCCTTTTTGCACTTTGAATTGGATAATTGTTGAGCCGATGGTTGTGTGTGTGCGTTCCGTTCTTGGGTGGTTATTTTCCAACGGTCATTTTAAATCTTTTTAACTTTACCTTTTTTGGTTTTTACTTTTTCTTTCCAATCGGGTTTGAGAAACAATTCAAAATGGTAAGCAGTGCCTTCAAACCGCCAACTGCGTTACAACATTGTAAGCTGACAGGCAAAGAATTGCCAAACACATACCGTTTCTTTTCAACCAGAGGAAGGAAAAAATAATAAACCGCTAGAACGCCAAAGCCAGAAACGGAGATCTCGGATCGGTTGTCGTTATGGTCGTCATGGCATTATGATTCATAGGCGACCATTACGATATGCAGGCACATTCCTTTTATGGCCCACACCGCGGGCATACGGTGGAAGGCCGCTTCACTTGTCGTAGGAGGAGTTACGAAATCACTCTCTTGGCGATCGCGAACGAATATTGATTACTCCACCGGCCGCCCGGGCTAAGGGCACCCGAACTGTCCGGAACGGATGCTATTAAGAATATCAATAAGGACCGAACGGTGGAAACAGAAGTCTGATTGACATTCCATGAATTAAGACATTCTTCGTCGTGATCTAGAATAATCAAATAATGTTTAAAGTGATTTCGTTCAACCACGTGTTTCACAGTTGGAACAGGTTCTCCCAAACTGGATTCAAGGTTTCTTTCAAGAATCTTTATGGTTCTTAAAAGCTTCTTTAATAACTCATATTGCTTATCTCGGCGGGAAAGGGATGATGATGGACATCCTTCTCGTCTGTATGAAACCATTATCAATAGACACACCTTGCACGGCGCATTTGTGTGTCCACCGTCGTTCATCATCAGTCGTTTTGATTATTTGCCTGTTCATTATATTTGAAGGTTACCTCCGAGGCTTCAGATGCAGGTTTAGATGACCACTTCCACATTCGTAAATCTTCCTCCCGGGCTAGAGAAGTTTTCATCCTCTCATATGTCCCACTCTGTCATCAGCGACATCCAACGACGGGCGTTTCAAGATCAAACAAGGCTTCACTGAGCCCACACTACTCAGCCCACGGGTTGACGCTTTTATTGAGATCACAAACCAACCAACCAACCAACCAACCAACCAGCTGGTCCAGGCAACGGCTCGTGAGAAGGAGTTTTCCGTCGCGATTAATACTCGGTAATAAGATAGCCAGACAATTTATCTTAATTGCCACTCTTATAAAGTCCGGGCGCGAGCTCCAAAAAGGGACCAAGGAGGGAAACGAACAGTAAGCAAAAAAGGGTAGCATTTTAACGCACGCACGAAAAGATGGTAGATTGATTATTGGGAACGAGCCCCGGGTGAATGAGCTCACCCAGCAAACGGGGGTAGATTTGAGCAGCTCAGAGGTCAGACTGATTGAGGACTGGTTAGTGCCAGTGGCGAGGTCTTGAAAGTGTTATTTGGAAACATTCTAAAATCGTTAACACCTACACCATACACGGATCATGAATCGAAATTAGTTTCTCCTACAATATTTACCTATAAAATATAAGTTTTACTTCACCGTGAACCTACACAGCTACTATTCTCATTGAAAATGTTTTGAAATCATTTTAGAGGGTCGTTAAAATCCTCGTATTTGCAAGCAATGCCATATGCCTTGTTGAGCTGAAGATGTTTATCACATTTGATTTTCTTGCAAGAATATCCCTTTATGTGAAAATGACATGTGTTCAACATATGTTTTCCATACAACTCCACTTACCCACAGCGGTGGCATAAATACCATTTGCAAATTTGTAAGCATGAAGATGCACCATACTTTTTCGTACATTGTTTCACTTCATTTCGGCCTCAAGGCGGATGATTTGCGGCCCTTCGTCGAGCGTAAAGCATATTGTTTCCAAGGAAGAATTGAAAGGATGGTCCCGTAAACGAAACGAATCTTTAAGTTAACGGGTTATCTTCGAACGGGTTGGGTGATGCGGCACGATCGCCAATGCTTATGCCCCCTAGGTTCATGACGATTAATTTGTCGGAATTGTTCGTTGGTTCCGTGGGTAACGCTGGAAGCCGTTAATCAGCGGCTTGATTGATGGCCCGTCGGGGTCGCCGATTTTCCGAACACCGCCACACCGTTGACATTTGAAAGGAAGCATGATTTAACGAAGGAGCTGTTCAAGCGAGACACGGCCCGTTCACCAATCATCATGCACCGAGATGCATATCACCTCGCTGACGGCGCTTGTAATTGAGTGATTGGAAAATTAGTGTGCGGAAAAACGGGTAGGTGGTAGGTGGGGGAAAGTATGATGTTCCCGTACCGTGAAACCGAACGCTGCAAAATGTCAGCCCAATCCAATGGTCTGTGCCGCTCGCCGTATGTGGGAAAACTGACCTCATTCGGTGTGATCTGCACGACGCTCGGATCACGATTCGTATCGCACACTCCAGTTTTCCTCGGCACGAGTGCTGCACTTTGGCTGCACTTGAGACCGGGCGTGTGTGTATGTGTATCTGGCGTGTGGAATGCACATGTTTTGCGCCAGCAGCATTAAACAAAGAGAATGCAAGGGAGCGGGTTAGAAGAAGCAGAACGGACCGTGCGAAGATCTGGCATGTGCTACGGCAATGTTAATCTAGATCATTTTCGTTATGGCATTCGTTGATTGAAGTTACGATCTGTTGGATGGATGTATGATATGTTCATCTGCGAGAAAAAGAAAGATATTTTATAATTTAGTTTAATGTGTAAATACTTTCAGAAGACAGCATTAAAACTGGTCGTTAGTTATATTTTTCATTCAGCTTTCATACATAATCAATCACATCGTTTAATACTCCTTCTCTTACGGTATTCCAATTGTTTCACAACCGTCCTGAAACATTTCACATTCCGCGACCGCCGCGTTGATGATCTCAACCTACTTCTTCCCGTTCTTTTGTTAATACACAACCCATAACTTCTCGCAGTCACACCAAGGACGATTCACTTAACCGCACTCAGTTGAAGACAAATGTTGCAAGAAAGGGTGCAGCCCGTAAATCATCCACCCCAGGACCATTTCAAGCTGCTTCTGCTGCTGATAAGGATGTGAGAGGAGTTGACCACGAGGTCAAAACGGGTGCTTTTTTTTGGACAGTTACCAAAACGCTCCTCCGCCTCCAGTGGAATTCCTCAGATTACAGATGTCCGATTATAGGCCAAACGCATTAAGATTGTAGAAGCACATATAAAGTTATTCCCGTTCCGTTTTGGGCAGTTTTAATTTTAGCCTTTTGGTAGAGATATATAATATAATTAGGACCATCGTAAACATGGGCTTTCCTTGTGGCATTTCATATCTTCGTCTAAACCGCGATCGTATTTGTTGTTTTAGCATCTTGTCAATTAAATTATCTCCTAATTGAACAATATTTCATAGCTCGATGAAAGTTGTGATTGAAAGATGAAGAATTGAGTACCATAACCATATGTTTCCCTATTTGTCTTTATCATTTTAGCTTCTTGCTTTTAGGCCTACAAGAGTATATTTAAGGAAACATAAGAAGTTTTCCAAGGGCCTGCTACGAAATTGGTGACATCATCGATAGCTGTAAGAAGCGATCCATTATCGCCATCCTTTCTTACCCCTTTTTTTGCTTAAGCACCCTACGAAGACAGCGATCGTTACGCTATCAGTCTAATTAGTTTCCCTCCTCCTGTGTTTTTCAACCATCCAACCCTGACCTCGAGCTCGTTCGATCGATCAGTTCCTACGCAATTCCTTTCCCTCCGGCGGCTTTTGGGTCGCTTGTTTGCTACTCGGCCACCACCTCCGACGTGGCCACGCGCAAAACCACAAATGCGTGGTTGCTTGCTTCGTCCAAATGCCAAATCGTTACAAATTCATTCAGAAGAGCTGCGTGGTAGCGAGCTCCCGTCCCCGAGGCCACGCGTGGAAGGTGGTTGTGAGACTGGAAATTCATTCATAAAAATACCTGCTGAACTTGATCGCTCAACCCACAACTTCCCTCGGTTCAGGGAGTTATAAACAGGCAACTCGTGGCCGGTACCACAGCGGCCGGATGTAGGAGGAATCGATTCTAACAAGCCGAACCAATGTCAAACCGTGGGTTTGAAGCTAATCGATACACCACACTCAGGCCTCACCCGTTGGTGAACAGCTGAAACCTACCGTTCCCCCGCAGGATGGGTTCCGAGTAATCAGTGAAGTGTTCGGAACCAGAGATCGGTGGCTCGTACCATAAAAGACCAGCCGTTGGAGCCGTTCCCGGACCTGCCCAGGAGTCCTGTACAATATACACTGCCCCCAATAGCGGTCCAAATATGGAACTGTTCTTTGTTCTGAATCTCTTAGGAGGCCCGATGTCATCCAGTAAATCCTGTGTAGAGGCGTCCCACACTACGAACGATAATTAAACTGGCTGGGTGACTGGCGGTACCGGTCCAGTTTTGGTAATGCCGCCGCCGGGACGACCAGTCCACGATCGATTAATATTCATCCGGACCATATATACACACGCGGGGCTTACGGAGGTTGGAAGCCTTCTGGAAGAATAATCGCAAGATGGATGATAGCAAGAGACGCTGATGTTGTTTGCAAATGCTGGTCCGGGTCATAAAAATGTGTTTCAAATGGGACGAACTTTGCAGTATCCAAATATATAGCGAAACGATGCAGGCGAAGATAAACGAGAAAGGAATCGACAGCTTGTCAGAAATTAGCCATGTTTTTGGGGGTTTTGAAAGGGGTCAATGATCGATTCCTTGCGAAATGTTGGAAGGTGTTGAGAATAAGCATGCAAGTATAAATGAAAGTACTATTTCTCATCTCGGGCGCATCTTTGCAGATTCTCCGAAACAATTTGTCAAGGACTATAGTGACTGTAGTTTCAAAATTAGCGTCAAGACGAGTGCTTCCTTTGGCATACACGATTCATCTTGATCACGCGCGCGCAACCCTGGTCCAAAAGGGCGGTCCCATTATTCATGTTGCTCAGGAACTAACAACAAAGCTTGTGAACACGCTTGTGAACATGACATAATACCTATGTTTAGTACGCCCGCCGTTCCGCCTGGTATGTCCATTTAACTTTCCCTTAAACGCCACTCGTACGCTTTGGGCATTCCGTGCACACCGCGTGCATTAGCCACCATTGCCAATTTTCCGCCATCGCCAGTAATGGTTATCGCTGTGCCGTGCTGTGGACACTTGGCTTTCCGTTTAGATTTACATCGAGAGGATCAACGTGGTTGATGTTAATCCTAGGATCGCTTTGGACGACCAGGTTTTCTAACAATCCAACAACAAGATCCTAACAAGGGAGTTCCAGGTTGAGCGGGTGTCTCCACTGGCTACCAAGCTGACATCTGATCGGTGACGCAGGAAGTCCAACTTTGGAGCGATCAACTCCGGCCCCCGCATCGGGCGCCTTCCAGTGGGGAACCACGGTGAGATGCCTCGGTTTTTCGACAAACTTTCTGTACGGCGTAACGATCGCACCCTCTAAACGTCTTCCCGGGACCGCACGGAGCGTGTTAATGGGGCAATCGGGCGTGTTGCACCGGGGGCCACCGATCGGTGCGGGTAAAGTCACCTGTTCGGACGTGGATCACTTTGAAACGGCCATTAGTGTGCACAGGTGCGGCCCTCCATCGGCTCTCCCGGATGGATGGTTCGATTCGATTGCAAATCAACTCGCTCAACTCGCTTGTGAGCTCACCCAATGCCCACCCCCGGCATGTGGTGGGGCAGAGTGGGAGGTTTCGTTGGTTGACAAACTTCTCAGGGCCATCATGAGGAGGTGTTGGAGGTGCTGCTAGAAGACCCTACTAGATGGTGAACCACACGAACACGCCGAGCTAGACAGCATCGTCGAAGATCGTCCAGAGCTCACGCACGCACAAGAGTTCAAAGGGGCGCAAGTTTGGGTTAGAAAAATGGACAATTTCTGTCGCGCCTGGTATTATGCGTGTGCAGACGAGCGAAACGGCCGCGGGTGGCCACCCGATTATGCTTTCGATTATGGGAAGCTCGGGCGGGTTTCATATGCTCGTTGCTTTGAAAAACAAACCATCTGTTCGATGCGCGCGCTACGATCTCCTTTTCCGGGGATCTCGGTCCGGAGGACGCGTGTACAATGTTTGTATATCGGAAGACGTCGCGGCCAGCGCGCGACATCATCGTGCCGTGGAGCGTATGGGAACCGTTTCGCAATCTGCATCATGTATGAGTGAGTTTAGTGATCGCAAACACGGCTGACCGCATAGAGACAATCAATAATGAGGGCACCTTAGAGGGGGCGGGACTTGGAGTTGGTGTCTAGTCAGTGGGGAATCTTCAAACCGACTCGTGTGATAGCTATTTACGGAACAAGGTAATTCGGCATGTTGGAAAAGGAAAGTTAAGCAATGGTTGTAACATGCTTTTGGAGACTCTTAAGATATTGATGTTTTTCAATTTAAATTTTATGATAGTTAAAAGTTTAGCGAAATGAGAAAAATAATTGGATATTTTGTTATTGTGCTGTAAATAAGACCCGTTGTAGTTCATGCAAATCATGTAAATTGCAATAGTGAATTGCTAAGTTTCTCGTCAAGACCGTTAAATCCTATGCCTTCGCTAATGGACTAAACGACGGAAAGGACAGTTGTAAACTGGCCGAGCTGGAAGACATAATGGGATACGGTTTTACATCGCTCCTTTTGTGGACGACACGACACGATACATGATTGCCTAGCAGACGATCAAATGATCCCTCGTTCGGAGATAGATACTTTCCCCTTTCCTTTCCTCTCCCCTTCCGACACATGTTCACGAAGTTGCCCTCCGGCTAGAGCTATTCCTCCCGTATCGTGAAGGCCCCCAAAAGGTGAGAGTGAAAATGGTTGACGCAGAAAAGAAAAGAAAACAACATCGGTGGAGGTGGAAAACATCGCTGACTATCGGCAGAAAACGAATTCCGGCCCCAAACGTTTAGCGAAAGTAAACATAAAATCAAACAACCGCGTGGCCAGCCAGTACATTATGCGCGTCACGCGAGTCCCACAGAAATATGTACATGTCCAAGGAATGGTACACGTAGTCCGGTTCGCGGCCATCCCCCGGGGGGGGCTAGGACTCCAAATCTGGGGAGGACAAATTGTTTATTTACCGGTTATTCAAACGCCCTAAAAACGACTAATCGACAGACTGCTTTTTGGCGTGGTGTTTTGTGTGTTAAAGCGCGATTTTTCCTTGTTCCCCAACCGGGGAATGACGCTTGACGTCCGGTCCGTCGGAAAGGCTGCTATCAAATGCTGTCCAATTTTTCCAACCTCAGGTTTGTGGTTTATTTACCGGGCTGAAGATGACTTACTGCCCTGTACAGTACGATGCCAGTGCGTCATACACCTTAAGGTAACAGATTTTTCCTTTCAGCATGCCAACAAAATCAGGGCCTCAACTTCACAGAAAGTACCACGGTTTTTCTACTTTGTTTTCTGTGTTGCGCCGGTGTAAATTTGTTCCGTACAGATGTTGCATACGACGTCGGCACGACGGATGGAGCACAAACCACACACTGTCCAACATGTGTCCGGCATTGCTCAACATGAGAAAGCTAATTTGAAACATTGCACACGTCAATGGCGGTCCGCATGTAGCGGCGTCAGTGCGCCGGGATGAGCTCTGGTCAAGGTGTTGTAAGTTCCTGTGTGTTCAAGGAAGTTGAAGAGAAGCCACAAATCTGGGAACGAAGCATGCATCATTGGGTTAAAACAAATATTTAAAATAACATTGGTTATTTGAAATGTTAAAAATTATGAGAACTCTACTTCACTAAAATTCATACTCATTTGCCCAGCTTCTATTTCCTCCAAAGGCCTTCACTGCTTGGGAATGAAAACATTTTCTGTTTTGCTAGCTTACGGTGAGTAATCCCGCTTTGTGCCGCTTGACGACATGAAATGGCGATGGCATATTGTTATTACAGCATCTCCTCCCATTCGTGGGTTGGCTCCTCCCAGCGAATGGGAGCGGTGTTGTAATTAAAAATTAAAAACAAAATCGTGCACCAACATACAAGACAATTCGTTATGCCAGTGACTAACAGTGCCTTTGCCTGCGGTTGTGTGTATTTGACTTTGTTTTTGCAAAGTCCCAGAACAACTTAACCTATTTGAGAGACGGCGCTTGTTGTATCTTAAAATTGTCCAAAATAATAGCCGAATGTTATGACATTCATATCATAGGAAACTTTCATTTTCCTCCCCAGTGTTTAAATTGATCCACAAGGTCATTAATTGAGGTCACGCGGCAGAATAACGTCTTAATAGATAAACCAACGATCAGCCATCCAACTGCCCGATAAGGGATACCAATAAACTTCCCCAAACATGGACCTCTCTGGAGTTGGTAGCCAATATATCATAAACTTTGCCACGACCTGTGTGATGGCGAAGATCTCCGCCTTTGAAGGGACGAGAAGTCTCAAGTGTGGGCTACCGGGGTTGTTGTCCATTGCCTTTCATTGAGTCTGCCTTGGTCTTCTTTTTCGTGTGCCATCGAAGTCCGGGAAGTGCTGGCGCAGTCGATGGTGGTGGCTTTCTTACCTTTTCCGGAGTGATCGTGCCGTGTGAACCAATTTGCCGTTTGGGCTCATTAACAAAAGCTCCAGCTCCGGAGGCTCGGGGCCGAGGTCGTGCGTGTCCCATTTTGGAAGAGTGAGCTGCAGCAACTGGATTAAAGCAAGCACGGATACATACGTTAAGTGACCGTATTCTTCCTTTTGCCCATCGCATCGGGATGCAGTTGAGGATCGATCGTATTGACAAACTCGTAGTTTAAAAAGTTCTCCCACTCAAGCGGACTGAAGTAGATGCACTTTTGGGCAAGACGGAATCAGATACGAAACAAGGGTGTTCGAATCCATAAGTTAACCAAATAGTGCCCTCGTTAAAACGCGCCTCAAGGGAGTCGAGTGGAAGTTCGTTGCCAGCATGGTCGTAGCATGGAAGTACTTGCATCACTTCAAGGGCCAAGGTTTATCTCTTCTGCCTTAATTTGACAAAACCACAAAACGGTCCCGGAAAACCTCGTTAATGGCCTCTGAAGAGCTGCCCAAAGGGTACGTTTCATACCGCTCTGCTTCGGGGATCATAAAAGTGAGCTTTCCCCTCGAAATGGGATCGATTAAAACGCATTTAGTGGAGCATCGTTTGCTCGTATCTCGGGAGGATTTCCCCACGCAATGCTTTGCCACTTAAGGAACTCGATTGACAGTCACCAATATTGACAGCCATCCTTCAGCCGATCAGCGATGGCGATGATCGTAAATGTCATCGCCTCAAAGGGATCGTGCGGCGCTGCGGTGTCACCGGGACTTGGCTTCCTGGTTTGCCCGAAAACGAAACCCCACCGTTATAAATAGTCGCTTTTCTCCTCTTGGGGCTGGTAGCTGAATTCTATTCAATTTGCATTTAACGCATGCATTTATGGGCCCGACCACGTCCGTCCTATTCAATTATTCGCCCGCCGCACGAGAATCAATGTTGACGGACGGTGGTTCCTCGCCATTCCCGGCCCCGATCGTGTCAGACGAATCATAATTTTACGCTTTGAGTTTTATTTCACGTGTTTACGGGTTCGGGCCGACGGCAAAACTGTCAACAGTCCGTCTCGTCCCGTACGAAACGGGAGATGAAGATCGCGATTGAGATGATCGAGTCGGGTTGGGAGTACTATTTGGCGACGACGATGACGATCATGATGATGATGAGTTCACATACTGCACCTACTGAGAGGTGCAGCAGCATCACCGTTCGATCACACTCCGCCGCCTGACACCTGCATTTGAGATGAAGTAAAAACCGCCGAGCCGCAGGAGTGATTGATGACTCGGAAGTTTGCCTCATCCGTTGGTTAATTTGTGTCTAATGATTTTTGTCGCCGATGGACGGGATTAAGGATGGGCCGATCGGTCGGTGTCTGTGTGTCAAACAGTTGAGTTGCGGTCTAGCATTTCCCGATGTGACTGATGTGACTGATGGCGGTTCTTGCCTCCTGTCTTTTCGGCAGTGTACTTTGTCAGTCCTACCGTATCGGAAAAAGGTCATCGGAAAAGACAAATAAACAGCCAACCAACTCCTACGCTAGAGATGACTGATACTCTTTTAATCCGTTACCATAAGTAAAAAGGGCTCGGACAGTTCCGAGAACCCACTGGTTCTCTCTTTCCACCCGTCTGTGTGATTTTAATCCACCCGATTAACCACAAATGTGTCACGCACGTGTGACCCACGGATCGGAAATAGGAGTCACGGAGTTCCGATTCACTCGTTTCTTTCAGATTTGTTCTCCTAACATGTTCCCAGAGTGGGACAGGGGAAGAAAACGCAAAGAAAGTTGAGTAAAAATCCGAAACCAAACATATTTTCCCTACCACCGCTATCGTGGGACTGGGATTTAATTTTAGGTCAACCTAAATTTAGTTCCTTCTACTGGTCCCGGTTGCATACAAACTACGGAGAATGTAGAGAAAAAAAATCTGTTAAACACCCCCGGTGCAACACGTGAGAATTTTTCCTTACCGAAGGGTGTTTTTCCGACTGGTGGACTACACACATGTTTCGTGGTTTAACAATGATGACTTCATTTCTGTAATGAACTCCCGATACCCGATCGCCCCGGGGCTTCGATCAGCTGGAAATACACTCGTCCCGGTAGCTGTTTACAAGTTTTACATATCTTGAACACTTTGACCAACTTTTATGTGGCGTTTTTAAGGTGCTGTAATATAAGAACCGTTTCAAAACCGCTGCGAACGAAGGGTGCTCATTAGGGAACCAGGTTCGGGAAATGGGATCCATGCGCATACCGGAGACGAAGACGGATGAAAAATATACTTTTAATGGGCCTCGATTTCGATTTCTATGGACATTTACGATCAAGAGCGTCCAAGAGCAAGATGAATAACAGATTTAATTGCAAAACACCATTCGGCGTGATTCGAAAGAATCAAAATATATACCGTAAAAACATCCAGCTCAGCCCCCCGAAACGGTAGCACTCATCCTTCCTGGTCGTCCCCGGCGTCGCGTGTCGACAGTGTTGCGGGATGCGTGAAAAATCCATTCCATTAATTTCAATCCATCACGGTTCGGGGACACACAGTCAGACGTGCCGCCTCCGACGCGCGCAATCCGATGCAACGACGACGGTAGACCCGGGGCGCGCGAATCCCCGAACCGGGACGCCACTCACCTGGATGTGTTTGCGGATTGCGTCGATGCTGTACGTAGGTGCGTAGGAGTCCGTACGGCAGCCGACCCCAAAACCCACCGAAGACGTCTATTTTTATGCCGAAAAATAAAACAACATCAGGTCGATGGACGACGCGCGCTGCGCATTGCTTTTCTTTTGGCCGGCCTGTCAACTTTCCTTCCCGGCCTGTCGTTGTCCGGGTGGGGAAGGGAAAGGACTAAATGATCTGTCACAAATCACACCGTAATGAATGTGGTCTGCACGACGGTGAGCCGGCTAGTCGGGCGAGCAACACAAAATATAAATTATACGCGCTTCTATTTCAACATTCGCCAACATTTCTAGTGGGGAGGCCCCCGTTTTTCGATCGCTCGCAGCGGGTTACACTTTAATTGAGTTCCTTCCCCTGCGTCGTCGTGGGGAGTCCCTCCCCCCCACTCCGCTTCAAACTCCGCTTCCCTTCTTGTATAAGGGCATCACACAAGCCCTGAACGGGAAGCGCAAACGACCCGCCGTTCGGTGGCAAGAGGGAACGTGATACTGTTACTAATTAAGCCATTTGTTGCCATTTTATAAATATCGCGTCACAAACACAAACGTCCACTATCAAAAGCAACTATCCTCCCGTGACGTGGGAAAGGCCCAGGAGTGGGTGAGGAGGGGCCGATGTTGCACCTGTTCCCTTTTTCCGGCTGACTACACCCAAATAGAACCCTTTCGAGCATTTCACCTCACGGGGGGGATGGAAGCTATTTGGAGTAATAAAAAATACAGATCTAAAATATATATGTATGGAAGCCGACCTCCGGTCACGGGCGATATAAAGAAATTATTCTATTTCCACATCGTGAATAACTTTTTTATCTCGACTTGCAGTTTCCATTCAAGCCCCGGAAAAACCTCAGCGCCTCAGTGCGAAACGGAAGGGCGACCTTCAACGAGCCAGAACGAGGACGCTCCAAAATGGCGGCATTCGATAAAAAAATGTAGCGCAGGAGATCCGCCCCGGTTCGTTGGGCCATTTAAAGCGCTACCTCCGTTACGGTGGGCATTTAACGTTCGGCAGCATATTGACGATCGACAGAGGTGCCTCGCATAAATCTCACTGATATATGTGAACGCACATTTGATGACCCTGCTGAGGGCTTTCATTTACTCATCCAACAGAGCATATGAGCATATGGCGCAAATTTAGTGTCGCTGGCTGGCGCTAGATCTATGCTTTCCTCGAACCCATTAAATATGCTCCTCAAATACCAGACAACCACCACGGTTTGGCGGCACAATCGCAACACATCAAAGCACCAGGAAGATGGACGCCGGGAACACTTACGCCCGCCTGGTAGGGATCTGATCTTCCCGGTAAAAAGGGTAACAGTTTTTCCCGTGTCGCAAAAGGGCCATTAAATTGCCAAACGGTTTGATTGGTGGTGGGCTCGCATCGTCATCATTTCACGTTGGGGGTACAGTATGGCGCTCCATGGTGATGAATTATCCCCAAACAAACCCTTTCATCTTTCACTGCGTTTAAAGTGTATATTTTGAATAATGTTTCAAAATAATGCACCTCGCTTGTCACCATTTTGTGATGATTTACCGCGGCCCGGACGCTGGATGGACCGTTTGACATTTAGGTGGTTACGATACGGATTTGGAGAAGCTTTTTGAAACGTTTAGCGCATCCGCCGGGACCAGCGCGGGAAGGAAATAACAGATACAGAAAATTATACAACTCATATGCAGTTTTAGTAAAATCAGTTTTCATTAAAAATTGTTCAAAAATTCGAAAAGTGGCTTTGATCAGATTTTGGAGCCCTTGGGTTCCAAAAAAGGTTGTCTTGCCTAAATATTGGTAAATAATATACATAACCTGGCATCTTCATGAACAAAAGAGAACTAAGCAACATTGTGCTGATCAAATAGACCTCTGACTGTTGAGTTGAGCACTATTGATCCACGATATTGGGGTTCTAGAATTTGGATTATGAAACAATCTTCAATTTCCCAACGATATCTCAGCCCATGTTCATTGTTATATAATTGAATCCATCGACCTAAAGTGCACTTTTCACATCGTGCTATGACCACCGACGTCCGCTGCACTTTGCCGCATTTCTGTAATGCAAACTGACGTGCCGAAGGTTAGCTCATCAACCGCAACATAACTGACAATAATAATACCCTCTTCGAACACGGGTTGAAGACTAACGATTCCCCGCTAAATAACCGATCGTACGGGTCGATTGATGGATGCACGCCCGGACACAGTGTCCTCCCTCCCCGTCCACGCGGTGGGGGAGTAGCAATAAACGGTTTAAAAGGGTGCCCAACCCACCCCTAATACGTGCGGGAAGAGGGTCAGGAGGCCATGAAACTTCCGAGACGCACACTCGGCACACCGATCTATCATCTCTCTCGCGATCGGCTCGATCCAGTGGGAATCAATAAGTGATACCGAAAGTCATGCTCTCGATACTTTATCTCCATCAACACCATGCCGTCACCAGGCGCGGGATCCACCGAGTGCCGCGGATTATTTCATTTACGACTGCTCTCGAAGGCGCCTGGCGAAGACCCCAGGTCTCCTCGCCCCTAGCGTCCCCGGCTCTTCCAAGCGGTGCGTCATCCAACTTCCATGCGGCGAGTCACCTTGCGCAACGCTATTAATAATTCCACCTCCACCATATACAACCGGGGCGGTTGGGCGAGATCGCATTCGTCGGGCATGACTTTGCCCGATCGACGCCCAGAAAACAGTGTGTGTGGACTCCCACACGACCCCGTCGACCCTCTTGGCGGCGGTGCAAGGAGGTGCACGCCCACACACGCCGAGGGGAAGGGACCTGCGCCGGATCGTCCGGATTAGTTTCGCGGCCTCGCGCGATATGTGTGCACGATGTGATCGATTTCTTTTATGCTAATTTCTGGCAGGCCCCATGATCGCGGGGTGCTTTAATGCGTTTGTGGGTGTGTCGGGAGGATGCGTGTGGGATGACGGACAAAGGCCGAAACCAGAGCGCCATATGCTCGATACGATCCCATTTGGTGTATCCTCCAGGACGCGCAGCATCGCGTAACAGTGGTCTAATTTAGATTATCAAAACAAATGGAACAACCATTTTGGGATTTTCGGTCTGTAAGCGGATGGCATTTATCTTACGAATGGCCTCCCATATGCACCCACAGGGGAGGATATGTTTGTTCCACAATCTGGAGTTCGGCGTGATCGTGCATACACAAGGGCTCATGCTATTTATTTTTTCATAATCAAAACCAATGGAGCGACTTCGCCCATTTCTTCATAAACATTTTAAAAGTTTTTTTTCATAAGTCATCGGATTTACTATGAGATGCAGTAAACGTGTTCTCTTTAGCTGTAATTATAGACGGGGCAAAAACCGCGGCTTAGTCAGCATTAAACTTGTTCTGAATCACACCAATTTGAAGTTAGTTTTTAATCTTCCAAGAGATGCGTAATTCGGATCAATACAGGGTCTCAGAGCCTGTTAAAATTTATAACCAAATCACTCCTATGATTGTTCTTCGTGCTGACCTGTGGTCAGCTGAAAACTTTTGAGTTATTGAGGAAATTCACTGTTTCAAGAGTAGTTCAATTCTTATCATTTGCTACAGTAAACATAAGGGTCGTAATCCTAGTAGGTCTCTCAGGAAGCATGCCCCGAAGGGACGTGGAAATTTAAACAATTTCATTTGACTTGTCAGAATTAATTAATCCAGAGCTTCGTCGTGCGCGATCTAGCACGGACGATGTGGCCCCTCGATGCGTTTTTTTCCACCAGTCCCAGTTCCAGCGCACTCTACAATATGCTCCATTATACGCACGTGCGCCACTCGCTGGGAGGTGCGCTTGGTATGGCGGCGAAATGTTTGATGATTTGATTTCACAGTTGGCGCTCGCTGTTTGTTTAGCGCGCTTGCTGTGTTCAGCGAATGTGGCGATGTGCAGCACATATTTACTCGCCCGAAGACTCGCACATTCCCTTTTGCAGCGGAGTCCAAGCGCACAGTTTTGTTTTACGAACTGACACCACCAACACCGAGAGCGCACCCCCCAAACGGACAACGGTCGAGGCAAACCCATCCCAGCATCCACCGCTGCGTTGGGTCGCTATTGGAATTTGGTTAAATCAATATTTAGCACGGATAATGAAGCGATCCACACCATCGCACGGATGGAAATAGACAAATTTGGACCCCAACGGAGTCCGACCGCAAGCGCACCGAGATCCAGTGTTATGCAACCCGCACACACCGGCGGTCTCGAACTACCGAAACAATGGCAAACAATGACAGGTTTTGACATTGGGCTACCAAATATAGTGCGCGTAATGTTGATTTCAACGGCAGGCCTCCAAATGCGTGGGGCAATGAGTGTTAAGTTGAGCTGAATTTCGTAACTTCATCTTAAGTGCAGGGACCACGAGGCAAGCTGGAAAAGATGAGCTTCATCTGGCTGTAAATCAACAAAATGATAAATACCATTGCATCACCAACAGTTAAATTTCTATAAATGCAATAAAACGGTGAGTCACGAACGATCATTCTGTTCCGATCCAGAATTCAACTTCAACGTCGACTTTGGGTTTATTTTCCATATGCACATCAACATCATTATCTGAATAGAGCCATCGGTGGGCATGTCCTTAAACGCTGCTGTTTAGACAATCACGTCCCTCTGTCTCCGGCCCTGGTGGACACACCCCTTTACCAATGACTGAATTGATGGATGTTGCTCATCGAGGGGCACAGAAATCGTTTGCTGGTGACATCAGACCGATGGTAATGGCCGATCAGATGTTGTATTCAAGCCAGTTTTTGTTAGAAGCTGCTCCGCTATCGGTTGGGTCGAAAGATTGCTGTTCAATTAAACAATTTTGTCCCTTTTAAAACATCTTAAAATGATGAAAACAAAAAACCTAGCTTGCTACGGTAAATTGTAATATTTAATTGTAGGAAAAATACGTCAATAAATGTGTCCTACGCCACGATACTAAAGTGTGCACGCACCTTCAGATTTAAATTACGTGAGTAGTTTGCGATGGTATTTGTTACAGGTCACACGACGATACAAATTCAATTTTTTAACATTGCATCTGTTTTGTTATCAAACGGTGTAACGGACTCCCATCAATACGAAAGACCTTCCATCAAACTCGTATTCAACGGCTCTGACACGTGCCAGAACGATTTTGTCCGTTATTGTAGTAGGCTGGGCTAAAACAATTAGAACTCGAAGTGACGATAAGATGGCACAGCTAACTCTGCCGCAAACACCGTTTCCTCTCGTGCCGCAGAACGTTCTGAGTGCAGAAAATCGTCCGTTTACCATCAACGACCTACCGCCGGCAGTCCGGGTTGCATTCCCGGGCCTAAAGGCGTTCAACAAACTCCAGGTGACGGTTGCCGGTGCCGTGCTGCAGTCGGAAGATTCACTCGTCGTCAACGCACCGACCGGTTCCGGCAAGACGGTCATTCTCGAGCTGGCAATCGTGAAGCTGTCGGTGGAGTGTGCCGGCGTGAAACCGTTCCGGGTGGTGTACCTTGCCCCCACGCGGTCACTGTGTGCGGAAAAGTATCACGAATGGAGGGCCCGGTTTGCGGCGCTCGGTGTCAGCTGCATCCAGTACGATGGTGACAACGCGGTCGAGGACATTGGCAAGCTCGGCCAGCACCAGCTGATTCTGAGTACGCCGGAAAAATGGGAAGTATTCACACGCCACTGGGGCGACCAGACGGTGGCGAACGTGCTCCAACCGGTCCGGCTGTTCCTGATCGACGAGATCCAGGTGATGGATGATGGCGTCCGTGGTGCGAATCTGGAGCTGGTCGTGTCGCGCATGAAGTTCATCGATTCCCGGCTGCACCGCGGCGAGCAACGGGGCGACTGTGGGCAACCGGAATCGATCCGGTTTATCGCCGTGTCAGCCTGCATTCCGAACGTGGACGATATAGCGCGCTGGTTAAAGAACGAACGGAACGTGCTGCCGTTCTCGTTCACCGAAACCTACCGAACGACCCGTATCGGAAGGCACGTTTTTGGTTATCCGTGCACCAGCAATCCGTACAAGTTCGAGATGGATTTAAACTACAAGCTGCCGGCCATCATCGATGAGTACTCGCGCCAGAAACCCACGCTGGTGTTCTGTTCGTCGCGCAAGAGTGCCGAAACGACGGCTAGCTTTTTGGCTCGCTCGAACATTCGACGATCCCTGCCGGCTGGGGCGATCCTGGCCCAAATATCCTCCCAGATAGTGAGCAAACCGCTGCGGGATTGTGTCGAGAAAGGGGTCGCCTTCCATCACGCCGGTTTGCTGCTCTCCGATCGGACCTGCATCGAAACCCACTTTAGGAGCGGACATTTGGCCGCACTCTGTTGCACCAGCACGCTCTGTATGGGTGTGAATCTGCCCGCGTACCTTGTGATCATCAAGTCTACCTTCAGCTTCGGGGGGAAAAACTACTCGGACAACTACATTCTGCAGATGATTGGCCGAGCTGGCCGTGCGCAATACAACGAGGACGGTGTGGCAGTGATCCTGACGGCCGAAGAGAACGCGGAACACTACCGGAAACTGGTGGCCGGCACGGCACCGATCGAATCGCAGCTGCACCATCGCCTCGCGGAGCTGCTGAACTCGGAGATTGCCCACGGCATAATCTACGACCAACCGGCGGTGATGGAGTGGATACGGTCCACCTTTTTCTATGTACGAGCGCGCACCAATCCGGCCCATTACCGTCTGTCCGGGGCGCGGGACATCGAGGACGAGATCGAACAAATGTGTCGCGATACGATCGATTCGCTGGAGGAAAGTGGTCTGATTCTGAAGCGGCGCCCGAATGCACTCTTTTCCACCGTCTGCGGGAAGCTGATGACGCGCAACCATCTTTCCTTCAAGACCATGCGGGTGCTTCAGTCGGACATGAAGGGTACGGAATCGTTGCAGGAAATGTTGCAGCTCGTCGCGAGGGCGGATGAGTTCAGCGAGTATAAGTGTCGAACCAGCGAGAAGCGTATCCTGAACTCCCTCAACGTTCCCCCGACAAAGGATGTCCCCGGGGGACATCCAGAAGAGTTTACCGCTGAAGAACCCCCAACTGGCGTGCGATTTCGTTGGCCGGGACGAATCAGCACCACCGAGGCGAAGGTCTATTGCCTCGTGCAGGCCGTGTTCGGGAATTTAACCATCAACGACCACGGGCTTCACCAGGAAGCGGCTAAAATTGTCACCCTTGGTGCGCGCATCGGCCGGTGCGTGGTGGGATTGCTGAACGCCAATGGAGATCAACTTCCGGCCGGGTGCTTCCAAGCGATGCTCAACGTGTCCCGGTTGATTCAGTGCTTCCAGGCGAAGCTCTGGTACGACAGCCCGTTCATTACGAAGCAGTTGGATCAAATTGGGCCAAAACTTGCACGCCACCTAGCCGACCGTGGTAAGGTGACGTTTCAGGCCGTTCGTGAATCGGATCCGCGTGAAATAGAATGGATCCTGAAAAAGCAGCCCCCGGTTGGTAACGACATCATTAGCTTCGTTGATAGTTTGCCTCAGTTTTCGATCGAGATCACGAAAACAACTGATGCTGAGAAGGACGAAGCGCCAGAACCGATATTTTCCTGCACCGTCTCGCAGAAGAACATGCAGTACGAGCCGAGAAACGTGCCGATTTCGTACAGTGTACTTGTTGGAGACTCTTCGAACCGACTATTGCTACATCGCACGATCGAAAACATGACCCACGCCGATGTCGAAGAGGGTAATAATGGTTTCACGTGGCCCATTTATCCGAGCAACATCTCATCGTTGCGATCCCTTTCGGCTTACCTTGTCTGCTCCGATTGGGTCGGATTGGATTGTGAGTACACGTTGGACCTCGTCGATCCACCGGCCATTACCAAACACAAGCAAACTACCATAACACACTTCTTTCCGAATCAAACGATCACCACCAACAACACGACGATGCTTCCGGTGGACCAGGTTCCTATTTCTTGCGCGCAGGAAGAGTCAAAAGCGAAGAAGGTTTCCACGCTTAACGACTCATATGGAATTTCGGCATTTTTGAATTCACTTCGTGGCGCGAACATTTCAGCTGGGAATATGTCCTTTGCAAGCAGGATGTCTGTACCGGCGCAAGAAAAAACGATTGCAAATCGATCATCGATCGAAGTTCCTGCTGCATTTAAGTCTGTTAATACCGTTACAAACACAAGCCTCAATTTATCTACTTTGAGCATGAACAACACATCCCTCGCTACTAATTCTCTTATGAAATTACTTCGAAATCCCACCGAAGGCAGTCTTTCACTATCGGCGTTAGCAAACAGGAAGCTTCCAGGGGAAGCAACCTCACATGCTATCGCTCCAGCCTCCATCAAAGAGCGACTTGAGATGGCAGTTGCATTAAAATCCAAAAAAGCCATCACTACCAGCAGCGAAGCTGGAAATGTTTCCAATTCAGTATTGGCTCGTCCACCCCGAAACGCACCAACCAAGCCACTCCGATCGATTCTAAAGCGTCCAGCTCCGACGATCGGTGAATCGTTTAAAAATCTGCCACCTGCCGAACCATCGGAGGTCAGAGTGCGCCGTCGATTGCGGCCATATTTTAGCAGCGAAGAGTTCCGGCACATGTTCCGGGAGCGAAAGTATACGCAATGTTTCATCCTCTGCAGCCCCTCGGAGGACATTATCGATTGCTTCAAGAGGTACAACCTATTTCTAACGGTTGGGGATATCCGCCGAAGGTGGTGTTTGTTTCCAGAGCAAAGAAATGGAACACCATTTTACACGGAAAGGAGGGTTACACATGAACGAGAAGAGTGTTCAGCGGTTGAAGCAATTCCTCCAGTAGTGAGGAAGAAGAAAAACTTTAACTTAGGACGTGCTGAAGATGTTATTTGCATGGATGAATAAATCGAACAATACCAGGCTGGACTCGATGCTTTGAAAATATTGCCCATTTATTGATATGACGATACTATATGGTAACGCAATGTACAGCATTGCTTAACACTAACGTAGTAACATTAAAATGAACTGAAAGATATTCTAGTTTGTTTTTATGAACTTGCTACGAGAAATCATTAGAAGTGGCGAACAAAATACAAGATTTTAAACAAGTTACTTTAACTAAATGCAAAAAGCGGAGAAATCTATATGCCTATCGCGACGACCATGGCCAGTTTTTAGTCAAAAGTTACAACCTGTATTCACTATACGTGCCGTATTACTGAGGAATAACCGAAGTTTAACAACTTTAAGAGAACAAAATAGTCTTTTCAATACGTGGTACGATGTCTTTCGATTGCGCCATGGAGAAATACAAAACATGCTTAAAAGCTAGAGTCACGTAAATGCTTACAATATATCGCTTCGTAGGTCCTACACATAGAATAGAGTGTACCGTACGTGTATATAGTTCTACAAAAATATCCGATAAAACGATTAGTAGCTATTAGCTTCTATCACGCGCGATATAATATCGTTATCGAGACGATTATCTATCCGGAAATTTTCCTGCAATTTGTCTGTAATAAGCCTTACAAGTGGTCCATCCGTTCCTTCCACCACGTTGGTTTCAGAAAGGGCCGGCGAGATAGTTGTGGGGGGATTGAATCGTTTCATTTATTTTCCCTGAATTTCTTGTTTCTATGAAGGTCTTCTAATAAGCTTTCTACGCACGAGGTACTCAATCTACTTTCACAAGGTTTTTTTGTTTAGTTTGATAATGAATAATTTTACGTCACTTTGAAGCCTTTAATGTATACTTTAGAAAAGTAAAATGGAAGGCGATGCATTTCCATCGTTTGCCCACTGTTCCGAGCGACACAGTATCGAGTCAGCAGTACTGTAATTTTTTCTGAAGTTTTTTTTTGGCAAATCTCTTATCATTTCGCTACTGGGTTCTATCATCGTGTGTGTTAGGTCTGGGTTGGCAAAAAAAGCTTGGTAATATGTTGTTGCATTCTTATCGCAGTTTTTCGCGCAGCCACTCCTCGGTCATATCGTCAAGTTCGCGAATTTCGTAGTAGCGCGTCAGATCGGCCTCACGCTGAAGTGCCATGCGTGTCTTCGCGTACAGCATGCACAGCTCCATCTGGCTGTCGCGGGGCGTGTAGAAGATGAAGCACATCGGGTACGATATCCGCGAGTCATCGTGCACCATCTTGTAGCTGTAGATGATGTAGCGCGGCTGGTGGCTAGGAAGCTGCTCCTGCAGTTCCTCGATCGCCACATCGTCCAGCAATTCGTCCACGGTGACCAGTTGCTTCTCGCGATCGATTTTCACTTCAGAGGAGAAGAAGGGGTAAACAAAAAGCATGTTATAACATCAATCGAATAGCACTGAATAACCACAAGCCCGTTATCAAATTTTTGGATGATGAGTCATTAGAGACTGACTCTGATAAACGTAACTTACATATCAGCGCCGTGTTTGTTGCGTTGCGACGGAATCGAAATTTGCTAATTTCCTCCTTTGCCTCGGGACTAATATCACAGATCTGTGCCTCGGTCTGGTGCGAACGGCCGGAAAGAGATGATTAAGATCAATTATCTGCACTGTTTGCCCGTAACAACCACCAAGCGGTTCAGGTAAAAACGTCGTACTTACCATGGTGGTGTAAGCGGTTTGAAAATAAAACCGTATAATATCAAGCTGCAGCTATTAAAACTGGACACTTTTCTGCTAAATCTACGCCAAGCCACTGCGCAAGTGAAAGAATAATTGTGAATTCAGAAAACTTCAGATGAATCACTCGAAAAGTGCGAAGGGGAGTTATCAACTAAAATTCTGCTGGAGAACTCTTTGTTTGTGTTTTGTAAGCCAGCTGTCAATGTTTGATTGCCAGGCCAAGATTGCCTTGTATAAGGAGGTAAAATAATGCCTTACTCTTTGACGGTTAGGTACAGATGTTTAGCATAAATGTGTACAATTTACGCTAATAGAGTCGGTAAAATATTATTTTATCGAATTAAATTGTTCAAAAAGACTTAAGCTGTATCAAAAGAAAGTAATAAATTAAAAATTCGGTGCTGGTCCCAGTGCATGCGAATAAAACCTGCATGGAAATTGACTCTAACCTGACCTGATAATCAAATAACCTTGTGTTAGAAATTGAGACAGCAGTTTTTCACAACAATCAAATAGTTCAGGAGAACAACAAAGTGTAAATCTTTGAAATAATTTAGTGAAAAAGTACCCTAGAAGATCCGCAAAGGATGGATCTTGAACAAATTCATCAGGAAGCGCGCCAGGCGGCTTTGAACGAGGTGAAGAACATGTTCCAGCGCTCGAACCAGATGGAAAAGGTAGATCAGTACCGTCGACGCATCTACCGTAAGAACCTTTCCATGGACGCCCAATTGAAGACGTGCATGCAGAACCAAACCGACGACGTGAAGATAGGCGTAAAGAAGCTCCAAACTGCCCTGGATCAAATCCAGGAGATTGGTGATAGGATGAAAAATGCGTTCGCGATGCTCGCGGAAGTGCCGGAAATCTACGACACGCTCGAGAGTGTCCGTGATGAGAACGCCAAGCATTCGCAGTACATGACGGCGATGGAAAATTTGAAGCACATCTTCACCGTACAATCGAGCGTTGATAAGGCGATGCAGTGGATCGAGGAGGACAAGCTGTTGCACGCTCACCAGTGTCTGTCGGATCTGGAAAACTCGCGCGATGATCTGCTGTACGAGCTGCACAAGCTACCGAAGCAAAACGCCCACGACAAGATCACGCTCAAGCGGTACTTTGAGAAGGTGGAAACCGTTTCGCTGACGCTGGAAAAGAGGATTCGTCTGGTGCTACAGCGTACGCTGAATACGGTGCGCAAGGAACCGACCGTCATCGTGACGGCCCTTCGCATCATCGAGAGGGAGGAGAAGTCGGATGCGTTCGCATTGCAGCAGCAGAAGAATACGGGATTCATTGCACCCGGGCGTCCGAAGCGATGGCGTCAAAAGGCACTGGACGTACTGAACGAAGCGGTCGTACAGCGCATCGAGGGATCGAAGCTGGAAGAACGGTCCGACAGTAAAATGTGGTTGGTGCGAGACCTGGAACTCATTAGACAGTTTCTGTTGGAAGATTTGCGTGTCGTAAAGTCTCTGTGCGTTCCCTGCTTTCCGCCACACTACAATATCCTGAAAGAATATGTTAAAATGTACCACAATGCGATGGCAAAATATGTAAGCTTTCCTATCGTTTAGAGAGCGAGTTTCGGGTAAGACTGATGTCACAATCTTTTTACTTTCAGCTTGAAGAACTTATCCAAACGGGCCTGGAAGGCTATGAATTCATAACGATTCTATCATGGATAATGAACACATATCCTGGTCGTGAGCTTATGCAACACCCGGAACTGCAGATCGATTTATCCGATGTCGGTCCGTTGGTGAGCAAGGATCGTTTGCTCGAATTGGAAACCGCTTACCTTCGCATGATGGAGCGTAACTATCAGGAGTGGATGACAAAAACGTTGGAGACGGAAAAAGCGGACTGGATCAACGGGGTTGAGATGAATTCGAGCGATCAGTACTATCACACGCCCGCTCCGATGATCATCTTCCAGATGATCGATCAGAATCTGCAGGCCACCAACACGACGCATTCCGATCTAACGTTCAACGCGCTCATCCTGAGCTTACAGCAGATGACCAAGTACGGGCACATTTATCGGACGGCGATAATCGAGTACAAGGAACGTCACTTCCGCGATCGTAGTCAGGCACCGTTCTTCACACAGCACATCATTAGGATTGTGAACAACTGCCAGCAGATGATCGAGATTGCCCAGCGGCTGAAGCAGTTGTACTGGCCGAAATCAAAGACTCAGCATTACGAGGAGTTTGAGAAGCTGGTCAAAACCTATCAAACACTCCGCGACGAGACGGGACTGTTCCTGCTTGAGGAAGCGTTCCTCGATCTTGATGGCCATTTCAACAAACTGTTTACCGCTGAATGGACCGCTTCCTCCGTGTCGGTCGATACGATATGTGTGACGCTTGAGGACTACTTCCAGGACTACAACCACCTGCTGGGGATCAACTTTGAGTACGTGATCGGCGAGGCGCAGAAGATGGTCGCAAAGCGGTACATCAAGGCGATGCTCTCGAAGCGGTTGAACAAAACTCGCGCCGAATGTGAGGTCCTCGGAAAGAAGATCGCCAGAGAGGCAAAGCAAATTAAGGTGTTCTTTGAAAAGGTGGCACCGAATGTGGCGAAAAGTGATTCCCCGATCGATGTGATTTCCAACTTGGCTGGACTGCTTAACTCGGACGCGGAAATGTTGGTGCTGGATCTGCACTCGTTGCTTTCGTCGTATCCGTCAATAACCGAGGATCAGCTGGTGCGCTTGTTCTACATGAGAAACGATTTTAAGAGCAGCGAAGTGAAGGAAAAGGTGCAGGATGCATTGGCCTCGCGCAAGTCTACCATAAGTCACGACAAGCAGGACGCTATCTTCAAAGAAATAGTATTCTCAGATAAATTGTGGTAGAACAAGCAATAATATCTAGTTTGTAAAAGGAAAACAGTATCCTAACAAATATCAAATATACATTTAAAAGAGTAATACATGCGGCGGGAGTTTCAAAAACGGTAGTTGGAATATTTCATCGGATTAGCCACGACATTGCAAATGCCAGTACCTAGGTTCGAGGTTCTCGTTACTTTAACCCACGTAATTTCTAATTTCGTTCAGAATTTATTCACGCAGTTGAAAAAAAAATTTGATGATTGAGATTGATGAAAATTGATGTAAAAAATGGTGAAATTTTAGTGCGACATTTACCCGAAAATCGTTTAAAATTTTATTAGTAAAACTGCGTCGATATTCGGATCTGGATTCACTTTCACCGAACCCAGCAGCAGGTGCAGATCAGTGCTTCCACTCCAGTGAGCGCGACGAGACGTCAGGAATATAAATAGAAGAAAAGTTTCATTCGCGAGGTTTTTCGTTGCTTTTACTTCAGTTCGGCCGCTTCGATTAGATTGCTACTGCAGACAGAAATTATCTTGATTGTGCTCTTCAGAAGAGCGCGCAGAAGGTTGCCGGAAAAAGTGGCTCGTTCGAGAAATTACCAAACTAAGCTCGTCATCACTTTTCGACATCGTCATCATCATCGGAGACAGCAGGGTCCTGCGTTTGTGTTTGTAAAACGAAGAGCTGCGATTGGTTGGACGAACCGGTAATTTCGACCTTGATGTGCGACGGGTTTTGTTGGGGAAGGTCAATGAAGCGGTAATTGGCGAAACGTCAAGTTCAGAGCTGTCAGTCGTCAGTCGTCCTTCGTCAGCAACCGAGAAGTTCGTCAACAAACCGAGAAACACAGCAAGCAAAAACACCTGCAAACTGCGACCGTGAGCAGCAAATAACGAAACAGCTACCAGCATCCCAGTAGCCGTCGAGGAAGGTAGCAGTAGTAAGTCGGGCATCGGCCGCCTCGGGATCCCTTACTATTTTTGCCGTGCACACTTGGGAGGGCTTCAACCACGGTGTTGAAAGCGCTCGTAATCGATTTGGATGGAAGTATGAACCAAGACCCTTTCACATACGCCTTAACGCAGATCAGTCACTTTGTGTCGAACGTGAACAAGAAGAACTTTGCGGTCACAAGTCGTCAGCTAGCACAGGTGAGTATTGATTAACTAGTGCGATGCATCTGTTCGTACTCGCAGATTCCTAGGGAAAGTTCGATTGAGTGGCGGGCGAGGGGCAGTAGTAGTGGCTGGTGAAGACAAGAATCGCGGGAGAAAGTTCGCGACTTTAAGATAATATGCGTTGTAGATGGTTGAAATCGGCACCTCAATGATTACTACTCCTCAATGAACCCTATTGTGTTGTACTGTATAAACTTAATTGTGAATCAGCCGAAAAGGCTTCAAATGAACATGCAGTGTGTATTTTTTGTTGCAAAAACAGCCTCCTGTGGATTTTAAGTTCACGTAGCAAATGATTGTCTGTTTAACAGGTCACTAAGATACACGGTTGTGGGAATGATCAGATAAACATAGTTAAATTTACATAAATTCGTGACAAAGTGGAAAAAGTGATAGTGAAGAAAAATACATTGCTTTGCATGGATTGTCTTGCACAAACCTAGTCGGAAACACTTATTTCACGTTAGTGCTATTGATAAACAACTTTGTTAACGTCGTTTGTTAAGGCAGGAACAAAAAAATAAATCGTATCTTTGCGTCTGCTATGATTTACTGGTTTCTTGATACGAATCGTGTTCGAGATCGGTTTAAGGACATGTTTTATTGCGTAGCTGGTGCTAGTTGTTATCCTGATTTCGCAAAGGGAACTAGGTGGAACTAGGTGTTCGTCCTTTTAGTGCTAATTCCGATCCTGAGTAAGCGTTGCAGCAACATTTTGCGTAAATTATTGTTGTAACGTGAACGTTTTTAAAGAAAGTGTCCCATATTAAAGCAGCTTCAATTAAAAACACTACAAAAATCATAAATATTGAACCATTTGCTTAGTCCATTTTTCTGGAACTGGAAATACCGTTCCTTATGCTGGAACGGATAGGTTCGGCACTGAGTTTCCAACGCTACACCACTCCGCCATGTTTAATCGGAAGTGAAAGAGAAGCGATCTGGACTTGGAGAGTTCAACACGGTTTTCAGGTTCAGTGCGGTAGTAAAACGGACAAAAAGATGGAAAATTCTCCGGGCAAGCCGTTTTCACTGCGTTTGTGACAAAGGAAAAGGTAAAGTTGAAGCTCCGTTGCGCGTCACTGCCGTAATTCGTTCAGAAAAGTAGCTGTTAGGGCCCCACGGACAGACTCGACGCAGAGAACCTGCAATTTTTTCTTTCTTTTCTTTTTTCACCACCGTCGTCGTCTTTGGTCGCTTCTCCAGACCAGTTTTTTTTTTCTCCTATACCTGTACCGCAAAAAGGCCGCTCGCAATCGTTCTTTCCTGGTAGCCGTAAAGTGAAAGAGAAAAAAAACTAATTCGTCCAATTTTCTTCGCCTGCTTGGTGTATCTTTTTCCCCGTGTCACGTCCATCGCGTCCATTTCGCCATCAAACGCCAATCGTCGATCCTTAACTCCTCTCGGAACTCCGACAATCCACATCCGGGGGCACCATCGAAACTTGGTACGGCCTGTGCAGTTAGTGAAAGACTTTGGACTAGAAGCGGATCGTCATTTGCTGCGTTGTTTATTCTCGTCGATCGACTTCGGAGACGCCGCACATTCCGCCTCCCGTGGTTATTGCCAGGCTCGCTTGCTGGCCACTGAACTTGCGAGCCTGTCAAACAAACCGCAGTTGGTCGCGAACGTTTGCTTTGCCATCGACAATCCGTTCCCGCAGCAAAAGGTGAGTTAGCAACCGAAGAAAAGTTACCACACACGACACGGATACGACGCGGATGTCCTTCATACCATCCTTTTTGTGCGTGTGTGTGTCTTTCCATGGAAAAGAAGGAACTGCGAAGGTGGTATGAAGAACAAAACCCGTTGCTGCATAACCTCCTTTTAGAGGAACAAGAAATAGTAGCATAATGTTTTAATTTATTACTCATTTACCTTTTTTTCTCATTCCTAACCTGCCCCTAAAGTCACTGAAACCAACGCCGAATCTTCTGACGCAGATATCGAAGACCCTCTCCTGTACGCCGATTCAGGAAGCGGCACTTTCGATTGCGCTGCTCAACTCGAAACATCCGGAAACGGTACGAGTTGCGGAGACTCATCTGTTAACTTGTCTTACTGGACTTATAGAAACATACGTGGATTCGGGTAAGAACATTAACATTTTCGATGTTGAACATCATCTCCATATTACATCATTGCTTTAGGGAAGCAATTTCATAACGATCGATGCATTTTTATGTATTCATAATAAAGACAGAAAGATGTTTTTGTAATCGCCAACGTGAAGCGATAGGGAATAGGGACCAGTTTACATTATCTTATCAACGATCGATGAATCCACCATAAATAAATGTTGTTTCGCTAACGGGAAGAAAGCCCCATAAGGAAATGCTATATTGCACAGGGAATAATTGCTCCGTTTACCTTTGCAGACACCGTTGCGAGTAACGTTGAAGGAAGTCTTAACGACGTTTCGCCCGAATTTCTGCAGCAGATCCTCGCGCTCATCTCCTACGGCAAGCACGCAGCGTACGGACTCTCCGATCAGACGTTCACGCGCTTCACGCAGCAGCTGTGCCGCGATTTCCCGCGAGATCGCGTCCCGCTGATTCTTGCCCCGCTGCTGTACGCGGAGAACTCGGAGATTTCGGCCGAAATATTGAAGCTCAACACGCACAGCATCCTGCAGTCGTCGATCATGGAGACGTCCTGGACGAACCTGGTGGTCGAGGTGGGCTACTCGTTCACCGCCACGCTGGACGACTGTAAGAACCATCTGCTGAAGGTGGGTGGACGCGAGATTACGCCCCAGGATGTGGCCAAGATCGTGTCCTCGATGTGCCTGACGCACGAATCACTGTCGGAGAGCAACATCAACCTGCCGACACCGAGCACCTTCTGGCCGCAAGGGAGTAACGATCCATCGGGTGGACAAAAGGGAGGTCAGAAAGATGGCCCCAATGGGGGCGGTTCGTCGGCGACGGAAAACGTCACCTGGAAACCGGACGTGTTGGTGCAGGCGTTGAAGGAGGTTGTGCCGAATCTGAACTGGAAGGAGGTTTGTCTCGCGATGGACCACCCGGAGTTTATGCTGAAGGATCGGGCCGGTTTGTCGCTGCTGCTGACGATCGTGAAGATGGGAATGCAGGCGAGCAACATGGGGCAACACTTCCCGTCGGAGTGTCTGTACCAGCGGTGGTCCAACTCCGAGGGTCAGCTTGCGATCATCTCGCTGATCCTGAAGAACCAGGACCTGTACTCGTTTGCCGATCACATCTACACGAGCGTGTCGGTGGAGCTGCTCAAAACGCCACCGGAGACGGACAACAAGGAGGTCGCCTCGTGGATGTCGCTGCACCTCGTCGACGTGCTGCTGTACATCGCCGACCAGGGTCTGTACGTGCAGGTGATGGACATCTTCAAGGTACCGATGCAGCTGTGCCCGGACATCCTCTTTTTGGCGCTGCTGCAAATCAACCCCCCGCTGACGGTTCCTCGGCAGGATCTGTTCACCAGCCTGATACCGATATTCCTGGGCAATCATCCGAACTCGGGCACCATCCTTCACCATGCCTGGAATCACACGAACTTTAACCTAACGCTCCGGCACATAATCCTCCATTCGATGTCCGAGTGGTATCTGCGCGGAGATAGCGACCAATCGCGGCTGTCCCGAATCCTAGACGTGGCGCAGGACTTGAAGGCGTTGTCGGGACTGCTGAACGTCCGATCGTTCATGTTCATCATCGATCTGGCGTGCCTGGCGTCGCGGCGCGAGTATCTGAAGCTGGAAAAGTGGCTCGCGGATAAGATTCGTGAACACTCGGAACCGTTCGTGAAGACGATCATCAAGTTTCTGCAGCGCCGTTGCCCGCAAATCATGGGCGGCGCCGGTGCGGGCGGCAAGTACACGGAGGAGCAAATTCCGAAGTCCGCCCAGTTGCCGCCGGAAACGCTGAGCACGATTCTGAACTGCCTGCAGGGGTGCATCGGGAACGTGAGCCCGGAGGTGAACGAAATGATCGTCAGCATGTCGCAGTACGGCATCATGTTGAGCTCGAAAACCCGCGCGGCGCAGCAACAGCAGCAGCAGCAACAACAGCAGCAGCAACAGCAGCAGCAACAGCAGCAACAGCAACAGCAACAGCAGCAAGCACTTCAGCAGCAGCAGCAAGCTCCGCCACCGGGCGTTTTGCGTCAACCGCACCGAGGGCTGGACGCGTTCAGTGCGGCCGCGTCGGCAGCTGCCATGGGTACCCAGATGTTCCCTCCGCCGACGGTGGACACGCTGAACAGCTTGACGGCCAACATCGGTGGGCTGAACATCGGCGGACCGGGCGGAAATAGTGCGTTCAGCTTCAACAACATCATCACAACGCCGGCCTCTCCGTCGCGGCTCCTTCCTTCGAGCAGTCCGTTCGCGATGATGTCGCTACCACCGGGGGCGGCTACGGCCGCTCAGGTCGGTTCACTCGGTCGCCTCCAGCAGCAACAGCAACAGCAGCAAGCTCCGAACGATAAGCTAGTGGGGCTGGGTGTTGGAGGTGGCATGCCCGGAAGCGCCGTTTCCGCCATCTCCCAATCACCGTTCCAGGGCGATATGGCGCAGCCGGTCTCGAAGGAGGTGGAAGACGAGGCGAACAGCTACTTCCAGCGCATCTACAACCATCCACCGCATCCGACGCTGTCGATCGACGAGGTGCTCGACATGCTGCAGCGCTTCAAGGACTCGAACAACCGGCGCGAGAACGACGTGTACCAGTGCATGCTGCGCAACCTGTTCGAGGAGTACAAGTTCTTCCCGCAGTACCCGGAGAAGGAGCTGCAGACGACGGCGCAGCTGTTCGGTGGCATGGTGGAGCGCAACCTCGTCACGACGTACGTCGCCCTCGGTCTCGCCCTCCGGTGCGTGCTCGATGCGCTCAAGAAACCGGAGGGCTCGAAGATGTACTACTTCGGCATCACGGCGCTCGATCGGTTCAAGAACAAGCTGCACCTGTACCCGAAGTACTGCGAGTACGTGCACACGATCGCGCACTTCAGCGAGTTCCCGCCGCACCTGATCGAGTACATCGAGTACGGCGCGCAAAGCCAGGAGCCACCGAACAAGACGCTCGGTCCGGGGCCGCTCCCACCCTCGATCACACAGTTTATGCATGGTGCTGGTGGTGCCGGTGGCGCCGGGGCCAATGTCGCCGCAGGGTCCGGCGGCGGACCGGTGGGTAATCCGCTCTACCGAAGCAACTCCGTCACCGGCACGAGCAATCTGACGTCGGTCGTGGGAGGGACGGCGGGAGTGGCGGGTGGCGCTGCTGGTACCCCGGGCAAGATGAATCTCGGTGCCGGGGTGGCGGCGGCCGCCGGATCCGGCGGAACACCCGGTGGTGGAGGTGGTGGTTCCGGTGGTGGTGGGCAGCCTCCGCGCGTCAAATCGATCGCCAACGCGACCAACATCGACACGCTGCTGGTGGCGACGCAGGATCGCGAGGAGAAGATCATCGCACCGCCGGACGCGATCCAGGACAAGACGGCGTTCATCTTCAACAACCTCAGCCTGATCAATCTGTCGCAGAAGTGCGAGGAGATCAAGGAGATCCTGCAGAAGGACTACTACGCCTGGTTGGCGCAGTATCTCGTTCTGAAGCGGGCCTCCATAGAGGTCAACTTCCACGTGCTGTACTCGAACTTCCTCGACGCGCTCAAGATCCCGGACATCAACCGGCTGGTCACGAAGGAGACGTTCCGCAACATCCGCGTGCTGTTGCGCTCCGACAAGGGTATCGCTAACTTCTCCGACCGCTCGCTGCTCAAAAACCTGGGCCACTGGCTGGGCATGATGACGCTGGGGCGCAACAAACCGATCCTCCATCTGGACATCGACTTCAAGTCGCTGCTGGTGGAGGCGTACAACAAGGGCCAGCAGGAGCTGCTGTACGTCGTGCCGTTCGTGGCGAAGGTGCTGGAGTCGTGCGCCAAGAGCAAAGTCTTCAAGCCGCCCAACCCGTGGACGATGTCGATCATGAATCTGCTCGCGGAGCTGCACCAGGAGCCGGACCTCAAGCTGAACCTCAAATTCGAGATCGAGGTGCTGTGCAAGAACCTCAACATCGACGTGAGCGATCTCAAGCCCGCGATCTACCTAAAGGACCCGGAGCGGGCGCAGAACATCGAACACCAGCTCTCCCAACCGAAGCCGCCGAAGGAGGTGGTGGCGGCGGCGTCGGCGGCAGCTGCATCGGCGGCCGCAGCGGCCATGATGGCGGCTGGTGGTGCCGGTGTCGGTGTCGGTGGCTCCAGCGGTCTCTCGCAGATGCCGCCGGGCATACCGGAGGAAATGGGCGGTGCCAGTGGGCCGTCGAGCTCACCGGCAAACGCGGCCGGGCTGGATTCGGCGCTGGCAGTGGCCGGCGGACCGCCCGAGCCACGGTTCCACTTTGCCGACATCAACATCGCGAACCTGAGCGGCATCGGACCGCTGATCACGTACTCGCCGAGCCTTGCCATCCTGCACACGCACGCACACCTCAAGCAGATGGTGAAGACGGCCATCGAGAAGACGGTCACCGACTGGATCTCTGCCGTCGTCGACCGGAGCGTGAAGATTGCCTCGAAGACGTCCGAGCAGATCATCCGCAAGGACTTTGCGCTCGAGCCGGACGAGACGCGGATGCGCCGGGCGGCGATCAGCCTGGCGCGCTGCCTGGCGGCCGGCATGGCCATGATCACCTGCCGCGACCAGGTCATGCAGGCGTTCCAGACCAACATCAAGCTGCACCTCATGACGGCACTCAACCCGACCCAGAAGGAGCTGGCAGAGGCGGCCGCGACCCAGCTGGCGTACGACAACATCGACGTGGTGGCGGCGTTCATCCAGAAGACGGCCGCCGAGCGCGTGTCGGCCGACATCGACAAAATCCTGGCCAACGACTACGACATGCGCAAGCTGGCCCGCCAGGAGGGTCGCCGGTTCTGTGATGCGAGCGTTCTCACCTACCAGGCGGAGCGGCTGCCCGAGCGCGTCCGGCTGAACGTAAACGGGGTGCTGCCGGGTCAGTTGGCCGTGTACGAGGAGTTTGCACGCAACATTCCCGGCTTCCTGCCCATCACCGATCGGGACGCGACGGCTCTCTTCGTGCCAAAGATGCCGGTATGTATGATTGGGCGTTGTATCCTTCACATCTAGCTATTTAAGTAATCTAATGGGTACGGGAAACGTAGCGTAAACGCTAGTGTAATCGTGTATTTCCCCTGGTCAATCTTTCAAAAAGAATTTACTTTGTTAACAACAAATGAAAATAACATTCGTTTTTGTTTTGTGCAGGAAATGATGCCGACGCAACCTTTCGCAGCGGCCACTCCGGATGACATTGGAGCCATATACGACGAGCTGGCTGGAAAGATGGATGCTTTCATCAAATCGTCTCGTGCCCATCCGGTGCTGCAGGTTTGTTTGGAAACAAAAATCGGACTGGGAATCGGAAAATAAATTTAACAAACTTTTTTTTCTCCCTTCTTTTAGCTACACACGAGCAACATGGAGATGCTGTTGGATTACCTGTACAACGCGCACCGTTCGCTGGATAATCTGTCCGGTTGCACGCTGTTGAACAAAGCCGTCGAGGGGCTGATGGAAGGGTTGGTCAACATTCCCGACCAGCTCGAGCACATCAAGCTCTACCGGGACATCCATCTGCGCGTGATGCGCCTGATGCAGGACCAGCGGCTGTTCGGGCCGATGTGGACGAACAAGGCGATCACGCGCTACATGATCGAGTGCCGCGAGGACATTCGCTACAACGTCGAGGCGGTCGATCTGCTCATCTCGTCCAACTTCGTCAACGTGCCTCAGTACGACATGATGCTGGTGCAGCTGATGGACAACGGCAACAACTACGTCGCGATCGTGTTCGCGATGCAGCTGCTGCAGACGTACTTCATCGACGAGCGGCACAACTCGGTGGTCAACGAAAACGAGCTGGCGGGCACGATCGAGATGTTGCACCGGTTCACCGCCCATCCGCGCGCACCCGAAGGGTTGGCGCATCTGATCGACATGCTGCGCGCCGCCCACGATCCCAACACGATCTTGGCCGATCGGGCCCATACCGGACCGACGTCCTACATCCACATGGGTGTGCTTCAGGCGAGGGTATGTCACCACCCGGCCGGACCTGTGTCTGTGACTTTATTATTGATTACGTTTTCTTTTCCTTTCGCACTGTTACAGCAAACCGAAAGCGATGATCCGCCCGGTTTTCTCGAGCGAGCCGAATTTCTGCTCAAGGACTGGGTGTCGATCGTCCTCTCGCCAACCAATGGACGGGATCCGCTGAAGGGTTTCAGTCTGTTCGTGTCGAAGATGAACATGCACGGCATCCTGAAGGGGGACGAGCCGCTGACGCGCTTCTTCCGCTTTGCCACCCAGTACTGCATCGATCTGACCTACCGCACGATCAACGAGCCGAAAACGAAGGTCTTCCAGTTCATCGATGCGTACGTGCGGCTTATCGCGCTGCTGGTGAAGCACTCGGGCGAGAGTGGTAACACCAACACGAAGTTGAATCTATTAAACAAGGTAGGAAGCAAGGAGGGAAAGCGAAAGAAGGTGATGTACTGATGATCGGTGGGGTTTTTTGCGTATGTTTCCGCTACAGATTTTAGGCATCGTCGTCGGCATCTTGCTGCAGGATCAGGAAGTGCACACGACGTCCTTCCAGCAGGTCGGTTATCATCGCATCTTCATCATGCTCTTCCTCGAGCTGACCGCACCCGATCCGGTGCTGGAGAACATCAGCATCAGCGTGATCACCGCCTTCTGCCACACGTTCCACTTCCTGCGGCCGGCATGCGCGCCCGGTTTCTGCTACTCCTGGCTGGAGCTGATCTCGCACCGTGTCTTCATCGGTCGCATCCTCGCGCTGACACCGCAGCAGAAGGGCTGGCACATGTACTCGCAGCTGCTGATCGATCTGTTCAAGTATCTCGCACCGTTCCTGCGCAACGCCGAGCTGGCCAAACCGGTGCACCACCTGTACAAGGGTACGCTGCGCGTGCTGCTCGTGCTGCTGCACGATTTCCCCGAGTTTCTGTGCGACTACCACTTTGCGTTCTGCGATGTCATCCCGCCGAACTGCATCCAGATGCGAAACCTCATCCTTTCGCCCTACCCACGCAACATGCGTCTGCCCGATCCGTTCACACCGAATCTGAAGGTAGGATACGGTTGTCACTATACTCCATTGGAAAAGTCTAAATTAACGAATTGTTATAGTAAATTTGAACAAATTATTTCACATTTATACCGTAACAATATTCAGATAAATTAAAAAAAACGGTTGCCATTCGAATGCTGCCTTAGGTAGACATATCCCAACAAGGATGAGAAATAATTTGTTCAAAATTACTGCAAAAATTCGTCACGCATAAATATGTTTTAACATCATTCAATTCCCCTTCTAAAAGGTTGACATGCTGACCGACATCGGTGGATCGCCGCGGGTTTCCATCAACTATGCGGCCACGATTCAGCCGGCCAGCTTCAAGAAGGATCTGGACTCCTACCTGAAGGCCCGTGCCCCGGTCACCTTCCTGTCCGAGCTGCGCTCGAATCTGCAGATTTCGAACGACATCGGCTCGCGGTACAATATTCCGCTCATGAACGCGCTCGTGCTGTACGTTGGCACGCAGGCCATTGCGCACATACGGTAAGAGAAAGGAGAGAGAGAGTTGAGGGAGCGCCTCGAATGAGATACCATTTTTTGATTGTAAATCTTATTCTGTATCGATTATGTTTTACAGCTCGAAGAACTTGGGTCCAACGATGGCGACGATCATGCACTGTGCGCACATGGACATCTTCCAGAATCTTGCCGTCGATCTGGACACGGAGGGACGCTACCTCTTCCTGAACGCGATCGCCAACCAGCTGCGCTATCCGAACAGTCACACGCACTACTTCAGCTGCTGCATTCTCTACCTGTTCGGTGAGGCCAACTCGGAAGCAATTCAGGTATGGGGGACCGAAACGACAAAGAATTTCCCTGGTTGGGGTGTTAAGAACGTGGTTTCATGCATGGTTAATTTTTGCATCCATCTCCAGGAACAAATTACACGCGTCCTGCTCGAGCGCTTGATCGTGAACCGTCCACATCCGTGGGGCTTGCTAATCACCTTCATCGAGTTGATCAAGAACCCGGTCTACAAGTTCTGGGAGCACGACTTCGTCCACTGTGCGCCAGAAATTGAGCGGTAAGTAAGGCGCAAACGCCAAACCCGCAAGCCATCGTCGTTGACGGAAGTATGTAATCGACTTCTTTCCCCCTTTTCGCGGCAGATTGTTCGAGTCGGTGGCGAAATCGTGCATGGTAACCAGCAAAAGCCAGCAGCAGATCCAGAATGTCGACGCGGACATAACCGAGTGCAGCTGAACGGCCACTCGGGCTGGGCGCTTTGCTCGATGAAGAGAAAACCAGCTCTAGAAATCAGGAAATGTTTCGTGCAAAGTAAGTTTCCAAGAAATTTAAAATTTCAAATGGTGTAGGAAACTAACAGCAAGAAAGAAAGGAAGGAAGGATTCACTGTGTGTAAATATACTCATCATCGTTAACCGGTTGCCGAAATTACGAACCTATTTTTTAAAGACGGTTGACTTATCATGAGCTTTATAGTGAGCAAGGAATATAAACTAGGCTGCAACTTTCAATTTGTTTTTTCCATACCTTCGGCGTGGCCACCGTAGGTATTGGGTAAATAAATTTGAAAGCACCTATAACGTGTGCAGCGTGTTGTCAACCAAGAAACAGCATCCATCCGTGTACAGTTGTAAAACATTCAAAAGAGTTAGTGTCTCCGTAAAAGACAGACCGCGATCGGAACTCGGAAAGTGTGCAGGAAAAGGATAAACGCACGGGTGCTCGTCGTGCTACTGTTTGCAGTTCGTTCGTTTACTTTCACCATAGCAAGCATCGTGTATCGAGGCAAAAGGTAGCGAAATTATTTTACTTTATGTTGTTTCTCTTTTGTTTTTGGCGAACGATAATGATAGTAATAATTTTAATAAATGTATCGAGAAATATTGCATAAATATTCAAAGATTTTGTTTCGTAAATCACTACCTCCGAAACTGCACACTTTTCAGATGACACGCGTAGCAAAATATTAAGCCCACTTTAAACGGTACCATCTTTCACTTGACGCTAAAAGGACGAACGCTTCCTGAATCTCACCGAGCACTTGTTGAGCCAAGTTACCATAGCAACGAATGGTTTAGAATTCAGGTAACGTTTGACAATTTACATTAGGTGAAAGATGGTGATATCTTTTGAAGTGGGATTTTTTTTGTAAAAACATTCAAATTGTCCATAGTCAAAACGTACGATGCCATTGAATCAAAACTCTAATAACCGTTGTCCGTTGCCTACCAGCTCTTTCAATTGACTCAATTGTTGGTGCAAGACCCCCAGCGAAAGAGTTTTTACATTGTTTTGGCGTTACGATTGTACCAATTGCTCGTCTAGATGGATATCAGTATTGGAGTATTGCAATTATGCCCGTTATGCCCAGGCAAAAGTAATGGCAGATCGTCATTTTTATTGGAAAGATTATATGCTTGTCGGAATTGCTTCGAAACTTACTCTACCACGTATGCTACTTACCACGAAAGGAAAGGGAAATGTCTAGTAAGCCTTATTGCAGGAAAAATATCGCAGCTGGTGGGATAAAGAGTTGAAAGGAACTGATTTAGTCCATTTTCTCATGCATAAAACGTTGCTATGGGCGGTGGTAATTAATATTTGCACATACCCACTGTATCCTTGACCTTGTGGCCGCGGAGAAACCGCTTCGTCATGTTACACGCCGCCAGGAACGTGTCCAATCAAGCCAATTGGACGGCATGCACAAGGGTGACGGTGCCATGACGTACTCAGAGTGTTTGTACCCTTAATGTACGAATATTATCCCGCCCGCAACGATAATACGGTGGGAAGAAAATTTCTCATCAGGCAAACGAAAGAAAACAACACCCGTTTTAGCTAGCTGCTTCGGTGTTATTTTCGTTTGCCATTTAAACAGACGGTTAATCCGATTGTGGCTGGGCCGCGTGGTCTAAACGCTATTTTCCACCCGGTAATTCTGTTGTTTACAATGCCAATGCCGCTGTGTAATTAGTGTGCGGTGGCAAAAAGCTGCTTCCCGGTTCTTTGGAGACCGGGTTGCGTTGAAATGATGATACGATTCGGATGAGAACACTTCCTATCGCGGCTTCAGCGTGTCCACGCGACACGAAAACTGTCCATCATTGTCCGCTCCTAACGCAACGACGAGCCGTTCCATGCCAAGATAATGGAGGGTGCCGTGTCGCGTGCGAATAGATATTTTGCAGTGTGCCTTTTTGAGCTTTTTGTTCGTCGCGAAAGCATTTGCTAAGTGATATAAATTCTAGTGGACGGTTTTATTGGTTGTGCCTCTAAATCTGTGTGTGTGTGTGTGTGTTTGGTCAGTGGGAGAAGTACGCCCTGGTAAGATGTACTCCCGAGGCCAGCTCGGGAATGTTCCCAGTGCCTGGGAAGATGTCTACCGCCACGGAAGGAAGCAAACAGCTGCCGAGCTATCTGACCGAGTCGCTGATCAAGCGCTCGCTCGAAAACGATCTCCAGCGGCCGGTGACGATCGACAGTTTCACCGCCGGTCCGGCAACGTCCGCCGGCGACAACTACCTGAGCGACGTGTTCTGGATACGCGTGCTGTACGATGGTGGCGCGTCCGAGAAGCGCCTGCTGGCCAAGTGTATGCCCGACGTCGGAGATCGTGGCGCCACGCTGGACATTCTCGACGCGTTCCGCAAGGAGTCGTCCACGTTCTTCGAGGTGTTGCCGAAGTTTTCACGCCTCGTTACACCGGGCGAACAGTTCGGGGCGAAGTGTTACTACGCCACCACCGACCCCGTGCGCACGATCGTGTTCGAGGACCTGAAGGCGCTCGGGTTTCGCATGTGCGATCGAACACACGGTGGCCTCGACTATGCCCATCTCGAGCTGGTGATGCGAAAGATTGGCAAGTTTCACGCCGCGTCCATGCTGTACGCGGCCCAGAGTGTGGACAACGAGCGGCAGCTGCGCGAACGCTACTCGTACGGGTTCTACAACCCGCAGCAGAAGGTCGAGGAGTTTCCAATATTGGCCGTTTTTCAGAAGGGTCTGGAAAAGTTCCTCTCCGTTGCCACCGGGTGGCCCGAGCTGGAGGCGGAAATAGTGCGCAAGCTGCAAACGCTCCGTCCCACCTTCAAGCAACGTATCGCGGACAGTGTGAACCCACTGCGGAGCACTACGCGACTTCACGTGCTGAATCACGGTGACTTGTGGAGCAACAATCTGATGTTCCGGTACGACGCCGGGTCTGTGCCGAAGGAGGTCATGTTCGTCGACTACCAGCTATCGTGCTACGGTAGTCCCGGTTTCGATCTCGTCTACTCACTGTACAACTGTCCACAAGCGGACGTGCGCCTGACACGACTCGACGATCTGTTGGCCGTTTACTACCGGTCGCTGTCGGATGTGCTGCAAGCGGCCAACTACGCTTCCATTCCGACATTTGAAGTTATCAAGCAGGAATACGAAGAGTACGAGTTTTTCGGTAAGAATAGCCGGAAGTCTCCGAACACCTCGGAGAATATTTGCCATCTTTTAAACACGCCATCCTCTTCCCTAGGGCTTGTTTGTGCCGTCTCCCTGCTGCCAATCATCATGATGGAGCGCTCCGACGATGTGGACATTAGCTTCGATGCGTTCTTCGACCAGAAACAGGCGGAACGCATTCGCGACATACAGTACAACGGGACCCAGTACCGGGAAGTTGTTGTGCCTTTACTGCACAGTCTACACGCCCGGGGTTACATTCAGTAAATGCTTTCCACATTCCTTCCAATGTGTGATATTTGTTTGTCTATTGATCTAAGCTAAAAAGATTTTGAGTCCTGTCGAAGTACAAAACGATCAAATTAGTCTTTAGCTGATGATATGACACCGAAAATCTAGCCGTTTAAAGTACGCAATAAAAATCGATAACTTTTGCAGAAGTACATACAATGTTCTGCTTAGCGAGAATTCTTGTTTGAAAAACCAACCACCCTAGCAATAGCTAGTTTTTAAGAAATGATTAGAACACTGGTTCTAGCCTACTTATCGGTTAGTATCGACTTTTATTCAACTTAGTTGCGTTAAAGCTATCACATGGATTGCTTTGTGAAACTTCTTAAGTTGTAAAGAAAAGCAATAATAAACCATGCCGGGGAAACAAGTGAAATAAAAGATGCCATAGTAATTTGCAAGTTTCAGGATTAGCGATTGTTAAGTGAAAGTTGTCATTGTTTAAAATATTTGGATGAACGTGGTACTTATAACCCCACCGGCCCGTGCCCATTTTGCTTCCGCTACTTCAAGATTACGAACCCACGAACGATAATAGCAGCGCACAGTTTTCTATCTTGGTATTGCTCTTTGGGAATTGGTAGACACAGGAATATCGCTACTTCATATTTTATTTTCAGTAGCAGCGATAACGTTTGGCGAAAGGTGAAGAGTGTTATACCAAATTTGATAATTTTTTCTTGGCAAACGTTTGGGAAATTCCGTTTACTCTGTGACGCACGGCGAACAGGCAAAACAACCTTCTTTCAGCGTCGGTCATACGAGAACCATCTTCTTTGATTCCCAAATTCAAAGCCAGTCGTTCCGGGTTACATGGGAAATCCATCGGAAGATTCACCGTTGGACTTTGCACTTTGAAACCAGATGCTGCGAGAATGCACCATCGTATCGCATAAGTTCTTGATAAAGAAACATATTTTCGCGACGCGTACTTCGGACTCCAGCAATCTGGTTATTAATCCATAAGCTGTTGCAGTTTTACTGGCAATTTTTCCCCGCAGTTGAAAACAATTGGATTTGGATCAATTGATCTCGTTGTCTTCGGGAGGCTTGCTTACTTGAGTCTGGTTCTGGCAGTTGTGGATATCGGTGGTGTTTCTCGTCGGAGTGTGTTCAGTGTTAGCGCTGCAAGCCAGCGGGATCCAGCATCGACCAAGACATCTAGTGCCAGTCTCAAAACCAAAACCAAAGCCAGCCATAGACTTAAACCCAGAACCCATATCCCTAATTCCCAAACCCATCCAAAAATCCAAAATCCCGTCAGAAAAACTCCAGCCTCACGCAACCTCGTGGTGATTGAGCCTGTCAAATTGACACTCGATCCCGGAAGTTGTGTTCTGACAAACGGGAGGATACATCCCTCCCGTGAATGGCTGGTGGACATATGGCTTTTATAGTCGGTCCTAAAGGACGAGGCCCTTTTTAAGAGCTTCGGACAGAGTCGGTACGCCTCTGATGACGAGTAAGGGAACCTAGGGTTCGACTTAACGTAGGAGGATATACCCCAGCCTCGTATAGAACAAGAAGAAGAAGAAGGCTTGCTTACTTTAACACTTATTATACCAGTTCATTTGACACAAATCCGGTCATTAATATCTCAGTAACTGATTGATTTTCCAGAAATAAAACGGAGATCAATGAAATTTAAAACTCACCCATCTCTGAAAAACAGTTCCACAGGTAGTGAGAAATCACACATTTGAAAAAAATCATAGTCATAGTCATAGTGGACACAAGGGAATATGTCATTTTCTATTTGTTTTAGAAGGACGACGGGACCTTCATGACCAGCCAAGACAATCGGCATCATTGACGGCACACTTAACACTAATTATACGGACAATAGTGCATACCTAATCATACCCGTTGCGTCAATCTATTGCGTTTCTATCTAGCAACGTCCATCGATGTGGCCTTTCCATATACCTTTAGTTAAGGAGATTGGCTTTCCTGCATTTCTTTGAGATATTTTATTTCTGAGACTTAGTTAGCCTTTATGTTACACTATATACACTTTTCTATTACAGTGGACCACTTGGTGATGATTTTCTTTCGAATTAGTTTGTCTCGTAACCTGTATGTCAATGGGAAAATCCACATGCCTAATCTTTATTTTAAACTCAGTCACCCTTTAGCCGCACCGTTAACATACCATCATGGACATACGAAAGTTCCACGTGAGTGGAGAAACCTGTTCGTAACATTTCGCACAGCGAGAGAACAATTTGCATAACGGGTGCGCATTATTGCCGCATTGCTTATTCACGGACGTTGCGCGAGAGTAAAGCTTACTTGGAAATCTTCCTCTATTTGCCATCTGCGCTTCACCGAGATAAGTTGGTGGTCGGCGCCATTAAAGATTTTTAATGTAAGGTAGCCTCATGGTTGCTATTTTTTGAAACACACACACACACGCACACGGGAGGATCGATTAATCGAATTATACAAGAGGATCATATCCCGGCAAACTAAAGTACTTTGTCCTGATTCATCGCAGATGATTAGACTAAACAAACTTTAAAACACTTTCTCTACATGTTTTCTTTAAGCTTTGTTGCAGCTTTGTTGGAGGAGATAATTTTTATAAAAAATGGGCTAAAAATATACACTTTTCTAGATAGAAAATAAGCTAAATAGCCACCCCTCGAGCGAGGAGGCCAAGGAAAGTTTACATGCATTGGAATCATGCGTTGACCTACAAACAGCGATGCAAAACATAAGCATGACACCGATTTGTTGCTGCAACTGCTCATCCAAGGGCATGTCCAAGCGATAAGGCCTTCTATAACTTTCTGCCTTCAATAATGTGTGTGAAAGGTTTAGGACGGATCGTAGACGGCGCCATAGAAGAGGAGCATTTTTGTCGGGTCGTGTCGAATGGCGAGCAGGAAGGGTCCTCTCACGCGGAAGGTTACCGGTGGCGCAGAGCGATCCATGACGGCCATCGTGACGGCTCCACCCTCCGTGCCGTGCTCGTTCACCTCCAGATCGACCTGGTGCACCATCGAGTCGACGTACAGCTTCGGCGATTTCTTGACCGCGTCTACCGTGTCCTTGGCCTTTTCCTTCGGAGATTGTTCGAATTTGAAATTCCTCTTGCTCGGATCGAACAGCGCTTTGACGCCAAGCCGTTCCAGGGAATCGCGAAGGTCGTAGTGGCTGGTAACGTGCATCCGGGGAAACACTACCATCGCTTTCTGGCGTCTCATCTGGCCGATGAGCTGGTCGAGTTCGGTGGCACCGAGCTGCGCACGCAAGGCACGCACCTTCTCCCGATTAGATGCATTCGGCAGGATGATGTACATCGAGGTGGTACGGTTGCGGTACGGGAAGGCCATGATGCTGGCGTCGAGCTTAGGTGACGCGTAGTACGGGAAACACCCACCGGTGAACATGGTTGGCACTTCGACGGCAGGCTTATCCTCACCGTCCGGGTAGAAGGGTTGCGTCCGCGTATACTGCGGGTCGTTGAAGAACGTTTCCCAGCTGGCCTTGAAGTAGAGGGCACTGGCGAGCACCAGCTGGGTAGTGCGTGGCAAGCTGGCGGGAAGGATCTCCTTGATCCGCCCATTAGTACTACTGTCCACCCACTGGTTGATGCTGTTCCGGGCGTCCTCTGGCTCCTTGCGGAAGTTTACCCTCGCAATCCGTGCCTTATAGAGCCGCGAAGCAAGCGCCACCATATCGGTATTGTTATGTATCAAACCATCCTGCACGAACATTCCGTTGGCAATGCGTATGATATTCGGCTCGATCGGTTCGGGAAGGAAACTGAAAACACGCCACACATTAATGATCTGTGTTGCTTTGACCATAAAGCCCCAGGGTAGGGGTTTCTCTCTACTCACTCAGTGTAGTCCTCGTATTCGTCGGCATACTCCGGTGGATAGCAAGACTGTTTCGTATACCAACCGGGAAGCTCATCCAGTATACCATTGCTGGCTATGTCGTTCGTTAACTCCTGCAGCAGGTGTCCGAAATTCTTCGTAATATCTTTCACTCCGTTGAGGCCCAGCATTGCGATCAGTTCGTTCCGTAAGCCCTCATTAGCAATACGTAGCAATAAGAACATCATGGTTCCGATGCTAACGGGCGAGAAGATCTCAGCCTTTGTGCTGTCATCGTCGCTCGTTGCTAGTTGTTTCCCCAGCGAACGGCCAAGATCATTGATGGCTGCCACTAGTTTCTCACTAACGTCCTTCGTAGGCACGGTTTTCTTGGCGATCGTCTTGCACCAGAAAACACTGCTCAACAGTAGCAGCGAGGGTAAGAGCAACGGTATGTTACCCCTTCGTAAGATTCCTACACCAAGTCTCATTCTGATCACTTCACTTGTCTATTTCTCGATCGTGTTGATAGAGCTTTTCTTCGTTTCGTTAAATACGATCGTTTTCGTAACCGACTTTCTGGGGCCTTAATTATGTTCGCTTCAAATTTCACCAGATAACCGCTCGGTCTTCGATTTAAACCGCTGGTATTCGCTCCGACCGTCGTCTGTTGACGGCAGTCCGTACACAACTGCGACGGTAGATTGTGATTTCGTTAAATGACTTGTTTGGAAAAACCCACCACCACACAACGGACGCAACTGAAACGAGAAGCAAAATGTGTAGCTTGCCCATCCCTTCTCGACTGACCATGGCGCCAACTTTGTCTGTCGTTTATAAACTGACATTCTGTATGTCTCGCCCCAGCGTTCCGCTTCGAAGTTCCATGAAACGGCTACAGTGAGATTCTTTTTGTGTGTGTGTGTGTGTGTGTGTGTGTGTGTGTGCATACGGAAAGTTTCTCCGATCATGCACAAAGGGATTGCTACGGAAGGTTGCTCATAAGTTAACGAGATAATGATTAAAAATTTCCTTTTATTTTACGTAAATTTTGAATCAAGTTTGATCAGTCCGATGGGAATAACCACTGGAACTGTATAGAAGAAGGTATTAAGTCGCACTTCCAGGTGCGATCTGCAGTAAGATTTATAAGTATGTTTTTATTAACTATATATACTTCTTAATGGAGCCGCCCGGTAGTACAATTCCAGTGTATATAAGTGAATTGTGTGGAGCCAAGTTTAGAATTCCCCGCCTGATCGACCAGACGATCTCGAGCTGCTTAACCGGTCTGACCCGTGCGTAACAGCTGTATTTTACGATCGGATACAGTTGTGTATGTTTTGGGTATGTGTGTATGCTTGGGAGTACATTTTATGCTGAGCCCAACAATGACTCATTTATATGGTTAGTGCCTTAATGCTTAGGCTATTAAGGAACGGGATGAGCTACATGGTAAATGATAAAATGTACGTAACGGGACTCTCTCTCTCTCTCTCT